>JAGXJF010005210.1:0-551324 GCA_019208055.1 Stipa capillata | reverse complement strand
CCCCAGAACACATTTCACATCCAACTTGAATTCAAATAGAGATTCATATTGACATCATATTTCAATTGACAACTAAACACAAATAAAAGTATATAGAAATTTAATATTTACACCACAACATCCATCACATGTTTTGAGGAATTTGCAACAGATTGAAATGCAAGTGACAACCAAACATCGATCATTTGATTCAAACAATTGTCTTAGTCGTCGGATCCATCGTAGTAGAACTCGCCTTTTGGATCATGACGTTATCAAGAAGGAACGCGCCAGTCTTTTTCGAATCCTGGCTAGATTCGTCTTTGGCAATTCCGTCCGTGCAACAGTACCAACCTGTCGATATGAATATCATACTGATGCTAGATAGAGATGAATAAATAAAAATCAAAATGATAATTAGCATACCTCGGTACTGAGAATTTGTGAGCGGAAGCTCGAGACATGAGAAGGTTCATGTGATGGCAACATAGAGCTACACAAATTGCTAAAATTGGGTTGCTGGTGGCATTGCAAAGATATACATTTCCTCGGTATGTAGTTCTATAGAATTGATAACCAGCGAGTCTAAAGTGTGTGATAGGATACATATCGGAAAGGAGAAGTGGTGGTACAACTTATGAGGGGCCCCCGCATCATCCTTTTTCCCCACGCGATTACAAAATATTTGGTACACTCTGAATCGTGCGAAGAAAAGCCGTAATTATACCAATGACCTATTACCATCGAATTTCATGAGGTAATTTGTTTTACCTATCGATCACTTTGCTGACCCTCTCAAAGTCGGTCATGTTTCGAGGTATGAATCATATAATACACCTTCTTGATAGGGAGTATGATAACAATAAGGATCCAATGGGAGCTAAATGATCGTTAATCCCAAGTTAGTTGATTGATGAGCGAAGGTGCGAAATGAACAAGTGGAGACATTAATAAGTTTATAATGCTTATCTTTTGTTGAAGTGATAGATGATGAATTTCTATGCTGGCTGGCCTCCATGATATCGATGAGGATAATCCTCGACAACCCTTTCGCATCTACTGCATGAATTGTTCGGAGGCAAGGTGCGGGTCGACGACTCCTATCGGTTCATTTGCTTCTCTCGCCTTGATATAAGTGAACCTACATATACACAGAGGAAGAGTTCATATTTATGACATGTGTAGGTATTATAGTAATTAAATGGAGCATGATTGTAAGCACTTACAGTGTGAAGCATCTCACGAGGCCGCGTCCCAGGCGCTTAGGTTGTACATAAGGATAATGTCCTCCCAAGTCACAACGAACAGTCGACCCTTATCATGGAGGAAGTGCTCACGTCCGAACCTGCCAATGATGCTATCGCTCCGCTGATGCTTGGGTTTCTTAAATTGGCTAAGTAATGGTTGTGCAACGTAGCGCAAGCCCAGTCAAGTTCAGACATCATCTTTTTGTGATTCTTAACCATCGGCTTCCCGGCCTTGTATGTCGGGACAGTCAGAGCGCTAGGGAGACTCCCTCCAGCTTCATATATCGCCTATATTTCTTCAATGGTCATTTTTCGGCTAGCAGCTACCTGCATCAAGTCCTTTCCCTTGCCATGCTTCGCGATGCCATCTTGGGAGACCTCTTCAGCGATTCTTGTGCTGTCAGCTCAAGCTATCTCGGTGACAGTGCCGCTACCCACAAGAGGCGAGAACATCAAGGCTCCACTGGTTCATCTGCTGGTCGTGGCGAAACCTTCTTAGTCGGCCGCGATGCATCGAGAGAGATGTCCCTCTTGGGCCACTGGATGAATATCCCCTTGGCTTGACTTAGAGTTAAGATCTCGTTGTTCAGTGGAATCGGGAGCTTCAGCTTGCTGAAAGTGTCGTTAACCCCATCGATGCTCACCTTTGTGTTCATAGGGTCTAGGGGGACGTTATGTATCATCTGCTCTCCCGTTGCTGGGAACACTAGCCCCCAAGCGGCATCCACGAGATCATCCATGCCCACTGACCTAACTTGAATCATGCATCTCGTAGGAGCCTACATCAAAGAACGTGTTTCAGCCAATAGGCCACAAACAATCTTATGTGGAATAATTTTTCAAGGTATATCAAGAATACCTCGATCTCATCACAGAGGAAGGTAGGAGTTGTATCTTCCTGACGAGTAGGGAGGTCGATCGATGCGCAGCTACTGCGTCGAGCCCCAGGGCTGGCAGCAACTTGCTGTTCTTGTCGCGGAGTTAGAATCCACTCCACTCTTAAGTCCCAAGTATTTCTTGCTTGAACTCTTCGCGCTTGCGTTGTTCTTCAGCGGCTTTCCTCGCCCTTTTACATTCGCGCTTCGCCTCCAAAGCCTGGGAGAGTCCATACTTGTGGGAACGAGGGAACCTACACCCCTCGTGTGACCTGGGTGCTCGGGGTTTTCCAAGCCCTCTTCGAGCACATCTCCTACGAAGGTGCCAGCCTGGAATGACGCATCGAACTCCAGCTGCAAAAGCCAGAATTATTTGTTACTACAATTGGTATGATTGACAAGTTGTTAGTACTACTAATGCGGGATTTATATCTCACTAAACGTCTATACACTTGTGCGTCAGCTGGGTCTCAAATGCTGGGTCGCCCGAAGCCGATATCGATGCAGATGCCCTGGCTCTAACCCAGGCTTTGGTCCTCACATCCGCGATGTTTGCAAATCTGGGAGGGGCATCCGATTGCGATGCCTGCTCATCCTCCCTTTCCGATCTCTTCTTATTCCCGCGTAGCCGGCAGTCCCTAAACAGTGCGGGTGCTTTTTTCTCTTAGAGAGCTCCCGGTTTTGCTCGCTCTTCAGCTTGAATTCTTCCGTTGTCTTCATCCTAACGAACTCGTTCCAAACCTCAGAAGTAATCATCGACCACTTCCCGAAAGGCTCCACCTCAGCATACACGTACTCGTTGACGAGCACAGTCTTCTAGTTCTTTCAAGCCTTACAGGCTGTCATCTTAGCAGCTCGCTCGATACGAGCTTTCCATTCTTGGGGAAGATGAAATATCCCAATATTTCCCCTGAAATCGCAGCGAGCTATTCTGTTCCTACTCTCTTCCAACTTTCTAAAGTGATTGGGACCCGCTCTTTTGCTACGATGCCGCAGACCGTGCTGAACTTCCTCCTTGCATTCTCAGGCTCATCTGGTGCCCCTGAGTCGTGCAAGTGCGTGATCGTGTACTTCGCATCCGGTCTCTTCGACCGTTTCCTTCCTTCTCCTCGACGGGCTTTTTTCTTAGACTCGGAGGTGCTGGTTGTGTCGCCGGACGACTTAGGTGGCGACGGCGACCGAGAGTCGCCATTGTCCGGCGATCTTGGGATAAGAGAGGAAAAGTATATTAACTTTATGTACTCAAATAATGTATTAGACATCTAAAACAATGCAATACAATTACATCACGACCTAAGAGACTCCAAAGAAGAGTTCGGTAGAAATAGGATGAAGGTCACCAAGTGAAGCCATTTAACCATACAGTACTAACAGCCCCAGCATTGCCATCGACATTATTTCACCATTCTCCAATACCAGCCGTAAGGAATGTTATAGTGACCATTTAGAGTGATCAGAGTAAGGCCACCAGGAGCAGTAGGGAAGAGGGAGAAGGCCAACAGATTGGGAGAACAAGGGACACCAGGAGTATCAAGAAGGTGGCACCTAAGTAACAACTTCCTAAAAGTATTCATCACTAGATATCAAATTGAGATTCAGAAATTAAACGGTCTAGCAACCACAGATATGAACAAATGTTAGCCCAGTTGTCCAACCATTCCTCCATATATGCTAAAATGTTGTATATATCTTTTTGAGTAGATGGAAATGACCACTAGTACTACCAGTTCAGCAAAGGGTTAACAACTGAACAAAGTGGCCATACCATTAGAATAAAGGTTTGAGGTTTTTAATTGGCCCCTTCATGTGTAATCTTGGCCGAACGACAAGTATACCACCAGTCCTACTAGCAATTAGTCACTAAGCTTATCAACACACACACGCATAGTGAAGCATTAGAATGTCTAAAAGCATAAATCTTCACACTCAACCTTGCTCATCCAGCAATCTACCATAAGGTGACCAAGGCAAACACTGTTCTTACTAGTTTTAGGTATAAAAAATCCATCATAGCACAAAAGGGATCAGATTAGTATCCAGTTCTATCAAAAAAAGATAATATCAAGTATAGTATCAGAGCACTAGTTGCCAGGAGAAAATGCGAAGGCACAGGATAAATGCACATTCAGAAGCATAGATTACCATCCGACCAAATTAGCCACAAGCATCCATTACCCGGTATAATGTTAAACTCAAGAAATTAAACAGTGTGATAATCGAGCCATCATCCTGCTGAGGAGCCTTAGCCGAACCAATGGGTAATGGAATGGGGGAAAAGAAAATACTACTACCTAAATTAGCTAATAGCAGTAACATGCTCTTGTGCTCAGCCTTGTACCTTGTGTGCTGGACCGGGGAGGGGGCGGCGCCGGCTCGGGCGACGGAGGCACCGGCCAGGCCACATCGGCGGTGGCCCGGGCGACGGAGGTGGCGGCTGCCTGGGCTTGGGGACTTCGTCCGGCGCGTCGAGAAGCCATCTCGGAGGAGGGGCGGCGATTGAGGCAGCTGGAGCAGCGGCGGTTAGAGGCGGCGGCGGGTCCTGTGAGAAGGCGGGAGTCAAAAACTTTGTGAAGTTCCAGAGGAGGGAGACGAATCAGTTTTTATTAACCAAAGTCATCACAGCCGGTTAACCCCGAGAAACCGACTGAGAAAATATACTACAGTCGGTGCAAACTGACTGAGATAATGTTTCTACCTTAGTCGGTTCAGGCAAGGAAACCGACTGAGATTATGTACTATCTCAGTCGGTCGAGAAGGCAACTGACTGAGATGATGTACTATCTCAGTCGGTTCAGGAGATGCAACCGACTGAGATAACATGCTATCTCAGTCGGTTTGGTCGCCTGAAACTGACTGTAATATGTTTACGCAGTCGCACTCCAAAGGAACCCTAAACCCTAAAGTTATCTTTTTAGAATTCTAGTTGTTGGCTTTTAGTTTAAGTATTTTCTTTGTAGATAATTTTTTTAAGTTATTTTATTTGTATTTAAGTTATTTTTTTGTAAATAAGTTATTTTTTATTTAAGTTATTTTATTTGTATTTAAGTTATTTCTTTATTTAAGTTATTTTCTTTGTATTAAAGTTATTTTCTTTGTAGATCAGTTATTTTTTTGTATTAACGTCATAGAACATATACGATTATTCTAAATCATAGGAAATAGTAACATATATCATTAATATCCGAAGTTATATTACAAAATAATTCTTTCTTGATGATCACTTCGTTTATACGGAGCAGGATCATGCTGCAATTCATCTTCAACCCTTGTTCCATCATCGGGGGCTGGGAACTCATCGATTTTGTTGTAATTTCCCTCATCCACCACATGTTCACTCCGACAATACTCCTTTTTGAGGGCATAACTACGTGCCGCTTCTTGTTGGATGGATCGGTAATGTAGAAGACTTGATGAACTAGTTTAGCGAGAATGAAAGGTTCGTTTTTGTATGCGATACATTCAAGATTCACGGTGGTATGGCCTTTGTCGTCAGGTATCACTTGTTTCTTATTGACCCAGCGGCAACGAAACAACAAGATTTTAAAATTTTCGCCGTAGTCAAGCTCCCAAATCTCATGTATGTACCCGTAGTACAGTTGTTTCTTGCCGTCTGTTTCGAGAGCTTCTACACAGACACCGCTATTCTGCACCGTACTTTTCATATCTTGTTCTTTTGTGTAAAATGTGTATCCATTGATTTCGTACCCTTTCCATGTGATGACCGGCCATGTTGGGCCTCTAGCTAAATATGACAATGCACCACTTGATGGGAGTACACGGAATCGCTCTTTGAACCATTCATTGAACTCTGCATTGTGATGTTTTATGATCCAATCATTTGCGCGAGTCGAATTTTGTTGACGTAGAATGTCCTTATGTTCATTCATATATGGCAAAACAATTGTCATGTGCTGCAAAACAGTTAAATGGGCTTGAGCATACTCAATTTGAACATGATCGATCACTCTCCTTCCAATGGTCCCTACACTGAGCAGCCTGCCCTCATGGCGAGATCGAGGCACGCCTACTGGTTGAAGATGGGATATGTAATTAACACAGAACTCAAATGACCTCTTCTATTGCGTAGCCTTCGATGATACTGCCCTCAGGGTGAGATCGATTCCGAACATAGTGCTTCAGAATTTTCATGTAGCGTTCGAATGGGTACATGTTACAAAGAAACACAGGGCCGCATATCCTAACTTCGTGCACTAGGTGGACTATGAGATGAACCATGACATCAAAGAACGGCGGAGGGAAAAACATCTCGAGCTCGCATAGAGTCTTCACCACCCCATCTTACAGACCATCTAGTTCTTCAAGGCTAATGACCTTCTTCCAAAGTGTGTTAAAGAAACCACACAGCTTCGTGAGAGTCCGCCGCACATTTGGTGGAAGAATATTCCTAATTGCAACCGGGAGCATCTGTGTCATAAGCACATGGCAATCATGTGACTTTATACCAATTAATTTTAGATCTTCCATGGAAACAAATCTCTTGATGTTGGCGAAGTAGCCGGATAGAACCTTGATACCATGCAAGCAATCACATAACTCAGTCTCCTCCGGCTTGGAAAGGGTATAACAAGCAGGCGGAAGGAATGTCTTTCCGTTTGCTGTTTTCTGCGGTCTTAACTCTGGTCGGATTTTAATATCTTCCATGTCTAGCCGTGCATTCCGACCATCTTTTGTTTTGTCAGGCATGTTCAATAAGAGACCCATTATGCTATCACACACATTCTCCTCTACGTGCATCACATCGATGCTGTGACGGACTTCTAGATGCTTCCAGTAAGGGAGGTCCCAGAATATTGACCTCTTCTTCCAGATGAGCTTCTCAACGGGCTTCATTTCTTCGTTGTACCTCGTCTTTTAAACATCCCCTTTCCAAGCACGACTTCAGGTCTTTAACCTGATCGTGGATTTCGGTACCGCTAAAAATATATGGATCTGAGCCTTTCTCGACGGTTCCATCGAATGCGTGTCTCATCCTGCGGTAACGGTGATCCCTTGTAAGGAACCTACGATGACGCATGTATATCATTTTCTTAGAGTGTTTTAGCCACCTGCTTGCTGTATCAACAAGGCATTGAACACATGCATTGCTCCCTTTAATAGTTTGCTCCGAACAGTTACCGCTGGCTGGATAATTATTGACGGTGATGAACAACATGCAGCGTAACGTGAAGTTTTCCTTTAGGTGTGCGTCCCATACCCTTACGCCTTCATCCCAAAAAAGTTTGAAATCATCCACTAATGGGGCAAAGGACACATCAATGTCGTTACCGGGTCGTTTCGGACCTTGGATAAGTATTGCCATCATGATGTACTTCCTCTTCATACAAAACTAAGGTGGAAGGTTATATATGCATAGATTCACGGGCCAAGTGATATGTCGGTTACTCATGTTGCTGAATGGGTTCATTCCATCAGTGCTCAGCTCGAACCTTGTATTCCTCGCCTCTTCGCCAAACATAGCATACCTCCTGTCAATATTTCTCCACTGTAAATAATCTACTGGATGTCTCAACATTCCATCATCTGTACGCTCATTTGCGTGCCAACGCATTAGTTTAGTCTCCTTCAGGTTCGCAAATAAGCGCTTCAAACGGGAAATTATGAGCAAGTACCAGGCAACCTTAACAGGAATCCCCTTCCTCACCTCTATGCTTTTCCCGACATCATCACCGTCGATCTTACGCTTATATCGCGAAGCTTTGCACACTGGATATGCCCACAAATTCACATACTCTTTACAGTACAGGATACAGTCATTTCTACATGCATGTATTTTCTCTACCTCCATTCCTAAAGGGCAAATAACCTTCTTAGCTCTGTATGTAGTTTTTGGCATCTGGTTTCCCTTTGGAGGCATGTCCCTAACAATGTTAGGAACGACGAGAAGCTCTTATCGGTCCATCCACTGCTAGCCTTCAATTTTAGCAGTTTCAAAATGCCCGAAAACTTTGTGAACTTGCAGCCAGAGTACATTGGTTTCTCCAAATCTTCCAATAAGCAGACAAATTTCCTGTACTCTCGATCATTCTCACAGTTTTCTTCGACATTTTGGATCATCTGATCTAACTCGTTGTCCTCATGCGACGACGTGTCGTCTTGCGACGTGTCCTCTTGTGACGCACATATGTCATCACGCGTCTGCTCAAGAGGTGTGCTATTGACAGTATCAGCCATGTCGTTGCCTTCATCCATGTTTGTGGGACCTTCCTCTATAATCTGATCTTCACCGTGGCTGGTCCAACATGCATACCCCTTCATGAATCCTGTCCTAATCAAATATGCTTGGATCTATGCAAGGTTTGTGAAGCTCTTCAAATTTTCACAATGACAGCATGGACAGCTGATCCACGTCTTCCCTGTGTTCAAACTATACTATTCGGCTATTTGTAAGAATACCTATACGCCTTCGATGTACTCATTGCTAGCATGATTCTCAGCGTACATCCACCGTCGATCCATCTATAACAACATGCAAATTTTATCAAATTGAGCAAGAACTATCAAAATATTATGTGCCACAAAATTGTATAAAAATTACCATAAAATTTGGCAACACCATCCCAACCAACCTATATCAAGTATGCCAAACAATGGACACCTGCATTTAAGACTCAGCTGGCAACTTCGGACAGCATTTATGGATGTCGAACAGCATCATTTGAGTCGGTTCCAGCGAAACAACCGTCTCAAAGTTATCTCAGCCGGTTGAGAAAAGGGAACCGGCTGTAAAAGTTCACTTACCTCAGCTGGTTTTACTGGACAAACCGACTGTAATACTATCACAGTCGGTTTTCCACTCTAAACCGGCTGAGGTTAGATATTATCTTAGCCAGTTCATTCTTTTCAGTCGGTTTTTTCACACCAATCGACTGAGACTTGAGTTCTTACTGTCGGTTTTGCTTGCACCGGCTAAGATCTGGGGTCCAGGAAACCCTGTTCTGTAGTAGTGATTAGGATCCTATTTGGTTAGATTGTGGCTTCACTAAAAGCAGCTTTGGATTGGCTGTGCTGGCAAAGCTATTTTGCTAGGAAGCTGTTTTGTTGAAATATGACCGTTTAGCAAACTGGTTGTTAAAACTGAAGGTTGTGAGCTAAAATGTCTGAAATTCCCTTATAGATCAGAGAGTTTTTTTGTATAATGATCTAACGTTAATCGCCTCTAATTTAGCCCAAAAAACATATATTCGAGCCAATTCAGTATACATAAGATTGTTTTTAATTTTAAGTTAAATGTTTTGTATAATTTGAAGGGAACAATTTTGCATCGAGCAATTCATCGTCGAGACAGTTTTGCATTAAAAATTATACACATAGTAAAAATTGTACTTAACCGATTCATGAAACATGAGCATTCAGACTAGCAGGCAGCAGCGTTTCAATTCAGAAACTCTTCACATTTGAACAATCTAAAATCTTCTAAAGACTAGTACAATTAGTAGATCTTGCAAAAACAGCAACATTTGTGCATTATAACTGAACAATCACAACTGAGCATCTCTGAAAAACATGTTAACTCTCTCTTTTCCCTCGAGAACCGATGACATCTATTACATTTATATTGCAAACATCACAATTACGCTGTCTCTGAACAATTACACCATAAACACACGTCAGGAAAAAAAAAGATCAAAAGAACAAGAAGGCCTAGCAATGGCAGTTTGGTATAATAAACATGAACTTTGAGTGACAGACTGGTAATGGGGCTCCGCAAAAGCCAGTTTGGTTGCGGGAAGCCTCTCCTAGGTTGCTTCGCTCACGTAGTGTTATTGGAAAAAAGCAATTCTTCAGAAGCCAAGTTGGAAAAATGGTGTTAATTTGATTGAGTTGCGGCTTTTTTTCATGAGAAGCCACTCTAAATGCCTAACCAAATAGAGCCTAAACATGTCTAAAAAAAAGAGGACAAGACACTGCGGAGGAAGTAAGGAGGTGATGAGGTGCTGCACAAAGCTCGTGTTGCTACTCATGCCCAGGGGACTATGGCGAGGTTCTTATCCCTGCCTACTCCTGATGCGGAGGGTAGTTATTCTGTTGATGTTATCTGATGCTGCGGCAACTTCTGGTAGCTTATGTACGTAGTTGTCAGTTGTGGCTGTCTAGTGTGCTTGGTGCCAGTATTTTTTTGGTGATCTGTGAACTTTGCTATCCGTTCTGGCTGAGATCAGCTTGTGATAGGATAGTCCCTTAAACTAGGGATAGGCTGCTAACAGAGTTTTGCTCTAGGTTTGTGATCGAGATCGAACAGTGGGTTTCCTGTTAGTATGTGGAAATCAACTTCCCTCCCCCTCGCTTATGTGATCATTATTTCATTTACGATTAAATGATGGAACTGGAGATGACCCGGTTCGAAAAATATATTTAGAAAAGCATGCGCTTGCATGCATGTATTACACCTTCAATGACACATAATTCAGCAGATTCTATTTAGGAAACCATCAGGAACTGTACAAGTCAACGCCGAGCTGGCTAGCCAGGAACAGAAGACTGGTCAAGCTAGCTAGAATCAGGGGCGGGGTATTGACTTTCCCCTTAATTTCCTACAGCGTCGTACAGCAACACAGCATGCCATGCAAATCAATCGCGAGGTAGGTAAGTCAACGCGCGCGCGTGTCAACGATGTCAGGCGAGCCTCCTTGACTGGAGGAAGGTCTTGTGCTTGCCCTCGGCGGAGGCGAGGTAGGCGAGGAAGGTGGCGAAGTCGGTGTCCATGTACCGCCGCGGCTCGCCGCCGCCGTCGACGAGCTCCGCCGCTGGCCCGACCGCCCGCTCCGCCGACACGGTGTGGAACGACGCCACCGAGATGCGCGGCCGCGCCGAGTTCACGCGCACCCGGTGCAGCACGCTCTTGTACCGCCCGTTGCTGTATATCTGCATGCATGCACACAAAATATTTAATTACCACGTTAAGTTCAATTAACTGCAAGATTATGGATCACTATAGTGTTTTTGTTGTTGTTGAAGAATCCACTATAGCAATTTCTTTAGATGTATTGATCAATATAGCTACCTTTTACTAACAATTAGCTAACAATTTTGTAGCGGTGCCGGTGCTTTAAGAAACGTGCTAGCTGCAGTTTGGGTGTCTGTACTTAGTACTAATATGATTAGCACCATACTGAGCTGAATACGTTCTCGTTTTATATCTGAACATCAATTTTTTTCCTCAAAAAATATAATCTGAACAACACTATTAGATTTCCATTAGATTATGTTGTAGTGTCTAATTATATTTCGTTATCAGCTAGCGTTCTGTGATCAGGCCCTGGTGGCTCCGCAAAATTGCTAGCGTGTTAAGGGGAGACGCGCATGTCGTGTGTATTGATTCGTTAGCTATACTGATAATATTGAAGAAAGCCAATTAATACCTACTGGTAGCCGGTAGGATAAGCTAAAGTATATGGATACGTATACATCCAGGGCTACAGGTGATGCATCTAGAGCTAGTTAATGTTGCCTAGGTGGCTCACTTGTTTGACTTGCATAAAAACTAATCAATCATCTGCATGTTGGCCTCACTATCTATTATATGCAGTCTTTCACTTACTTTGATTTCTCAAGAACGTTGACGCCTTAATTATTTGGCAGCCACTGTGATCTGTAGTATTATTTAGTTTTCCGTTTGACCAGATCGTGACATGGGTGCCCTTTCAACATGGCAATGGTGGCCGAAAAAAAGTGGACTGTTTTAGCTAGGTTAATTTTCATGTACACAATATTGAATTTTTTTGGCTTCATGCATGCTATCTGATGCAGTACGTACCTCGAAATGGTCGCCGACGTTGACGACGAATGATCCGGGGACGGGGTCGACGGTGAGCCAGTGGCCGTCGTGCATGACCTGGAGGCCCTCGACGTCGTCCTGGAGCACGAGCGTGAGAAAGCCGTAGTCGGAGTGCGGCGGCATCCCCAGCGTGAGCTCCGGCTGCGGGCACGCCGGGTAGCAGTTCACCGTCATCATCTGCGACCCCGCCGCCAGCTCCTCCAGCACGCCGCCGCCGACGCCCATGGCCTCCAGCGCCGCCTCCATGATCTCCACGAACACCCGCTGGCTCTCCGCGGCGTACGCGGATGCCACCTCCCTGAGATCGGCCGGCGCGTCGGGCCACGACGGCACGACGGCCGCCGCACGCAGCGGCTGGCAGACGAGCTTGAGGAAGTCGCGCCAGCAGAGGACGGCGTCGTTCACCTGGTTGAAGCTGGTGCCGTACCGCACAGTGGCGCGCACGTCCGCCGACATGTACCGCGCCCGCTCCGAGAACGGCAGCTCGAAGAACCGCCGCGCCACGTCCAGCATCGCGGCGGCGACCCCGCCGACGTCCACGCCGTGGTTCACTACCTGGAAGAAGCCGTAGCCCCGGCACGCGGCGTCGAGCGTCCGCAGCACGGCGGCGCGCTCGGACGGGACGCGGAGCAGCGCGAGGTCGACGACGGGGAGCTTCACCCTCGCGCCGGCGCCCGCGCCGGTCCTGCTGCAGACGGTGCCGGCGCCCGGGCGGTCGGAGGCCGGCAGGACGTACCTGCTGGGCAGCCTGGTAATGCCGGCGTCGGAGAGGTGCCTGACACCTTTGAGGCAGTAGTCCTGCTCGTGCTCGCTCGTGTCAGCTGCAGCAGCTTCGCCGTCGACCACTCTCTTGCCGTGCTGTTGCTGCTTGTCACCGGCGTTCACCAAGCCAACGATCGCCATGGGCGTAAGCTTGCTGGGATTAGCAAGAGATCGATCGGTGCAGATCACTTGGCTTGGCGTGGTGTGGAAATGGAGGGAGCTAGCTGCATATTTATAGTGGCATGGCATGGAGACGAGCTAGCAGAGCTGCAGGGTTCTGTGAGCTGCATCGATGCGTGTGTTGCATTCCGTTGACCAGTTTTTTAATTAATTAATCAACTAATTAACCAATTAAGCACAATGGAACATCGAGTATTTGCCATGTCAGACAAATAGTTTGAGCGCTGCCACGTGGATGTGCATGCACCTTGACCTAGCTGACTTGCAGCTTCTGAATTCATTTGTAATTGTGAACTAATTAACTAACAGTACCCTAGCTGACTTGTAGCTTGTTAATTCACTTTTTGTTGACTAATAAACTAACAGTACTATATTACTCCTACAATGTATATGCATGCACCACATCAGAAAAGACAGGAAGAGGGAGCAAAATTTCATAGAAGAGTGTGACACATATTGCATACTGGTATGTATTTAATTAGGACACAATAATGTGAAATTAATGTTTTACGCGTACCAAAACTATAGTTGCCAATTATTGAGTATAACACACTAGCTATAGTCTATCCGGAGGGATGGATGGCAAGGCCAAATAATTTAGCATGTGCACTTGTATGTTTTCTCAGAGACATGGCAGGAGATACTGCCTTTTCATTTAAGAGGAAAATAGAATTGTTATATACTGATGGTCCTACTTCGTAAGTAAACACCAGACCAGCAACCACACCGACCCTCCTCCGTATTTATATACATGATCAATTACATATTTTGCATTTCCTGTTTACTCTCATAAGGTAAATGCGGAACTATATATATATATATATATATATACATATATACATACATGCATGTCCACTTCTTCTCTGTAGAATTAAATTTTTTAGCAAATAACACTAGTAATTTGGAGTGTCGCAAAACTGAAAATCCCAAACAATATCCCCAGCATCTGGGCAATGGGGAGGAGGGGAGGACAAAACACCAACATCATCTGCTCCAAAGGACAACACCTCAAATCAGAAGGACGTACGTACATCTGCTGCTCCGACTGATCATCAGTGACGAATGGACATATATATTCCCTGCTGGGATTTTCTGTCGGGCAATCCTGGCAGCGCTGTACGTTGATCGACATGTGTCGTTTGGCCCCAAAGGAAAAAGGCTTGACGTGGCGATGCCCTAAGCTAACTGAATGGACGCCAGTGTTGTTCGCAATACGTACGTACGTACGCCCAGAGATCTTTGGCATCGATCCGATGCATTGACAGATTGGAAAGGAGATCGATTGATCGGTTGCTAGCTGCTTTCTTTTGGCCCCAGCAAAACAACACGTACATGCATGCTCGTTGCACATGCATGTGTACGATGACACCTGGATTGATTAGCTCTATCCAAAAGAGCTTCTTGTATGCATGCATGCATGCCAGTGCCTTGCTTCAACTTCCGCCCACTCTTTCGATCCAGTGAGACATAGGAGTACAATATATTCCTTGGGTTCTTTGCTTTGTGTAGAAAAAGAGAAGACAAGAAATAAGAACGAAATTGCTAATAGTGTTAGTGTTTCTTAGTTTTTGAAGTATTCGGTTTTTCTTCGATTTGATTTTCCTGTCGTATCAGCTATCTGATTTTTCTTTTTAGTAAATCGCACCGGGGTGTTTAAACTTGATAGGTGGATACAATTCAGTTTAACAACTTTTAAATTGTTAATATGTCACCTTAAACTTGGTTAGTTGATGCAAACGGTCTGAATCTGCCCATGTCACCGTATTTTACCACTGTGACATGTTTACATGGACTTAGAGCCAGTTTAAGAGTGTTTTAACCGCCGCTAGGGGTGAGATCTTACAATAACATCATAATATTATTTTTCTTATTAGCTACAAAAGCGTTCGTTCTTCTCTCAAAATTGACATGTTTTCCAAAACCTCAACCGATCGCCAACGTCCAACTGCTGCGCTCGGGTTTCACCCATCGATCGTCTCACAGTCCCCGCTCCATCTCGTGTGTTATCGGTGAGAAGAGAAGGGAAGAATAAATATGGATTGAGAAGACCTGGTTTTTTTCCATAAAATGTGTAGCTAAAGAGGCGGACGGCTTCCTCACCTGCATTATGTGTGACCCTAAACTCGCACCAAGTCCACATAAGCATGCCCTAAAATCAAGGTAGGCAGTTTTAGACCATATTTACACCAACTAACGAAGTTTAAGGTGTTAAATTAACGATTTGAGAGTTATAAGACTAAACCGTATCCACCTGCCAAATTTTAAGGACCCTGTTATAATTTAGTTTTTTCAGTTTATAAGGTAAGAAAAGGCGAGGGGAGGGGGCAGGGTCTGAAGATACATTTGAGACTGGGCACCTACTCCAAATACTCTATAGACACTACCGATAATAAATAAAGAAAAGGAGCATTATACGTATCTTTGAACAATCTAACACTCCGGTTGACTGATGCTGTATCGAGTCTAGCCAGGAGACACGTGTGCGCAAAAAAGGTGATATGGAGATGCAAAGACATATAGGCATGCTTAGCTAGCCTGCCAGTGTACGGCTGAAGTGATCGATGCCATCTATAATTGGGTCCATGCATATGGCAAACCTGTGGTAGCCGTGCAATGCCTTTGATACGGCGCATCATGGTGCGCGTACGTGTGCTTGCTTTCGGTGACGATCTTTTTTTTAAACGGAAAAAGAAACAATCTATGGTAGTAGAAGTTAAGGTATAACAACAGCTAGCAAGATCAATCAAACCTTAAGTATTATTATGCTAGCTAGCTAGCTAACAACAGTGATCTAGTACTGATTTGAACCAGAGAATAACAACATCGTTATCTAAGAAAGAAGAGAGAATAACAACATCAAATTAATTAATCGTCTCAGGCTTGCAGTATAAAGCCAGTAGGCGCTGTTGCTTAATTTGACCAGTCCATGCATGAAAATGAATTAGTATATTCAGTTACCTCAGAACATTAAACTTTCAGCAGGTTATCAAATAAATATACTAACCACAACAGATATTGATATATAGCCCGTTTTGGTGAATCATGTTTCGATGTCCAAAACGAAACTTCATTGTGATTAATTAGGATGAGTAATTATTAATGTCTAAACGTGTAAAACGTGAGTTAATAATAATAATAATAAAGGACACCATACAGTATTTGCGAGGGTGTACCATTGACAGTTCTCTTGGCCATTCCAGGGCCTCTAGCTGGTAGGTCTGCTAAGCGCTAACACCATTTCTGTCTTTTGCACTGGATTCGTTGCATGCTTGGCATCAACATACTTAGCTTTCCGCAGCTAATTAAATACATAGCTAGCTCTTCTCTCAAATTAGTCAAAGCACTTAATATAATATTGTACTATCAGGGCTCTGTTCTCAGGACAAGCCAGAGGCAATTAGGCAGTAGTAACATACTACCAGCAGTTGCTTGTTCAGCTTCAAGTCTATCTGATGGAAAAACATGCAAGTTCATGATCAAACTTTGTAGCATTGCATGTTTGCATGGCTGTCTAATTACACTGCATCCCTGTTGCCTCAAGAATATCTGGTGGAAATAAATAAATGAAACATGAGCGTACGCAAGTGGCTATATTTTCATGCATCCATGCGTTGCTCATATCATTTTCACATCACCGAGCTAAATATTTCCAACACATGCCTCACTGTCCATCAAGTGGGCAACGTACAGAATGCCTTTAGTTTGTCCCTTGTAGAAATGGAAGGCCTTTCATTTGGTCCCTTTCGTTGGAAAGCGTCGTGTTTCAGCTACGTGAGATGAATCATCGATCTCATGCAGTTTTCTCCGTCGTCGTCGTCGTCACCCCGATCGATTACCATGAGCAGCTGGACCATACCATGGGCGGACTGGAGCAGGCGCAATAGCCATCTTGATACCATGCAGCAAGGCACAATTTGCACGCAGATGGCAACGGAGTCTTGCCGTCCTGTCGCAGTTTCAGATGGCCAATCGACAGAATTGTAACAGCATATTCTTGGCGCTGCATTTGGCCCGCAGGAATGTTATGACCCATGCTGACCATCTATCGAGCCGGTGGAGCTGCTTGCTGTGATGTTAAAAGCTACATAACCTCAGCAGCATTAGTACATTCTTCCAAAATTCATATGGAATTCATCCATTCAGAATAAGACAAACAATGATGCTGCAATACTATCAGAGCATCTCAAATCTTCATCCAGGGACAACTTAGTCGTGCGCTCACTTCACCAGGACAAAAACATTTGAGACAGTTAGCTTCCAGCAAAAACTGAGCAAGAGCCCACTCTCAAATAAGCTTACAAGTTACAATCTGCCCAGTGATGAACATAAAGCTTTGGCGCTTTCAGTTTTCTTTTGGTGTTAGTTCAAAGTAAAGTAAATGATGCTACAGATTCCTTCCCCAAACTCTTACATGGTAATGCACATTTCATTTTACAACAGATCAACAAAACAATTCTGCGCCAGTTAGCAAGCTACGTTCCCAAACTGCACCTGTCATACTCACCGGTAATTCCGATTGATTCCATAAGGCAACCCCCGCATCATACTGTTTTCATCATGCCGGACTTGGTTGGGTAATCAGATGCTGAGATCTGTGTGCAGACTGAGTACTTGGTTGGGTGGAACCTCGTTGACGCACTTGAGGCAGCACAAATACAGTGGGAGGTAATAAACTAGCAGCAGTCGTGTTAGCAGCATGGCCAGGTTGTGCGGTGTACTTCACTTTCTTTTGGTGCTTCTGACTGCTTCCTGGGTCAAATCTCGAGTCTCTCTTCCTCTTAGTCTTCACACGTTTCGGACTGGGGTGACTGACTGGCTCATCCTGATCTAGCGGCCCAAAAATAAGGATCTTCAGGGTTGGTGCATCAATGTTACCCCTAAAGAAATCAGTCAATTTGGAAACAGTATCCCTTAGGCATTCACAGATTTTCTGCATCTCCACCTTCCCTACAGATCTGGCAAAATTCTGAGATTGGTCCAAGAAGTCTTCAACCTAAATAAATTGCCGCGTAAATAAACAATGCTCTGCAGAATTTATTGAAAAGTCACACCGACTTCATATAAAACTTACACTCAAGTTACCAATTCCTCTATCCCAGGTCTTTGAGATCCAATATCCTTCAAAATTGCTGGCACAGAGTCCTTGCTCCCATAAACCCTCTACTGATAGTAGCTGCACAAGAGAAGGCCAAGAGTATCTGTGAGCATAAGGAGCTATCTTGACTATTGACAAGTCAACATGAGGCCACAATGAAATTAGCCTGCAAACTAAGCCACATAATGAATGATTGCTTACTTTATTTTATTTTTGCAAGCTGTCCATATGTAGTCACATAGGCAAAAACAAAGAAGAGAAAAAAAAGGAGAGGGAAGAGCTAAAAACTCAACTATGAGATGAAGTAGCTATACATTAGATGAATGTAATCAGGTGATGTAACTCTGCTCTCAGAAAAAAAAAGGCAGGATTATTATTCAAGAATCAAATCACTTAATATTACATGAAAATAGTATGTCAGGTACAATGTTGTGAAGGGCAAAAGGGAACAATGTCATAGCTCAACTGAATAGGACACCCCATTCGAGCAGGTCAGGTCAAGTTTAGTGGTAAGACATGTGCTGGAGTTCAGACTAAGTGAAGACATTTGCTGTAGGGAGCTAGCCCTGATTTGTGACATGCAAAAATTCTGTAAAATACAGACTGATATAACTGGAACTATGTATAGAACAATGTCAAATCATATGCATGTGGTCCAAATATAAAATACTGTTTCTTTCAGAATTTTTCATGTTCATATAGTGCCCAAACCCAAAAAAAATGCATGGTCGCACCAAATTCATGCCTTTTCACTAGATATCTCCCTAATAAAATAGAAGGAAAACTTAAATAACTCACTTTACTCATTAGTGATACAAAAAGTTCAGCAACAGATTCTTTATTTCTGCTCCCAAACCCCTTGAACAGCGAGATGTTCCTTTGAATACTTGCAAAGTCTGCACCATCTGGTAAAGGGCAGAAACTATCTTCCTGTTACTTATAATGAGATCAGATGATAGCAATATGTTACCAGCAAAAGTAGTAGCAAAGAGCCAAAGAGCATGGCATGTACTTCAAGAGAGGGAGAGTACCTTTCAATAAGCCAGAAAATGCAGGTAGTATTGGAGGACGCCGGGTCTGCACTCCACATTGTACAATTAATAAGTGCACTTAGCTTCTCTTTGTTCAAATAGAAAAACAATTAAGCATTAACTCCAGCCTGAGCCTCTAATGAAATCGAACTGAACAACAGACCCACTTTACCTGTAAATGGAAAGCAACTAAAGAGATAATTGCCATCGAGCTCATTGTTCGATCTTTGGGGCAATTAACATCATGTGACTTAGCCCAGAACTTCATCTGCAGAATAAAGAGAAAAGCCGCTGTCATATCACTTGGTTCGATTACTTGAAGGGGAGTTTCATGCTAGTTAGATGCTCCACCAAAACAAAATATCGAGACAGAGAATTGCAATACCAGATAACAAAGTATCTGAAATCTTTCATCGATTGATGAAATAAGTTTAAATATCATTGATCTTGACATGCCATCTTTGTTCTCAACTGAAATATCACACTCAATCCCAGTTCCCTTATCAGTAAACTTCAGTACAGGGACTATAGCAGATAGAACAGGTAAAACCCCATAACAACGACCCTTGCCTGAAATTGACAATATAAGCGAGATAATAGACGAGGAACACATTAACATTACGAATGAAAGGCTTTAACTAAGCAGTTGAGCACATGCCCGACATGTACCAGACACAAACAGTTTGCTGACATCTATCAAGCAGTGTTGATTCTATTAAATTGTAAACGCCATGCAGCAGTGTATCATGTCACTTTGTAGGGCATTCTAACATTTTGGCTTTCGTAGGGGTAAATCCAGGTTCAGTTTTCGCACGGGTAAATATGAAACTCAGGTTAGGACCAAACTAAGCTAAATAAATTACATACGTTACACTTCTTAACTTTTCCTTCAAAACAATTTCACTATAGACATAACAGTGTTCTTTGTCAGTAATTTCGGAAAATTGTTGCATTGCAGCTGTGTCGAACAACTGTTGCCTGCACATGATAGTGCAAGCCAAGTAGAAGATAAGTTTCCCTTTAATGCATGACCAGTTTCTCTTACGTCTACTTCTGCAGTTATGTTTTCTTTGATGAAGTTTTATGGTCACTTCAAGATTAGTTCAGACATATTCAACCAGTTAAAGCTTATTTTGTAGTTGGAAGTTTGCATTCGGCATGGCCAAAGTTGGCATGTATTTTTCCTTTTAAGTCCTCGTCTCCGCAACTGTAGCCCAGCACCATCGCAACCACTGAAGACGAGTGGGGTGCAGGCATGTAGCTCAGGGCGGGCAGGCATTGGAGCGTGCTGGGGGAGCAGAGGGTTTCTATAGTGTTTGAAAGCATTTAATCCCTTTCAACCTATTTGGGTGAAAGTGTGGGTAATTCCTGAAGTCAAACTGAATCTCGCTCAGTGCGTAGGCATATAAGGGCCTGTTTGGTTGGGCTATGACTGTTGACAAAACTATTGTTAGCTGGCTATCTGGGAAAACTGTTGTAGCTGTGAGAAAATGAACATATGGCTTTTGGTTGATCCAAACATCTATAGCATTTTGGAAAATGAGCACTGAAGCTTCAGCATATTGCAAAAAGCTGGCAGAAGGCAACTTCTCTAAACAACTAAACTTGTACTACAAAGCCCATTGCTATTGTTGACAAAAGCTGTTGAAAAGCTAGCTGTTTGGTTGCGCTACAGCTTTTTCCAGTGAAAAGTTGCTAAAAAGCCCAACTAAATAAGGCCTAAATGTTTGCAATTGGTGGGTCAGTCTCATTCCCTTGTTCATATATATTAGTTCCATTTCTTAATTTTGCAAGCAAGATGGAATAACAATACATGGATGCATATTTAATGAATGTACAATCAAAGATGAAGGACAAACAAATGCTAGGAGAGATATGAAGAATATCTGCTTAAGTCAATAATTACTCTGATGCTTATGTAGAACTTCTGCAAACTTCCTAATAACAGAAATCTTGTCGTTGCGAGCAAATTCACTGTTCATATCAGTGTTAAAGTTGACAGAGAGGTCGAGGTCACTTTTGGTAGTAAATAGATCCATCGTGAATGACCCAAACGCTTCCACAACTGGAAACCCATTTGTTTTGCCTGAAAGGAAGCATCGGTCAAGAAATAGGTCACACCATCGTGCAAATTTCAAATATTCAGATGGGAGATAAAGCCTAGTAAAAATGATATCTGAAAAGAGTGATCAATAATAAATTTTGGAGAACATATGCTGGTGGCTGATCAACTACCACAAAGAGAAGGTTGACTCAATTGGAATTGAATACAAATTAAACCAAACTCCAACCTAATACCACCAATCCAAGCAGTCCATATCTTTTTCTGTTCAGATGTCAGAATATACTTTCTTTTTCTATCTTCTATAATGTACAATAGGAAAAACCTTAATGTATTTCTCTACCAATTTAAGCACATGTATTTTTTTTCCGATACAGCAAGGCATAAGCTATCAGTAAATGAGGTACATGGTGAAGGAGTATTCAGCTGTCACATATTCATCTTAACTGCCAGGTGTTCGAAAGAATGAGATACACTGTTACTTAGTAAAATTTGCATTATTGTTAAGACTACTGGACTGCTGATGAACTCACCTGATTGCACATGTGCATGTGGTTTATAAGATAATAGGTGTTCTGCAACCATTCGTGAATCTGAGGATTTCGATTTGTGTATATGTATATACAATTTAAGATCTTAAATGTTAACAACCATCAGGCATAATGATTCAAAATGGCAGCAAGTTCAAGAGCATAATTCCTTGACCCAAATGATAACAGATGAAAACATCTCTTACCAAAAATATCTTTGGCGATTTTGTTGAAGACATCTATCATAATATGTCGTTGCTCATAGTCGACTGGTTTTGGGCGCAACATTGCATATATTTCTAGAAGTAAACCTTCTAGAGTTGGAAGCAGAGCAGGATCAATCAAGAAAGCCTCCGATTCCAACTCGCAGGTTTCTGCACGGTTGCATAGCGCTGCATGTAATCCATAATTTAGATCACATAGTACCATTTACAATGTAAAAGGAAATTACAAATCATGTAGCTGGAGGCCCAAATGCAGGTGGCAAGTATGGTAAGAAACAGTATCCCAGCTGTTGGGGAATTTGCATGCTCGGAGAGGTGTTACCTTTGTGTGTTTTCAAAAAAGAAGTTACATTTGTATGTATTTGGGAGGTCTACAGAAGCAAGAAAGCACAAGTGGCTACAGAATAACTTGACCAAAGGAAGATAGAGAAATAACTACAAATGAACCTACTATAGCTCATTGGTTCTAAGGAAATGTGAAGAGTTACGTTGGTATACATTGTTCGATCCACCTTTTTAATGCCAAAGGTACTGTCTGCATGTACTTGACCATCCAATAGGAGATTGGGCAATCATAGTTGGACAAAATTGGGGTTTGTGACCGACATTCCAATGAGAATTTCACCGAAATTTGGTGAAAGGAAGGTCCTTTTCCCCTTGAGATGAGGATGGTTCTTCTCGAACTGCATGGCAGATGATATAGCTCCCTGTAATAATTTCTCACACTGAATTACAAGGCCACATTGTTTCCACCATGGTCCACTCAAAAATAGGTAGACGGGACGAACATTGAATAAAAAAATTGTTTGCTAGGGCTTGAGTCGTAGAGCAGCATGAGGCTGCAAGTAACATACACAAGTGGGATCCTAGAGTAACAAGATGGATATATGGTACCTCGGGAATCCCATGATATTGCCACGCTGGGCCTGCAGGACGCCACAGAGAGGAAGTTCACGTCACACGAGATCACAAAACATAAAATTTCTTCATCACCATAACACATACAGGCAACAGGAACACATGGCAGCAATTTCTCAAGTGCAAACACATTTTTTTTTCATCCACCCAAAATCTGACTAGAATATAGTCTAACAAGTAAAAAAATCTGACTAGAATCCCGTTTCCACTACCATAACTTCTCCAAATTTCACCCCAAAAAGAAACGAACAGTGCTAAGCGAAGGAGGGGACAGCACCCCGAGCGAGAGGGGCGCGCAACGAACCTGGGAAGGTGGTCGGGGCGAGCTGAGGGCTCGAGTTTGGGCGGGGAGGGAGGCGAAGCGGCTTCCGCCGCCATGGAGCGGCGCAGAGACCGCCGGCGCCTGGCGGCCATGGGGATCGGCGGCACGTCGGAGCGTGCAGGGCGAGCCGGCGAGGGTAAGGAGGGCACCGGTGGAAGGAAAGGTCAACAGGACCCCACGCATAAGTGTATGTGGTAGCCCCACGCCGCTGACAACTGGACCCCACGCATGAGTGTATGGGTAGCCCCACGCCGCTGACAACTGGACCCCACGCATAAGTGTATGTGGTAGCCCCACGCCGCTGACAACTGGACCCCACGGTTCCCGAGAGGTGGTTCTTGCACGGCCCATTAACGCGCAGCCCAGCCCAACTTTACTACCCAGCACGGCCCAACTGAGCGGCCCATGATGTATATGGGCCTCAAACGGTCCGCTACGGACAGCGAAGCAAGAGGATGAGATTAATCTCAGGGACACCAGTAATTAGTGGTGCACCGTTAGGACGGTTAATTCTGACATATTTTCTGTAGTTGTACTTTCAACTTAAAAATCAAAAAGTTTTCAACTAAAATTCATTAAGCTTCCAACTCCTTTATACTTCAGCTTTCTACAAAAACAAAATAAACTTTCTACCAGCCAAATTAAGTTTTCAACTTGTTAGATTTTCACATATTGGAATCAACCGTTGCCATGGTCAACCGCCCATTATGATTTTCGTAATCTCACCTCGTTCACTTAGACTTAGTTTTCGGTTACTGAACTGTTTTGTACAAAACTTATTTTAAAAAGTTGATTAAACTAGGCAAAATCTGATTGGACGAACAGGATTACGATAATCCATCGTAATTGCAAACGGAACCTTAGTGGCACCCTTGGACAGTAGAAGAGGAAGGTGGTGCATATATACGGCTGCGCGGGGAGCACAAAGCGAACTAAAGAATATCGCGTCGTGCCGGCAATTAGCAGCATACGTTAATTTTCGGAGGTGCCTTTTCTTTTAAGAGGAAGGGTCCCAACAATTCGTTTGATCAAAGCTTGGTGATGCGGTCATGGATTTGGAGAAGTTCACCGGGATATCTAGCAGCTATCACCATCAGCATCAGCACAGGCACCACGAGGACGACAAGGAAGGCTAGCACTAGGTGGATGGGCATTGACACGAAGCTTCAGAGACGTCATTTGCGGCAACATATCCTCTAAGACAGCCTTTATTGAAACTATAACTAATCTATATATTAGGAGGAGGTGACCGAGCTCTCCTTCACTCCACTCCGGCCGGCAAGACCGGTGGAGGAGAGGACGAGGGAAAGCAGTGGCCAAAGTGGGAAAAGCAAAGGGAACAGAGAGGAAAGGCGAGAGAGGAAGGAACTGGATGGAGTATAGAAACGAACTCGTTTGTATCTCGAGTTGGTTCTCGCCAAGAGTTCTCACGTTGTGTGCGTCACCGATCCTACGCCGCGCAGCGAAAGCAAACATGCCGCTTTCCTGCTTCCACCGTATGTATGTCCAGTGCCTCTCGATCGCGCTTCAATATCAGTTTTCTATTTCTGATCTAGTCGAAATTGAGCTGTGTATCCATGGTGATTTGATATATTGCTTTAGATGATCCTTGGGGAGGGACGGTTCTCGTAGTGATTCAAAGTGTATTTCTCGGATTCATCTCACAAGTCGTTAAGGCTCTAGGCTTTTGGAAAAAATTTATTCTCCATAAGCATGATAGTGCAAGTATAAGTAGCATAGGAAGTTCAAATGTGCTACATATGTGTCATAATGCATGTCATTTTAGATATGACTTGTTCTTCAAGGTTTCATTTTGACCATCAAATTCTATAAAAATATGTTTCTTCAAATAAACATAAGTATATTTCATTGTGAACCTAGTATTATCAACTTGGTGTTGTAGATTTTAATATATTTTTATTGATGGTTAAATTTTAAAATGTTTGACTAAAGTAGATTTGAAAACGATATGTAATATGACACTGAGGGAGTATTACCTTCTCTAGGCCGATAGTTTCTCTTTTTTCCCTCACTGGTGAAGTCGGCCGCACGTGCGGGCATGGGTTGAGCCATTACTCTCCTCTACTTCATCTCTGGTGTTGTGTTGGTACAGACGGCGACTGGTGGCGAGAGTTAGTAAGGTTCACCACGCCTCCTCTTTGGGTTTGGGCTTAGAAGAAGGGGATCATGAGGAGAACAGACACTATGTTTTTTTCTCTCATAAGAATACGTGCTCTTATATTATTTTGAGGCACTTTGAAGTTCTAAAAGATTGTGATAACATTTACGTATATGGTGTATGCTATGGCATATGAACTTGTAAAATTATACTAGAAAACATATCAATTTGTGGCCTGTGCAAAAATAAACACAAAAACTTTAATGTTACCGAACATTTGCGCTCCTCTTGCCTCCACACTCTATTCTTGAAGATGTTGCTCCAAGCTTGCTAACCACACAATCTGAACGACACCGAAGCCCCTGGGGTAGGAACGCTTTGTTGAGACCAAAGTGATATGCCCAAGGGCAGCCATCACAGCATACCCAAGTTCCATCCATTTCACATAACAGGCAATCATCACTGTTGCCATCCTGAGAAGTATTTGCTACTTCCTTTCATACAAAAAAAAAGAAGAAGAAGCATTTGCTACAACAGCTTCTGAGTTTATTGCATTTGGAGCAGTTCTCAAGTTATGAAAATCTTCAATCTTTTTGCACGTAGAAGCCTTTGAGGCTCTAGAAAATACTGCTCTTGACCCAGCCATCGACTAAATACTAGAGTCCATCCCATATCCATTCATTGTAGCCTTCCTGAGCCTCCAGTTCAGCTTTGAGTTCTTCTGATTCAATAACATGATACACATAGTATTTGCAGGATCCTAAGCTTCATGGTAAAAGAAAGCTTGTAGTATTCAACGGCTAGGAGTCTTGTACCAAAACACTGTGCCCAATCTAGATACCTGCACGCAATTCATGGGACGTGGAAAAATAATAATCCGCCTTGGGTGCCGCAGCAAGCAGAGGGTTCTTCTTCCCCTTCCATCTCCGCCTTTTGAGGATGATGGAAACAGCAGGGAGGAGGAGGATGAGGAGTTTTCATGGGCTGATTATCCTTTTGGGGATCAAGACGCCAATACATGTGCCTTCAATGCCATTTGCTTCGGACTCGATCATGCTTTTCAGATGGAGTCCTTGCACGATCAGCCGCCTGGTACCCGACTGAGGAGAGCGTATTTGGTCATGGCGAACAGCCACGGGACACAGTTTCGGTGACAATGGGCTAGGAAGAGTATATTTTGACCAGATCTGCTATGACCGGATGTACAACATTCGTGCAACACCTCCCGGCGATTACTGAACTGAATCACTTGATGTATGTGAACTCTTGCGCAAGTTTGGAACATTATTCTGGAGTCCTAATGCGGTCTTAATTTGTAATGTTATTTTGGATGTCTGCATTTGTTACGTTATTTTGCACGTCTTATATGTATGCAATTATCACCTATGATTATGTCACTTGTATATATTTTTAGAGCAAATAAACGTCGGCACCACCATCTCCTCGTGTGCGACCACCTACCTCTCATACGTCGCCACCACCTCTTCGGCTCCGTTAAGCTACCTTGGAGGACCGGCCTCTGTTCAAGACAGCCAACTAAGGAGGATCGCCCACGGCAAAACAAGCACACTCGAAAACACATCAAGCTGCCTTTAGACGCGTATTTTTGCGTGACCACAGGAGGACAGAAAGAGATTTCAGTACAACAGCCAGATGCTGCAGAAAATTCCATATTTCTATTCCAGCATTGGACCAAACAACGGCAGCTCACAGTTTCCATTCCATTCACTATCACCCATGAATCACACGTCTCAGTCAATTTGTGTGTCCCAACTACAGATTACAGAGCAACTCTACACTGTCTAATTCTCCAACACACCAACATCACTAGATTATTCAGCAGTTCCCTCTAGCATGGCTTAAGCCACTAGAAACCGACAATTTATTGTCCCGCCGCTACCATAAAAAAACCACTCTTACAAGAAAATTGCTCATCAAGAATCGACTTCCGCTCCGGCAACGCATACTTTGATCAGCCTGACACAACGCAGGACGACCCCTACTCGTCGGTGACGCATCCGCTTGAGGCTGGAGACACGAGCTTTATGTACTGCCAGAACGAAAAGGAAACGGGAGGTGTTAAGAAAAAACCAACGTTGCACAATCAGGAATGTTAGTGCTTGAGCTATGCATGGTACCTTCCAAAGTGCTCCACCGGTGACCTTGTGTGGCGGTGGGCTCCATTTCCTCCGCCTTTCTTCCAGCTGGTCTTCCGTCAAATCAACGTCAATTACTTTCTTGACAACATCAATCGTGATTGTATCGCCATTCTGAACAAGACCAATTGGGCCTCCTTCCTGAAACATTGTTACTTTGTGAATAATACAAACCAAAAAGATCCTTTCCGTGAAAAAAATTTCGATTCCCCAAGCTTGCACTGTAGTAACGGAACTTGAATTGCCACAAGAGAAAAGCTGAAAATTACACAGCATAGACTAATGCCGTATCCAATGGGAGAGTACTACTACAACACAGTACCTGTGCTTCAGGACATATGTGGCCTACGACAAATCCATGTGATCCTCCAGAAAATCTACCATCGGTCAAAAGGGCACACTCCTGTAATGAAGATTGAATAATTGTTAAGCATTGATCAACTGTCACGAAGGACAACTGATCTGATTATCTGAAGAAAGCAAGATTTATCTGAAGAAAGCAAGATAACAGCATGGATCCGTGCTGCTCGGTATAGACAGAGACAAAAAGATGTTACAGAAAGCACTAGAAAAGTAGAAAGTTCAAATGTAAAGAGCAAGTCAATGTAAATATTTTGAAGAGTAAAAGTAATCTGGTCCTTGGTAATGTCTTTACGAAAGTTCAAGATTCTTTTGCCTTCAAAGTTCAACACTTTCAGGAGCTGTGAAGAATATCAGAAAGACATATGGAGCTGTCCTGACGTACACATCGTATTACCAAGTACTTCTAAGTTCTACACTCTAAAGCATGGATACTGTATGAACTAACTAGGTGAGAGATAAAATAGGTGTTCCTCTTCTTTTTTTTCATTTAAGAGAACATGAAAACTAGAAATACATTTCTGAGAAATGACGTGCCAAGAGGTAGGCATTACCTTCCCAAGACCAGCACCCATTATTGCACTTGTTGGAGTCAACATTTCAGGCATCCCTGGCCCTCCTTTTGGTCCTTCTCCTCGGATTACCACAACCTTCCCCTGTTGTAACCATGAGCCAATAGAATAATTCATCAGAAAATGTACAAGATTTGCCCTAGTGAACTACTTTATTTCATTATCAATCTGCTGAAAAAGCAATACTGGCAACATATTGGCATAACTAAATAAATCAAACCAGCTATTGCATTGAAATTGGAAGAGAAGGCAAAATTATACATTGGAACCTAGGCAAGATAATTAACAGATGAAATCTCCAATGGCACTAACAAATTAGAAAACAATAGTACATTCTTAAGAGCATGAGAGTGCATTTTTCATTTGTGTATACACAAACACTTGCTTTACAGTTTTATGTTTTTGTCAAGTGCCATGACTAGAACAAGTTCAGATACTGAATACAGTCAGATGTTACTGTCTCAAATTTTGAGTCTGAGGATTCTCAATTGCGAAAATGTGTCCAATCACAGCTTCTGAATTATGAGCTTAGAAAGTTAATCGTACACATTACCTTGAAACCCGCCGGGTTTTCTGATATAGCTGTAATCATCGATTCTTCGCCTTCAAAAACTAGTGCAGGGCCTGTCATTTGATAAATAATATTTAAAAGCTGAATATTATATAAAGGGTTCCAAGAATTGAAAATGGAAAGAACAAAAAGCACCTGAGAAAAACAATCCCTCTTTGCCAGTTATTTTTGCTACAGAACCTTCTGGTGCAAGATTGCCATAAAGTATTTGTATATGGCCAGTTGATTTGATAGGATTGTCTAGTGGTCGTATTATGTGCTGAGTGCCAAATAACATGTGTAAACTTAGTAATCAAGGAGTTCAATAAGGGTAAAGAAGTCAAAATTGAGCTTTACCTGTCCTTCAGATAAAGGTGGGAATATTTTAGCATTCTCGGCTAGAGTTTTCCCAGTGACTGAAGAAGAAAGAGCATGTTATTACCCAATAAAAAGGAGTTCATACACTGCATGATGAATGGTCATTAACTGTCCTCACCAGTCATACAATCCCCATCAAGAAGACCTTGCTCTAAAAGATAATGAATTACAGCAGGTGTCCCACCAATCTGCAATGTCAATACAAAAATAAATTATTTGCATGGTTAAGTATGGACATGATTCCAACAAGAGTGTATAACAAACATGTGGATTTATCTTAAAGACTTAGAACTTATTTTATTTTTTTGTGATTAATGTTAGTGTTTAGATTTCCTTGATTCATTGGTTTAACCCCTTAATTTTCATTCACATAAGCACAAATGTGTAAGCACACGAGTAAAACCAACAAACAGAAAAGACAAAAGTCACCTCTCTTAAACTGGATTAATCTGTGGTCAAACCAGACCAAAGCAAAATCAAGTAAATCTTCGTGGCACTAACCGCTAAGTATTTACCTTATGCAGATCCTCCATGACATACTTTCCACTAGGCTTAAGGTCTGCAAGGAAAGGAACTTGATCGCTGACCTTCTGAAAATCATCAAGAGTTAATTGCAAACCTACAGACCTGAAAGAAGGAAATAATGAGAATTTGTCCATCTAAGCAATTAAGTATGGACGAGGAGATCATAACCCACCGGGCAATAGCAATCAAATGTAGTACAGCATTAGTAGACCCACCAAGTGCCATTATAATAACCATTGCGTTCTGCAGTGACTTCTCAGTGATGATGTCTCTAGGCTTCAAGTCCATCTTTAACAATTCTAAGAGATACTTCCCAGCAAGACGGCATTCCTCTATCTTAAGTGGGTCTTCAGCAGGGGTTGAAGAACTTTGATAAATAAAACACAGAGCATGAATGATAATAATTTTAGTCAATCTATGAAGTCAAAGTGAAATGATTTATAAGAAAACACAATGTATTGCCTAAGAAGCAACAAGGAGAAGTTTCAAGATATTATTTGCACCTGTAAGGAAGGCTCATGCCCATTGTCTCAATAGCAGATGCCATCGTGTTTGCTGTGTACATACCGCCACATGCACCTGCCCCTGGGCATGAGTTGCGGAGCACATTCTTTCTTTCCTCTTCGCTGATTGATCCACTAACGAATTCTCCATAGCACTGCATAACATATCAAGATAAGTAAGCCTACAATGTACAATGCTGCAGAAGAAGCTAAGTATAAATAAGACAAAGAGTTGACGAACAGTTCAAAGGTGCACTTACCTGGAAAGCAGACACTATGTCATAAGAATTGCCCTGAAAGTGTCCAGGCTGCATTAACAAAATCTCAAGTCAGAAAAATTATCAGTAAAATGTGAAGAAAAAAAATCTGAACCAACACATACTTAACATATTATGTAACTGATTAACAACTTCAAACCCACAGTTGAATTAACAAGCCAGTCAACACACATGGTTCCAACCACATTGAGCCATGTTTCCAGAACAGATGGTCCATAATTAATTGTTTGTTATGCATAGAATCAATTATAAATCCCAGAAACAGGTTGATTTCAGCATAGCTTGGAGTGACCTCTACAAAGCTCAAACTAATCAAACATTTTATTGAACTACAGAGCATTTCTGCATCAGTAGTTCAGTACATTTAACAGCAAGAGAACAGGGGTAACATTACCTTAATAGTTCCACCATAAACCATGATACTTGGCCGATTAAGCCGCCCCATTGCCATTATTGTACCTGGCATCTGCAATGCAAAGGGCCACTAAATTCAAACTGTGCATAGTTATCCCACAAGATCCTCTTGTGTAAAAGCTAAAAGCGTGAGTATTTTCTTATTCCTAAACATCACAGTAAAACACATCTCCAATCACCTCAGTGCCCATGTCCAACAACAAAATCTGATACTTTGATCTGCTTTTTCAGCAAAGCTTGTGTTTTTATCACATCGGGGAACCAAACCAGTAGGATGGATTGGCCGAATAGTGAAAGACCCAGTTTTCTTGTTGCTTTTTCTAGGTATCTACTGAGCATTTCACTGCCATAACAATTAAAGCTGTAGTTGTAACCTCTGCTGCCACAAGTAGTCAAGCAGTGAGGTAAGATAACAACATGTTTCAGAATACTGAGCCGCTCTTGACTTGAGGCATGTAGCTATAGTAGCAGAACCGGAGCTCACTCACATTCTTGTCGCATCCAGGGATGGAGATGTTGGCGTCGTAGTGCTGCGCGCCCATGACGGTCTCGATGCTGTCGGCAATGAGGTCCCGCGACTGGAGGCTGTAGCACATGCCCCTGGTCCCCATGGAGATGGCGTCGCTGACCCCGACGGTGTTGAAGCGGAAGGCAACCATGCCGGCGTCGCGGACGCCATCGCGGACGGCCTCGGCAAGGGAGAGCAGGTGCATGTTGCAGGTGTTCCCCTCGTACCAGACGGAGGAGACCCCGACCTGCGGCTTGCGGAGGTCGGCGTCGGTGAGGCCCACCCCGTAGAGCACCGCCTGCGACGCCCCCTGCGACTTGGGCTCCGTGATGCGCGCGCTGTACTTGTTCAGCTTCGGCTCGTCAGAAACCGCGGCGGCGGCGCGGACGCGCGTCGACAGGCAGCGGCGGCCAGAGGTGGGGGAAGGCGCGGCGGCGGGGAGGGAGGGGGAGGTGAGGGCGAGGGATTGCATGGCGGCGGCGGCGAGGTTTGAGACGGGGGTTTAGGGTTTTGGAGGGGGGGGGTGGCGAGGAGGCAGAGGGAGAGGGAGATGGGTATATAGATGGATGGGGACAAGTGGATGGAGTCGTGCGGCTGCGGCGGGAGGAGGACGACGACGAGGACACCACGGGCCCCGGTCCAGGTCAGGGTCGCTGCCCCTGCCTCGATCGGATTTATTTAGACTTGCTGTTTTGTTTGATTTGCTGTCTGGTTAGAGCCTACTAACTTTTGTTCACGAGATTCAAACAGCGTTTGCAACTGTTGTCAGGATATCTTTATCCTGCTACATAGGATAGCTACTAACGTGAAGGAGTAAGGAGAATAAATAAAATAAAACCAACTCTTTATTAAATTAGAAAGTTCTATGGTAAATCTTTACTTGGTTGAACACATTGGAGATTGGGAATTTTGGGTATACACCACTAAATGTTGCTGATCTAGGTATTTACCATTGAAGTAATATATGTGTTTAAGATACCATTGAACTATCCAAGTACTTGGTTCTTTTGAGATTCTATCGAATTTCTTATATTTTTATTATTTATCTGATAGGTGATTTAATGATGACTGATTTTATTTTTATTGGTTCGATCAGATCCACCCGATACTGACGTGCCTTCCGATAGCCTCCTCATTCGTGCCGTCTTCCTCTTGCGGCCCTCACAACCATCCGAACCATTTATCATACACGTCTTATTCCGTTCTTCCATGCGTCTTCCTCATGTGCTCTACTTCTCCCACATACCTCCTTCCTCACCAAGCCTAATATTGCCCTGTTATGCTTTTATTTCTTGCTTTTGCTTCTTGCACACATATGAGTTTTTCCATGACCCCGATCGAAAGGACACAATTCATAGGTCTAAACAAGCACATGTGTCCTATCCATCTAGATTTGGGCCAATAGAGCTACCACCACAAAGGGCAGTAAAATCTAAGGGAAAGAAGGCGTAGTAGACTAATCAGGGTCGGGGGTGAAGCCGTTGTTATCTCTATTTGTCTCCTTCACCCGCGCGAGTAACCGCCAACCGGAGGTGTATCATATAGGAAAGAGGCATCGAAAGGGGAGATATCGAATGGAGGAGTCCACACGTGCAGAGAGTACAGTAGGGTGATGAGAGCTTTGGACCGGGAAGAGGGGACGGAACATATAGGAAGACGCAAGTAATTCAGCCTCTAAGAGTTAATTAGATTCCAATTAATTTGGACACACTAGTTAAAACAAAGTCCACAATTTTTTTTTGCTCAAAGCCATATCTCCTCGTCCTAGATGTGCTTAGTTCCACTCATCCAACCAAACGGAGGGATCAACATAATATCCTGGACCATCATATGACATACATTCATCTAAATTTGTTAAATACACGTGCTTTGCTATGGAGAGAAAATCATATTAACTTGGGGAAGATCAACCCATGTTGTCAGCCAAAGCCTGCTCTATAACCTTGGCTATTCCGTTGCACTCAATCAAGCTCCTCCAAGCCCACGTTATGCCTATGTGCCTTGCTCGGAATACCTCCATGCACAATGCCACTACTCTGCAATCTTGCCCAATCAATCTGCTTGTATCATGCCGCATTTTGTTACAGATTTTCTAAAGCGGTGATTAAGTTCATTTGTTAGGTGTCTTTAACATGGAGTCAAGGTGATGATGTGATACCATCATACATTCACCACAGACTCCTATTTATATATATACTAAAGTAAAAATAAAAATAGATATAAAGACACCTAATCTAATTACATATTACTCGTTATTATCACTAATTAAACAGAAAAGAAAGAAAAAGGTTGGCGCCTCTCCACCGAGCAAAGGGTCCCCAAGTCCACAAACGCCCACTGCCAATGGGGTAATGGGTCCCACTTGTCAGTAAAGCACCCAACACAAAATTGGTCCTCCCCGTAGAATTTCTCTACTACCCCCGACATCGAGCTCGCGGGGCAAAGAACAGTGCAAACCCGCCGCCGGCGACTCCTCCTCTCGGCCCACCGCCAGCGACTTCCCATCTGCGCCTCTCGCAGGAGAGGTGCTCTGGCCCGAGGGGTCCAAATCCAACCTCTCCTGTCCCCCTTCGGTCCCCTCTGTTACCGTGCTGGACTGTCGTGGTGGAGTGAAGATCCATCAGGGGGTTGATCCCTTTTTGGTAAGGAATCCCTAGCTTGCTCCGATTTCTGGTATCTTCTTTGCTGTAAACAGTCGAATCCAACCCGATCTTTATTGGTGTTCTAGATCGATCTCAGCTGATCCATCCTCCCATTGATAAGATTATCCATGGCAGCCTCAAACTTGTACTACTAATTGTAATTGCAGTTTATTTTTCAGAAGAAAAAAATTGGGCTCTAGCCTTTAAGTCCTCCTCTGGATCATATCTGTCAAAATCTTGTTCAATTTGTATATACCGATTGCAAGTTTGAGGAAAACTGTGCAATTGCAAACAAATTTCTATGAATAATGTAAGAATTGGAAGAACAAATTGCGCTTGATGGTTAATGCTCATTACTGTCTACTGTTTGGGCATAGCAGGTGGAGGGAAACAGAGTACAAAATAAAGGTGGGGTGCTGATAATATTTCGTAGGATGGAATCCTTGTGGAAGCTATCCTACTTGCTTGAGCCGGCGTCGCTTGCTCTCATCGCGACGGCTGTTTCCGTTGCCTACGTGGCAGCGTCGCGTGCTCTGGACCACGGCAAGGAGATGGAGAGGAACCTGGACTTCTCGGAGGCGTCCATCACGCTGGATCGGTCACAGGCACTCATGATCCCTCTCGCGAGCTCATGCAGTCTGTTGCTGATGTTCTATCTGTTCTCATCCGTATCGCAGCTCGTCACTGCCTTTACTGCCGTGGCCTCAGCAATGGCGCTCTTCTTCTGCCTGTCCCCATACATCGCCTACGCCAAGTCACAGTTCAATCTGATGGATCCTTTCGTGTCGAGGTGCTGTTCCAAGTCATTTACCCGGTTGCAAGGATTGCTTTTGCTGTTCTGCATAAGCACGGTGGCAGCCTGGCTGGTAACAGGGCATTGGTTGCTGAATAACGTACTTGGGATTTCCATATGCATAGCATTTGTCAGCCATGTGAGGCTGCCCAACATAAAGATTTGTTCTTTGCTTCTCGTCTGCCTGTTTATGTATGATGTTTTCTGGGTCTTCTTCTCGGAGAGGTTTTTTGGAGCAAATGTTATGGTCTCTGTTGCCACTCAGAAGGCATCTAATCCAGTTCACACAGTAGTAAACAAGCTCAGCCTGCCTGGGTTGCAGCTGATTACGAAGAAGCTAGAGCTTCCGGTCAAGCTCGTGTTCCCTAGGAATTTGATGGGCGGGATTGTTCCAGGAAGCACTCCTGGGGACTACATGATGCTTGGCCTTGGAGACATGGTAAGTGACTTAAGTTGCAATTTTCCATCCATGCAGAATTGGTGTTGTGATTCTTGTACTGTCACTGATCCTATTGATTTTCTTATACTCATCCTTTGACCTTGCTAAAAAATAATACTGTTGGCGATTGTAGGTCCAAAGTCTCGAAACTTCTTTTGTGCTAACAATGTATCTTGTTTCAGTGTATGAGCTCGGTTTTATTTTCCAGAATAAGTTAATCGCCAGATCATACAGATTGTTGAGATCTCTCTTGCTTCAGTGTATGATCACATATGGAACTGAAAACAGGGATGCCATGGCGAGTTAATACTGAATATTAAAACTAAGCACCTAGCAACATTCAAAGAATTTGTTCAGTGAGAACTTTGAGTTTCCTTCACATTGGTTTTCGGCTTCTCTCCTAAGCCGTAGTTGATCTAGGCAGCAGGTTAAACATAGGCATTCCTCGATTAGCTTGACCCTAAATTAAGTTTTGGTGCACATGCATGCACTGTACAAACCCTATAACTTGCTGGAAACACGTCAGCATAAAAATTCTCTTTCTGAATTTCTGCAATTGTCATCAACTTTGCCCATGCTTTTAATGATCCTGTACCTCAGCTTGTGATAATTCAAATTTAATCAGTCCATGCTTGGTGTTATGACATCTGCAGGCCATTCCAGGGATGCTTCTAGCACTTGTACTCTGTTTCGATCACCGAAAGAGCAAAGACGTGGCTGTTCCATCAGACATGTCTCCCTCCTCAAAACGGCGGAAATATGTATGGTATGCGCTAACAGGGTATGCCGTTGGCTTGGTAACTGCATTGGCAGCTGGGATCTTGTCCCAGTCTCCCCAGCCTGCTCTACTATACCTGGTAGGTGTTGCCTGGTGTTACAGCCAGGCATTCAGACATTATTATCATATCTTACTGAGCTATGCTTTCCTGACTTGGTTGCGCACATTGACTAATGTCATTTATATGGTATGCATGATCTTCTTTCTGATGGAACTTGTGACTTCAGGTTCCGTCAACACTGGGGCCTGTCGTGTACCTGTCATGGTTGAGGAACGATCTGTGGGAGCTGTGGGAAGGATCCAGCACAATCCTAAATGAGAAAGCTCATTTGTTGGAGGTCTGAGATCCAACATAGCCATAAAAATCCCAAGCCTCCTGTGATGTAACCTAATTGAAAAATTGTTCCTGCTCCGCATCCTACAGGAGAATACTTACAAGATAGAATGGTCTAGTATTGTAAGTTTTTACCCTCTTGTTCTCGCAAGAGGAAACAATATGCGCATTTAGCTGTAAGCGGAAAGGTCTATTTATGATATTTCTTGAACTTATCGGTTCTCACATGGTTGATTGGTGAAGCTGTTGATAACGTGAAATCGCGCGATTAAAGGATTTCTTAGTTGTTTGACTCTCACTGTCTACTCCTAGTCATTTTTTTAGATTACTCGTGTAATCATGTTTAGGGGGTTTAGAATTGGTGTTTGGGCGAATTAAAAAAAGAAGAGCTCAGATTCGTACTTGAAATATGAAAGTAGAGCTCATAATAATGTAAAAAGTTATCTCAGCCCAGGTTCGTACTTGAAATATGAAAGTAGCGTCCATATCTAATAGAAGGCACAAAATACAAAAAAGAAGTCCTGTCTGAGCCCAGGTTCGAACTGGGGACCTTTAGTGTGTGAGACTAACGTGATAACCAACTACACCACCCAGACATCTTTGCCTCACTGGATATTTAATTTAACTAGTAAATGTGCCGTGCGTTGCACCAGGAGAAAATGAGCAATGCAAGATGAAATACCAGAATTGAGGAAGAACTACAAATTACGATAATCCACGAACAAACGGATGATTGCATCTGATATAGAATAAACATGACTGGAAAGAAGATTAACTCATATAAATAACAAATATTCCATTCTATTGTTACAAGCCATAACGAAGACGGAGGTAGAGCTTTGATGTCTGATAGCATATATGGACCTAAATGGATATCTATGTTCTGTAGATGGCACTATTGTATTTGAAATCTTTAAATTAACAAAAAAAAACTACAACCTCGTAGACATGAGATCACTACAAATAGAACACAGCTACATCACAGCCCCAAACTTGGTCCATACATTTCAAAAAATTTAGAGAAACATAAATCTATGAATAGCACAAATCTTCATACCTCTATCAGTACAAACAAAATTAAAACCTGCAAACATAAAGAAAACACACAATTAATTCAGAGAGGACCAACTACAGATAAATGTGGAATTGCAATGAGTTTGAAGAAATCCTCAGGTTCAAATATAGAAATTTGATTTTAATAAGGGTGTCCTCTTGTCTTTAATCAATCAAATATAGAGTTTAAGCATCATTTTTAGAAGTGATTTCTCGCTTATAAAAGATTACCAGGAGAAAATAGTAGGGGGCAGGGCGGAGCGGGCGGCGCAGGGGGCGAGCGGCGCCGGGGGCAGGGGGCAGGGCGGAGCGGGCGGCGCCGGGAGTGAGCGGCGCCGGGGGCAGGGGGCAGGGCGGAGCGGGCGGCGCCGGGGGCGAGTGGCACCGGGGGCAGGGGAGCGAGCGGCGCCGGGGGCAGGGGGAAGGGCGGAGCGGGTGGCGCCGAAGGCAGGGGGCAGGGCGGAGCGGGCGGCGGCGGGGGCGAGCGGCACCGGGGGGCAGGGGGCGAGCGGCGGCAGGGGCAGGGGCAGGGCGGAGCGGGCGTCACCGGGGGCGAGCAGGTGGAGCGGGCGCGAGGGGCAGGGGTGGGAGGGCAGGGGTGGTTTTTCCTTTGATCGTGGAGATGGGGATGGGGGCGGCGCGTCGCTATGGTCTCCGAGGTCCTGGAGGAGGACGGGGGCGGAGGAGGTTGGGAGTGACGGGGGCGGAGGAGGCTGTCGGGGAGGGGAAGAGAGGGGGTGTTGAAACGGGAGACGGACGAAGAAACGCTCCGTCCCTAATAGCTCCGTCCTTTAATATTAGGGGTAGATTATAATCTCTGAACTCCACGTCCATACCTTATCATCCACCCATTGGGGTTTAAATCAGTATCGTATTATATATGTATCCCTTAATAACATCATTCTAGTTATCTCTTAATTACATCTCTCTAGAGGCATATCGCCCGCCTTACCCACGTCGCCTCCCATGCTTCATCGCCGTCGCACCGCAGGTGATCAGATGCTGCATCCATCGACACCAGCTTCGATTCTCTTCCGGGCCATATAGCTCAAGATCAATTAATTCTGTGAGACAGAGAGGCATATCGCCCGCCTTATATTGGAAGCCAATACAGAATACAGAGAGTTTATGAGGATTCCAGTCAACATTTTGGCAGCTTATATAACGGCATATGCAGCAATTAATACTGCTCCCAAGATCATGCACCACAGCAACTTCTCATAATCATAACCATCACCTGATAAAACCACAACATCACATAACGGTAGCAGCACATAGCACAATTCAAAGAACACTCCAGATCAGCTGGTACCTGGTAATTGCTCATCATTATCAGCTGACATATGATCGATGATATCTAAAATGGATTGGCATGATGAAGGGAACAGATAAAGATTGAGCGACAAAATTACTGTCTAGGCATGGATCAAAATGACGATCTTTGTAACTAATACCATCAACATTCCCCTTAATTCTCTGTCTATCATCCTAACTAGCTTGCAATGTCAACAGCTCTATGGCATGGCGCTGAACCTGAATGACATGGACATAGATGCGACGAAGTGAGTCATACAACTGGCTCGCAGATCAGCACAAGGGGCTCATCTACGTCCTCAAAGACATCTTCAAGCTTGACAACGTCAAGCCTGACCTCTCCAGGTTGGCTCTGGCTGGCAACGGCCGGGGCGGCGACTCGGCCTCCGCCGTCGCCCTGGGGCTGGGGGACGCCCGGACCAAGCTGGCTCTCAAGTTCTCCACCCTCATCGGCGTTGACCACGTTGCCGGGCTATCAAGAGCCCAGCAGGTGGAACCAAAGGTCCTCACGCACAAGCTTCCTGGTCATGGGGACCGGGCTGCGTCTGAAGCACGTCGGCGGCCCTCCCTGCGCACTGGCCGGCCGGCGGCCGGCGTGCGTGAAACACACCGAGTTCTACGACGAGTGCTGGCCGCCTCGCTACCACCTGGTGGCCAGGGACTACGGGCACCTGGACATGCTGGATGATCATGTGCCCTACGTTATCAACAACTGCATGTGTATGAGGAACCAGAACAACACCAAGGACCTTGCTAGGAGGACCATGGGTGGACCCATGGTCGCCTTCAGGAGGGTTACGCTGGAAGACAGCAGCGATGACCTTCAGGCTATAGTTGGTAATCCTAAGCTCGCGCCGGCCATACTGCACCAGTTGATCACCAATCGGCATGAATGCTAGTAAATGATAAGTCAGCAAACTACTAATTAAGGTGCTTTGTGGTCATGTCATGACCTGGGACTACTTGTCCTAAATAAGCACTCACGTGTGCATCTATAAATGATGCGTATGTGTATTATGTACTTTTTTTCTAATATAGTGTTCACTAGCGAACCAAAATGAAGCTCTTATTTTGTTTTCTCAAAAAAAGAGCTAATGATTAAAGATAGGTGATAATTTTGCGGATCGCTAAATGATTTACTTGACTCGTATATAGGTTGATCGATGAACATGGTTACCTTGAATGGTATGCTGCAATCACAATTCTTTAGACTGAAAGTTCCGTCTCATGTGACAGCCATACAACAAAGGGAAACGATTATCTCTCATGTATTCATAATAGCACTTGGACACATAGCAAGGTAATAAAGAACAGTGAAGGGGGAAACTGTTACTACTGCAGTTTTCTTTATTTCTACACATGGAAATGCACGGAGTGAAAATCTACACTGATGTATGCCCACAGCAGGATACATCGATACCGTTCATGATCTCCAGCAGCTACAGGCTGCACGCCTACTTTCTGAATTTCTCGTTCAGGCACTACTTTTTACCATCTGAGTCTGAATTTTCTTGTTCCTTCCCACGTCCATACTGGCCAGATTGGAATATAAGGTCCTTGAAGGATAGCGGTGATAATTCCATGGCCTTCTTTATCTGCATAGCAAGGTCATGGTAGTCCGAATGCGTAAATGTATAAATACTACCACTAACACTGGTGAAGGGTGAACTGTGAGGCAGCTATGTTAAGGATTCAAACAAGACAGAAGCAAAACGGAACTATAGAGCTCATTTCTGACATATGGTCGGCAATTGTGCATTAATAAAAATTCAGTTTGCAGGCACTTGTTGAGCTATTGATCAAACAACATACCAAGATTTCCTCTCATAACCTGCAATCACTCACCATTTTATAGAAGAACAGGTCAGAGAGCACCCCAGCCCCATTATGTCAAAGGAGACCAACTCAAGGGAACGTTAAGCACCATATAAGCTTAGCACTGAAGTTTCAATACTCCTACAGATAGGTTCTTGTCAACCCAACTGGCCATGGTGTGAATAGTACTAAAATGACAATACACCCACACAAATAGCAGTTCGATGGTGTGAATGTTTCAGGGGTGCTTTCCTCCTTTGGGCCTATTTCCAATAACAAGTGCTGTATTGAACTCTAATTTCTCTTTTCTTAATGCTTTATGGCCCATGGTACTTTACGGGGTGCCCAGCCGTATAAAAAAGACAATACAGCATAACTGCATAATCTCTTGAATATGCAACATGTGTCTTGATGTTTCCTTCACATCCATTCCCAGAAATTCACAAGGTCCAACTCTGGACACCATTTAAAATTAATCATGAATACATATAACTCATGCATCCTTGAGGAGAAGATACTCCATTGAATCTATTGCAAGCTCACCCTACTGAACGAGAGTATGAGCACATACCAATCTCTGCTCAACTCAAAAGATCGAAAAAGTGTTGCTGCTCCTAACTTAAAGTGAATCGATGGCACTACACTACTATTAGTGACAGCAACAGTACATGAACAATCCACACCAGCGCAGGCAGGCTTAATCCAAGAACTGTCACGCTACAGTACAATCACTACCAGTGTTAATTTAGCCTAACGAATTTGCTCTTTCCGAACAAACAAAAATTAAGATCACTAGAACACCACAACAGTTCATGACGAAATGCGCTAATACAACAAAAAGAAGAAATGGAAAAAAGAATTAGAGAAGAGAAGAGATTACCGGGTTGGGGTAGTCGGGGCCGTAGTCGGCTGTGAGGAGGAAGTAGGCGGCAGTGGCGGCGCCGACCATTGCCGTCCGGCGAACTACCCTCTCCGACCTCGGGTCCATCCCAAACTGCTTCACTCACTGCTGCTCGGAATGACTGGAACTGCAGAGGAAGAGTGCAGAGACTGCTAGAAGAAGGGAAGGCGCCTCGGTGCTGCTCGTGTTAGTCCAATGGGCCGGGCCTTCGAGCTTTTCTTCAACAATTGATGTGCCGGGCCGGGCCGGGCCGGACCCGGTACTTGTTCTCGACCGTGTCGGGCCGCGCCAGTTGCTCGCCTCGCCGCCGTCCCCCTCTCACTCGTCTCCTCCCTTGTCTCGCCGCGCCGCCGCCGCCGCCGAAGCTGAAGCCTCTTGCCCCGCCGTGAACAGCCAAGATGTGGGGCAGCGCCGATGGCGGGACGCCGGAGGTCACCCTGGAGACTTCCATGGGCACCTTCACCGTCGAGGTAGTGCATCTTCTTCTTCTTCTTCTTCTCTCTCTCTAGCTTCGTCAGGCTGCCCGGCTTGGGTAAAGCCGAGATTTTTTTTCCTTCTTCTCTTCGTCTTCTTGCTGTTGATTGTTCTTTGTTTGGTTGGTGCTCTGATCGGCAGATGTACTACAAGCACGCGCCCAAGACCTGCAGGAACTTCGTCGAGCTCGCGCGCCGCGGGTACTACGACAATGTCGTGTTTCACCGCATCATCAAGGTCCGTGCTTTCTTCCCCTCCCTCCGTTCTTGTTCTACGCTTGGCTCAGTCCGGCGGATGATGTTCCTTACTCGGTGGTGTTCTTCCTGCTGTATAGGATTTCATCGTGCAAGGTGGGGATCCTACTGGAACAGGCAGGGGCGGCGAATCCATCTACGGGTGAGTCAGCGATCTGTGCACTGTACTAGCTTTTGCTTTCTTCTCGAGTCAGGATTATTGAAGTGTCACTGGAGTCGAGAGGCAGCTTATAGCATCAGTGAATGATGATGTATACGGTTAAATTTGGATAAGCATTACCGATGTGTACAAAATTAGATATTGTTCCCTTTCAAAAAAAAGAAAAAAAACTATTGTGTAACGGCGTGTTGATGGCCATTGTGACATTTTGTCGGCTGCTGTAGTGTATCTGCGAAGAAGATAATTTTTTTTGTCGTCCATCAGTTGTAAGATGAAATTGTACGTGGTATTTTGTTCATTCTTGCGCTCTAAGATTGGTGTGCATGTCGTTGCTGTCTTTGCAGAGAAAAGTTTGAGGACGAGATTAGGCCAGAGCTGAAGCACACTGGGGCTGGGATTCTATCAATGGCAAATGCTGGTCCAAATACAAATGGAAGCCAGTTCTTCATAACTCTTGCACCTTGTCAGTCACTTGATGGTGAGACTAGTTTCGGTACTCCACTCTATGTTACTGTTTTTGCCTGTTTGCTTTATTGGGCTGGGGGTCACTGCACTGCTGGAATTCATTCCACAGGTTGATTCATCAACCCTTTTTCTGGTTGTACCTGAAAACATGTCAGTTACTAGTATTTAGTGAATTGATTTAGGTTGTATCTGTTCAATTGAATTTCCTAACGATTACAAAGAAGTGGAATTAAGATGACTCAGTTTTTTAAGAGCATTTCGAAGAATAACTTAACTACAAGGAGCATACTTATTTTCTTTTAAACTACTGCCAGCTATCAGCATTTTCCTCTTTTATCATTATGTTTTCATGTTGTGCATATGAAGGCTTTGATGTTCATGTCTAATGTATATTGCCCGGGAAATATGTTGCCAGCATAGCTGTGTTTTTCCTTCTTGTTACTGCCATTGTCTGATATGATCCACCATCTGAAGTTTTGCCTCCCAGGATTCGAAAATATGCCTTAGCTGTACAATGTTTTTCTAGAAATTGTCCATTTCGATATTTGCATCGTCACATTATTGTTGCATTTTCAGTCAATTAATGTGATTTAATGTTCCAGGAAAGCACACAATTTTTGGGAGAGTATGCAGAGGAATGGAAATTGTCAAGCGCCTTGGAAGTATTCAGACTGACAAAAATGATAGGTAACACTTCAACTATAACCACGGCTTTGCAGCATGTAACTTGCCTCTGATAGGTAACACTCCATGTAACTGGCTTCTGATTTCTCCTCAAGAAAGCTTTTATTGTAGGGCATTGCAGCATACATCATACTGACATTCTGTCTGTGTAAAATTGAGGGCACATGATCTCGTCTCCATGATCCAAACTGCAGACCTTAGGAGTTCCTGTATGTATTCATTTTGTCAGTGTAAAACTGAAAAGGCACATAATCTCATCTGCATGATCCAATTATAACCATCGCTTTGAGATTTGAAAGTTCCCATGGAAACTGATATTGTTTTCACAAAGGATATATTCTGCTGCATGGTGGATAGCTTATGTATTGATGAAACCATGTATCCATAGATTCACTCGCAAGCAATTCATGTATTCTCTATTTTGATCTAGTACAATACAGTGCTGTTCTCTCTTTTTTCAGTCCTCTGCCTTGTTGAATCTTACTCAGCCTTATTACCTATGTTGGTCCAGGCCCATCCATGAAGTGAAAATCCTGCGGACCGTTGTCAAAGATTAAAGCACGGAAGTTCTACCTGCTGTCGTTACCTGATCTTTGGTTGTAGCTGCTTTTCACAGGAGCACTGTTTCCTGTTCGATTTCGTGGTGCTGTAATGTAATACATTTTGCAGAAGAGATACCGACCTTTCCCGGCTTGTACTCCGGTGGTTCGTTCTTAACAACCGATAAATCTGTGATCTATCCGGCTTGAATGCATGACCAGTAGGGGGAAGAAAACTCTATTGAAATGTATGATGAGCTATCTTTCGTATGGGGTGTGTGATCTTCTCTATCATAGGATTATTATGTTTGCACATGTTATCCTGAAAATTTCTCCCGGCCAGGATGAAGTGACGCTGTTTTGCATGAGAAATGACAGGTTTTGCTTGCATTGTGCATGATTAAAATCAAACTATGCAATCATGTGCTCCCCATACACAAGCATGAAATGCACAATACTCCCAGAGGCCAAAAAAATCTACCAGTAGAAACAAATACTTTTCCTAACTGCACGCTACAACTCTACAACTCATGAACATACAAGCAACCACAGAACGTTGCGAAGTTGGATACAGAAAGCACAGTAGACAAAAAATGTAATACGGATGAGATAAACTGTTGAAATTGCCTCAGTTGATTGACTCTAGAAGCTGTTTCTCAGGTCTGTTTCTACATATACAAACAATGCCTTTTTGTTTCTAACATGGCAACTCAAGTCGTCATATACTCAATACTCATAGACCTACAGGGGGGTAAAACTCTACAAATCGAACTCTATAAGCATTCCCCATGAATTATATTACATTTGCTACAAGTCACGGGCCACCGGAGTTTCACAACCGGATGGCAGTTATCCATTACCAGTGTCGATAAACGAGACAACTAGTGCTGGCCCCCAGCAGAGAGTTCATGATATCACTGACATCAATGGCGTATCTCGAGCTACAGTAATCAGTGTATGCCTACATCAATGGAGCATGCCTGCAACCCATTGGTCATCGGCTGCTATGCCCATTTGCTTCGCATCTCCTAGAAGTGGGAGAATCAGGTGAACTCACACCATTCACCATTATTTGGGGCTGCTTATCTTCCTCCACCATGGTATCCACCGTTACCTGGGCCTGCTTATCTTCAGCTGAACTCACACCGTTCACCATTACTGGGGGCTGCTTATCTTCCTCCACCATGGTATTCACAGTTATCAGGGCTTGCTTATCTTCAGGTGAACTCACACCATTCACCATTATTCGGAGCTGCTCATTTTCCTCCGCCGCGGCATTCACTGTTACTGGGGCCTGCTTATCTTCCTCCACGACAGCATTCGATCTCTGTGCTTTAAGATCTGCAAGCTTCACAGCCATCTTGTCCAAGTCTTCCTTATTGGAGCCTGGCTGATCCTCTAACAGTTCGAGGCGCCTGAGAGCTGGTGCATCCCCATCACAGTACCTGTGCCACATGTTTCTGTATGCAGATTCCAGGCCACGTGTGAAATTCTCTCCATCACAGACTGGTGATTTCATCATCAGTTCTCGGAGGCTCATTCTCAGTTCTTGTAAGACAGTGACATCTGATGCCAAATCCAGCGCCAGGCTAACATATTCATCCTCCGTTTTGGCAACCAGCCTCCCCAACCCTGCAAGAATAACAGCAAATTGTTGATCCACAATTCCACATTGACAGTAATATGATTCGACAGTGAAATAAAGAGGGTGGTAGCACAAGTTAACACTATCTAGGTTCCGATAATCGATTTGATAGGTACTATTAAATAGGAGATATAAGTCACATGGAAAATAAAAAGTGGTCCATGAAAAAGTGATCCTTTGATGCAGGTCCTACAGAAAATCACGCAGAAGAAAAGAAACCACAACCAATGAGTAAGTGGCATAAAACTAAAAATGCATGGCAATTCATATTGTTAGACTACAATCAAGAGTCACATACCAACTTTAGTGAGTAGGCTAACACCAACATTATGAGCATGCACTGAACCAGCCATTGTAACACATGGAACTCCCATGTATAGAGATTCACATGTAGTGGTAGTTCCAGCATACGGAAACGTATCCAGGCTGCGAAGAAACAAACCAAAGTTCAGACAGCTGCTCAGAGGAGCACCACTAATGGAGAATATAATTTCTGAATATTCGTGTGAAAAAACAAGAAATTGCCAATGAACATTGTAAGATAACTACTAGCATGGATCTACCAGTTTATAGATGAACGCATACCCTGAAGAACATTTCCAAACTTAACCTAGAAGATCCTGAAATACAACACAACTTCTCACCTGATGTCCATTAATGAATATGCTTGCATGTGATCATGGTTGAGATGGATGAGTGGCAACAAATCAACTCGTAATGACTCCAGACCCAGCTCCTCAAGAGTTGATAAAAATTTCTGTCTGATACTGTCACAGCAGAATGGCTTGCACTTAACCACAAGCCGCGAGTTAGGGACTGCACATAATATTCTGGCCCAAACTTGCAGTACTTTTGGTGTAATCTGTCAAAAATAACTCAATGAATTAGAGTGATTCAGTAAAAATAAATTAAGCTTTCAAATGTTAATGTGTCACCTTTGCTAAATTGTTAAAGCTCCCAAATGTGACGAAACCATTTGAAATTGCTGGTGTGGGACAAACTGGCCCAGCTTCTGGCGAAGGATTGTAACAAAGAAAGCTTTCAGGAAGACGCACCAACTCTTCAACATGCCTGCAGTAATTGCTACCATGAGGTCCTAGCTTGGCGAAACTACATACCAGAATAACCAGAATAACTATAGCCACCTGAAAAGCATATGTCTTACTTTTGTTTTGTACTAGGTGAATCAGCCAATGAATCTGTTATTCGGTAATCAATTGCTGGCAAACCTGTCGTATTAGGATAACCAATCCAGGTAACCTGTATGGACATACACATCCAAGTTAAAAAGGAGCCCTTTTCAGCACAACAATCAGATAATCATTTATCATGAGATCCTTGAATGGTTTAACTGAATAGGGCAGAAAGGACGGAATCATGATTGCAAGAATAGGATCTACTGAAATAGGTTACAGAACATAATAATAGGCATAAAATTGCTCCTATCCAATCTGAAATAAAGTATGTCCAGAAATGCCTCGTGGAGTACAAAGGTACCTGAATAGGAGCAGGCCGGCATGCCATTGTTCCTAACTTGTTATTCGCCGTATGACCAGTAAGTTCCACAAGTATGTCCACTTTATCCTCTCTGACCAAGCTAGCAACCTTCTTTTCATCAATACCATATATATCTCTCCACAATCCACCCTTTTTAACACCTTATCCTTGAATCGAAGGGTCTTGGCATCTGCCTAAATAATCGCCAATAAAAAATATGAGTAAAATTCTTAAAACTACACTTACTTCACAAACTATCAAAGAATTACATTTTTAAGAAGTTTCACAAAACTAAACTTATTTTCCATCACTCTTTCACAAAACCACACTTTTATGTGATTGACCACACAATCACTAAGGGGGATAGTGCAGCTTCATAACGGGGTTGTTCATGGATGCATCACTGACAGGTGGGCCACACCTGTCAATTCCATTGAAATTCTAGAAAGTGTAGTTTTCTGAAACCATAATACAAAAGTGTAGTTTTTGAAAGTTTATCAACAAGCATAGTTTTAAGAAATTTACTCAAGAAATATATATGATCAGAAAAAACAAAGAGCATAAGTGTGTGCAGAAAGAATGGTAGAAGGGCAACGAAAATCAAGGAACCCAAATAGGTTGCAGCTGTAGGCCCTAGGCACTCCAGCAGATAGATAAATGGAGGCTAAATTCTCAGCAAGACTATAAAGATCATACAAGCTGGAAGGTGGAATCGGAATGTTATTAAGTGGCCCTAGGCCCCACTTAACAGCCTCACACCGGGTGTTACTTTACAATTTATATATATATCTTGTGTTACTGAACTGATTTTTTACAGATAAATAAATACACAGCTCCCTGCCCTGTTGACCTCTGGTTACCGTGTCTGTTTTGCTAAAGGTATAATTTTGTGTGTTTATTTCTATACAAAGTCTGATCCCCAATGAGGCAATCAGTCTAGATAACTTGCCCCCCCCCCAACAGTGTGCACAAAATCCAGAACAGTAGCCAACAAGAGAAGGAACAAATAATCTCTACCTTCACAACACCAGAGTACACGACCACCTTGCAATTTGTGTAGTCATGGTGTACAAGGGGAGCTTCAATGAAGTAAGACACGGAGTGAGTAAAGAAATCAGGAGATACATAACCAATGACCAGTGCACGATCAGCGACTTTTGAGTTATCCCAACTAGTATACTGTGCATACGATTTCATAAAGCGTTTTCCCCACTCCCTGCAAAATACAAAAAGGGAGTGAATAACCTTTTATAGGGTGTGGACATAGAAAATCGTGCTAACATAAAAATGTCATGTCTAATGTAAATAATACATCGTAATGCATAAAATGACCTGTGAGCTTCATAAAGCTTGTCATCTGAGCCCTCATCAATATAATTCATGGCAAGCAAACGATTCTGCAAAATGAGTTATTCTGTAAGTTCAAAACATAAGGAGAGAATGTACGCTATACAGTTAGGCGTTACAGAAATATAAGCCGTAGGTGCTCCATGAAAACTGTAGATATAATTGGCAAGCAATAGCAGGGCTCAACTAATGGTTTCCCTCCATAATGAATGGCTATGTATACGATATGCAACAGGCTTAACTAATGGTTTCCTCCATAATGAATGGCTATTTATACGATTGCAACATTTACATATGGTTGCCAGTTTGCCAGTAAATTGAACAAAAGCATGCAAGTGATACCTGCTCAAACAACATACAAGAGTCCCAAAAAAGTTATAAATAAGTAAGCTCTGGTCCAAAGAAAGTACCTGACCAGCATTTCGTGAATCAGGATCAATTTGAAGGCATCTCTCATAAGCCTGCACAGATAATGTAATACTTCCGGCATCTCTGTAAAGCACACCTAGGATGAAAGCAATGGTGAACTGTCAGTTATGTATTAACGTCTAGTCCATGTTAGGGCAAAGAAAATCTGGTGAACAAATTAATATAGTGCTTAGTGCTTGCATAGCCCTTATGAATTCTTAGCTCAAATATATTGTTTCAAATGGCATGCTAGAATTTAAGAATCTCACATGAGAAAGGTTGGTTGGTCATTACCTAAGTTATTATATGCTTCGGCATACGTGGGATTTGCAATTATGGCCTTCTCGATCATGCTTGCAGCAGCATCCATTTTGCCCTGAATATGAAGAACATTATGTTGATAAGCTCGAGCTGCAATTGAACCAGCCAACCACAGAAAGAACTTGTGTGTAACAACTGTGATAGACTGATAGTAGAGGAATATACCTGAACCGTATAGACAACTCCAAGGTTATTCAATGACTGAGAGAAATTTGGCTTAATTGAAAGAGCCATCTACAAAAAAAAAGAGAAAGAGAACAGGAAAACAAATAAATACTAGTCAAAAATACCTGCACTGAAGTGCATAATTAATTTCACTTACTTGATAACATTCGACAGCTTTGTCAAGATTATCCCTATCCTTGTATATTACTCCCAGGTTGTTGGATGCCTCCGCACAGCGAGGATTAAAGTGCAGAGCAAGTTCGTAAAAAACAATAGCCTTTGTGAAGTAGATGATGTCAGTAAAAATTGATGCTAATAAAACAACAAACTAATGAGATTTTCTTATAACTGACCATCTCAAAATTTAACATTTCACCATATGCAACACCAAGATTATACATTGCATCAGCATAGTGCCAATTGTAGAACAGAGCTTTCTTGTAATATGCCACACCTTGATTGATGTCACCCTCAATTTTTACCTGAGCATTTCCAATGTTCGAAATGATTAAGTGAAAATATAATAGATTTGTCATTAGTCAATCAGCACATCATTGTTACAGACTCTTATATGTAAACAAAAAGAATGCCAGTTACAGCTGAGCTTCTGTAGAACATGAAGTACTAAAAATTCAGACAATGAAATATGTGTAGTACATAATGCATATGTTAAAGGTCATCTTAAAGTCAGTAAAGAATTATCTCCCATGATGGACAATACTTTAGAATAACTGCCATTGAAAACAAAGGCTGAAGTTAAGGTACAAGTCTGTCAGCTAAGATCACTAAGAACGTGAGAACTGCACCCAATGAAAAACAGAAACGAGTGATGGCAACCAGTAGAATTTAGTCAATTCACACAAAAATAACATAAACCAGAAAAACAAATACGCCGAGCTGGCTGAAATAATAGGGGACCTCACCTTTGTACCCAAGTCAGTTAGTGCTATCGCCATGTTGTTCTTAGCAATCTCAAAGTTGGGGGAAATAGTTAAGCACCTGGGATACAGTAAAATTATGCCAAAAATGAAGATAAACATGTTCTTGTTGTAGATTGTGTTAGGTACATGAGCATAATTCATAGAAATAAAAGGATGGCAAGCATACCTCTCGTAGCAGGCAATTGCTGCTTCTAGCTCTCCCCGATTCTTGTAGATAACTCCCATGTTGCAATAAGCTTCGGAATACAATGGTCTCTCCAATGCAGCTTTTTCGTAACAAGTAAGAGCCACATCAAATTGCATCATCTCTGAATAAACCACCCCAAGGTTGTAATAAGCAGGCTGCTCAATCAGATAAAGACATCAGCATCAGCACAATGTTAAATGGCACAGAAAAAAAAAGAAATAATAGTGACGTAGACATAAAATAGAGCTGATGATGGTACCGCATAGTGGCTGTCTACTTCCAGAGCTTCACAATATTTTTGAATCCCCTCTTCTGTTTTTCCTGCAAGCTTTAAGCTAGTTCCAAGATCAGTCAACACAATAGCGAGAAACTCCGCAGCAGGCTTATAGGAAGGATCTGCCCTTCGAGCTTTTTGATAGGCCTGTTCCAGATTATTCTCCGTTAAAACATTTAAAAAGTACAGTACAGAACACAATAAACACAGTACCAGAACAAAACTTCAGAGCATTTTTTACAGTACCTACTACTAGTTTTGGACGGTCAAATATCTTAATCTAACGGATTACAATTGGTTAGGATTTCTCATACTCACACCAAATAGTAGGGGTTATCGTTCCCTCAAGGGAGAAAATAGTAACCATAGACATTTCCAAGTCGTATTATAATTTCCTCCGCCGTAATTCAACCCATGCGTTCTCTCCCCATCAGGCGGACGTTAATTCCATCACACATGGGTTTATACTCAGGACCCAATGATGGCCAGGTTAATTTGGAATAATTCAGAGTTAAAGAGAAGTTCATAAATATCACTTATCTTAACTTGTACTCTCTGCAAAATCTCAAACTTAGGCAAAACTACTAAAGCCAAATCATTCATTTAGGAAAACATGGAAGAATGGATCAGATTCAATGCATGAACAGGGGGTTAACTTAGAATCAATGTTACATTTTGCTTTTATATGACCACATACTCCATCCAAGACTTCTGATGTTCACAACAACAACAAAAACTATCTAAAACAAAGTCTTTTTTTCTGCAACATGTGTCACAGTTCACAAGAACCAGCAAGCCAACAACAGAAGAGAAAATGCACATAATGAATCTTGCTCCATACCTCTGCAGCTTCAACCAAGTGACCTTCGTCTTTGTATATCATCCCACAGTGTGTGAGAGCACACGCATTCTCTGGATCGACCTTCACAGCCTCGGTGAAGCACTCGAGGGCCTGCCTTGGCAGGCTCTGCGCCTGCAGGCAAATCCCTTTCCCAATAAGGGCCTCCACATTGGTGCCATCCTCCTCAAGCACAGTGCTGTACAACTGGAGCGCATCAGCGAATTTGTTGCGCGACCGGAGGATGTTGGCATACCGCAGAGCGTCCTTCCCTTCCGGCTGCTGCTTTGAAGGGGCGGCACCACCATTGCGGTCAGAAACAACTCCATTGCTCTCCCCCCCCTTCGAGGGAGTCCACCCCCGGTCGCCCCATGAAAGAGAAAGTTGCCTACTTCTCTCTTTTCTATGAAAAATTGCAGATTTCAATCTACTATGGTTTAGTATATGTCATCAAGAATTTCAGTTGCATATACTAGCGCACGGAAAACGCATCAAAAAATAGGAACAAAATTTGGAGCCAAATGCGCGTAAAGACTATAAAAAGACCCGACTTTGGACTAACGCTAAATTGCGTAAAGGTCGCAGCTTTTTTACTAAAAACTCGGGGTGGAAAGAACACAAGAAGTCAAATTCCAAAACCCTAGACCTCAAAAAAGAACGAACTTACCCAAACCACCCTGCAGAACACGCCCAGAAAATCGCAGGAAAACGGGGAGATAAAGTAGAAGAGGCAGCTCACGACACACAAGATTCCAACAGTAGCTGGCACGCTCGAGGAAACGAGAAACCCTAGCTAGCCCCCGTCGCGACGGGGAAGGAGGAGGGGGAGGGGGGAGGAGGAGGAGGAGGAGGAGGAAGAAGCGCTCACATTGGAGGGCGGCGCGGGGCACAGGAGCGGGGAGGAGGCGCGAGATCATGGCGCGGCGGGACCGGCTCCCGCGCCCCCCGCCGCAGATACAGGGAGCGGAGCAGTGATCGCCGCCGCGGCGAGGGTTTCGGCGGCGGCGGCGGCGGCGGCGAGGGTTTCGGCGCGGTGGAGGAAGGGGAAGGGGAACGTAGCAAGGGAGGAGTGGCGTTTTTGCTATTTAGCCCCCGCTTTTTCTGCCTTTTGGATATTATTTTTTCTCCTCCTTCTCCTTTACGCTTTCATCGTGCGCTGCGCCCGCTTTGAGATGAAAGCCCTTTTGTACTAGTGCTGCAACCGGGCCGGAATGGGCCGGGCCGGGCTGCATCTTTCCCTTTTTCTGCTCTCTTTTGGCTGCCACGCCTTGCGTTTTTTGCTTTACACCTTTCCGTTTGTGATTTTAAGCAGGCGCTAAATTTCCCGTCTTCTAAAGCAATGCAAAACCTTGGGCCCCTCTTGAGCACGCGGATTTTCGCCGCTTTTGTTGGAAGTGAACCGTCTCCGTGGAATTTCCTCTTCCAAATGGGTATTTAGGCTGTGTCTGATTTGGGTTAAGATAACTAGATTTGTTGTGAAATTAGTTTTTATGGTGTTGACATTGCTAATTTGCACAACTAATATTGTAGCCACTTGTTTCCACTAGTTGTAATACTAAGCTCGTACAGTATAAAATCTACCGAGGTTGCATCTATATCTATACTACATTATAAAAGCACCAGTTTAGCAGATTCAAATAACCTCCATCCTCTATCTTCACTAATCTCTTTTAATCCAACATTTAATATTTGTCTAATGATGTAGCAAATCACATCATCAAATCATCCCATATCAAACACCACAGCCCTCCCTCGCCCGCTCAATCCACGATCAAAGAAAAAACCGCCCTAGGCGCCGCTCGCTCGCCGCTCGCTCGCCCTCGCCGCCGCTCAACCCTGCCCCCGGCGCCGCCCGCTCAACCCTGCCCCCGGCGCCGCCCGCTCGCCCCCGCCGCCGGCGCCCGCTCGCCCCTGCCCCCGGCGTCGCCCGCTCGCCCCTGCCCCCGGCGCTGCTCGCTCGCCCCCTGCCGCCGCCGCGAGCCCGCCCTCCCCCCCCCCGCCGCGAGCCCGCCCGGCCCTGCCGCCACTGCGTCGCCCGGCTGCCCGCTCGCCCCCTGCCGCCGCCATCCAGCTCTTCTGCGACGGCGAGGGCGAGCACGACGATGGCCGCGTCGGCAGCGGCGGCGGCGGCCAGGCTGCACAGGGCGTCGCCGGGGCACGTGCCCACGAGGTGGGCCGCCGCACTCTGCACTACCTGCTTCCTCCTCGGCGTCTGCGTCGTCAACCGGTTCGTTCTCGGCCCCAAAATCCGCTATTTTCTTGGATTTTCCTCGGATTCCTCGCTCTCTAGGCTCTGCCTGCCCCCAATTTTTTCTTGTTGCTGTGAGCAAGGAGGTCGACACTATCCACGGACTTGAGCTCCTTGTCACCAGGCTCGCTATCGACCACGCCGCCGGCACAGTGTTGAAGATGGCGACCTCGCGAGGCTTGCTGACTTCTCCTCACCGAGTGCTCTTCAACCTCTGCCGGCCTCGAGCAATACGGCAATACGGCAGCCCCACCGACCTCTTCCGCGCTGCGCTCGCAGAAAGCCGCTGCCTGAACCGCTCAACGTCAAGACTCGGGGAAGAAAGCTCCGAGCACGACACACATCAACCATCGACAGGAGGCCGGTGCTGAGGAGGAAAGATTCAGTCATCTTCTCCAATGGTCAGATCAATACTAATCCATCCTTTCTCTCTCCCATCTATCTCTACCTCTCCATGTCCACTGAGGAGGATTACTACACGCGCCATTGGAGGTGCCGTTGGCTTGACGTCCCAGAGCATGTGGAGGTGCCGCCTATTTAGATGCCTATCAAAATTCAGGAAGCACAGGTTCAGTGATGCCTATTTAGATGCCTATTACGTGTTTCAGAATTTCAGTCATTTTGAGATTTCTTTTGGTGCTTCTCCACTTGCCTTTGCAGGACTTGGTTGTGCTCCTGTATATGGTATTTGCAAAATCGAAGTGGTGAGCTTGATTAATTGCTTGGGGACTTGCCATTCAAATAGCAAGATTTGAAATCAGCATCTCAAGATCAATTAGAGGCACCCATTTTATTGAGACAGTTTGAACTCTTTACTTGCTTTCATTTTTGTAGGATGGGACAGGACACACTCATAGTTTGTTCGTAGTTGCTGCCAAGACCCCCTTGAGTTTTTTAAACTTAAGTGACCTAAGTTAGAAATTTGTTATTCTAGCTAATTTATGAAGTCCTTCAACACGAAGCTACCAATTTTGTATGACCTAAATTCTCCATGGATTCATTTCTTTATATCTACATGCCTCTGTCTGGCTATTTATCCCAACCTGTATTGCACATTACAGTGTTGAACACAGAAAGACGAGTGTTTGCAGTTCCATATTTCAAATTCAGTTGAGATCAATGTTACTAATGGAACAATGGCTAAAAATAATTCTGAAGGTGGATTTTTCCTTGTTCTGCTGTAGCAAGTGAATACAAAGGCCTGAACAAAACATGGAAAGGAAAATTGGCAGAAGCAAAAGGCAGTGGAAATTCTATCAAAATTCAGGAAGCACAGGTTCAGTGATGCCTATTTAGATGCCTATTACGTGTTTCAGAATTTCATTCATTTTGAGATTTCTTTTGGTGCTTCTTCACTTGCCTTTGCAGGACTTGGTTGTGCTCTATGATTTGTTGCAACTTGCTCACAAGTGCATATTGAATTCCTTTTATGGATATGTTATGCACAAGTAAGTGTAATTTATATAGATAGAATAATTTTCCTTTGTCTTCATGTAGTTATGATAAGGTATGTAATAACTATGTCTTTTCTGATTTAGGTGTGCAAGATGGTACTCTATGGAAATGGCTGGTGTTGTAACATATACTGGTGCCAAGATTATCCAAAATGCTCGATTACTTGTAGACAAAATTGGAAGACCACTTGAACTGGACACGGATGGCATTTGGTGTGTTTTGCCTGGTTCTTTTCCGGAGAACTTTACTTTCAAGACAAAGTGAGTACACTAGGACAACTAAATTGGTTTTCCATACAAGTTCTTTAGATGTGATATATATTAAACTTTAATATTGCTGTTATCATCAATTCATTAAAACCTATTCGTTGTGAGATAACTATTTCGGTTGAAGTAATTGTTTCTGTTGAGTATAGTGCTTTGGTTAGTGGCTAAAATCGAAGAATGTTGACTTCATGTTAATCATAGCGACATCTATTTTGGATTGGAGGTAGTACGAAATAACTATCTATCCGAAGTGTTTACGTTGTTTATTAAAAATGAACACTCATGTTAAGTTTTTATACTCAGTTTTGTATGCTAACACTTGTTGCTGATATTTCAGAGCTGGGAAGAAGCTCACAATATCTTATCCCTGTGTGATGCTTAATGTTGATGTCGCAAGAAACAACACTAATGATCAATATCAAGTAAGAGTTGTTCTGCAAGTTATACTTCAAATTATTAGGTTCACTCAAGTTCTATATTCTGCTTACTAGCAATTGGAATGTTATTAATTGCTTGTTTCCTTTGTTGTCCTACTAGACACTGAAAGACCCAGTAAATAAGCTATATACAACAAATAGTGAATGTTCCATCGAATTTGAGGTAGATGGACCTTACAAGGTGAAGTGCTTTATTGGGATCATTGTTTTCCTTCTACTCTTTGTGTAATATTTCCATTCTCTGATCCAAGTTGCTTCGGCTGGTCCCAAAAACTGATCTTACTTAATTTTGCATATGTCACATGCATGCCAAAATAACAGGCCATGATTCTACCTGCCTGTAAAGAGGAAGGGATTCTGATAAAGAAGAGGTATGCTGTCTTTAATGAAGATGGCACCCTGGCAGAACTTAAAGGTTTTGAGATTAAGCGTCGAGGTGAGCTGAAGCTCATCAAAGTTTTTCAGGTATATGCTCCATTTCTGCATCAGTTACTAATGTCTATGCTCTAAATAAGAATAGAGGGACTACTGCATCAGTTAGTACGGCCAGTTTAATTTTTTAGATTTCTATTTTTGCCTGTAGGCTGAGGTATTTGACAAATTTCTCCATGGTTCAACTTTAGAGGAATGCTATGCAGCTGTCGCCTCTGTTGCGGACCGTTCGTTAGACCTGCTGGACGTAAGTCATTTGTGAAATTTATAATATTATGCTTTATCTATACTACATTATAAAAGCACCAGTTTAGCAGATCCAAATAACCTCCACCCTTCATCTTCACTAATCTCTCTTAATCCAACGTATAATATTTGTCTAATGATGTAGCAAATCACATCAATCACTCCTAATCATCCCGCACTCGCCCTGCTTAATCCCCAATCTCTCCTAATCAAAAGAAAAACCCCCGCCGCGATCTCTCCTACTGCCCGCTCGCCCCCTGCCGCCGCTCGGCCGCCCCTGCCGCCGCTGTGCCGCTCGCTGCCGCCCACGGCGCCATTGCGTCGGCCCCTCGCCCCTACAGCCGTGAGCCCTCCCGCCCCTAGCGCCGCTGCGCCGCCCACTCACCCCTGCCCCCGGCGCTCGCTGCCACCGACGGCGCCGCTGCTCGCCCCCTGCGCCCGACGCCGCCGGTCGCCCCTACCGCCTCCGGCGCCGCTCGCCGCTTCCCCCCGCGCACCCACCCCTTGGCACGTCGGAGGTCGGAAGCGGCGGAGCTGGACGCCGCGCTGCGGTTCTCCGCAGCTGCAGGGGGTGGCGAGATGCTGGCGCCGCTCATGGAGGGCCCCGATCCGGAGTCCGGCGACGGTGAGGGCGGCGTCGCGGGAGGGGCGAGGGGGAGGAGCGAGGGGTGGGGGCAGTGGGTCCGCGGCCAGCTCGCGCGAGCGCCGTCCTCGGTGGCTGCCACCGCAGCTGGCGCTGGCGCGGCTCGCAACGACCTCAGGCTGCTCCTCGGCGTCATGGGGGCGCCGCTCGCGCCCGTGCATGTCTGCGCCGGCGAGCCACTCCCGCACCTCAGCATCAAGGACACCCCCATTGTAAGTGCTCCTTCTTCATGGTCCTCAGGCTGCATCTCGGCATTTCGTGTGTTCGACGAAATGCTCGAGTCAAATTTCTTCTTGGATGTCTATGTCTGAGTTCTCTTAATTCTTCAACTCATGGTCCTGCAGACTGTAAAAACTTATTACTGATGATTACAATGCTGTAAACAAATGTTCCTTCTTAGGGGAATAAGAATGGAGTTTTTAATGCCTTCACATCAAGTCTATAATGTTCTTCTTTCCTTAATTTTGCAGGCCTGCAATGCCCATGGCATTTACTATGTTCCATTGCATGACACACTTGGTAAGTTTTCCTTGGTTCTGGTCATTGAAAACACATGACATGGATCTGGAATTTCTTGTCTGCAAAACAATTATGAGCATCACAACACGTGTACATGCACTCAAATGTCAGAATTTTGGTTTTTTGGTAGTTCTTAACAATGTTGTGCTGACATATCCCATCAAATCCCATGTTTTTAGGTGCTGGGGCTATAGAATTTATATTATGCCACGCAGAGGTAGAAATTGCTTTTATAGAGGAGAAGAAGATTGGAGAGTTATATTCCTTCACTGCAACGCCAATTGAAATTCCTTTTGCATGTGTTTTCTGTATTGTTTTCCTTACTTTTGCATTTCTAAAGACATGCACGACAGCTGAATAAACTTATTATGCAGTGCTTGGAGCTCTAATAGCGTACCACTGTTTATTTTTGACACAGTTACCAATCTTCACTATTTTATTAGTGCCCACATTGATCGGTTTAAAGGTCTATCCTCCAATAATTTGCTTAGTTTATACATGCTTGGTTAGGATATGATGCAGCAGTTTGCTCTTAGACACCAAACGGTGCATCAGTATCAAAGGTCTAATCTCTCTCTCTCTCTTTTGAGGGGAAAGTCCTAATCTCTCTGGATGCATTTATTTCTGTTTTTATTGTTATATTTCTGGAAGATCTGCAGACCATATTGACAAGAACAACAATTTTACATGTCTTGACAGGTATTGCTACCACTGACGGTGTGCTACAGATAGTGACAGGTATTAGCTATGTGACCCTCAGCTTCTCTTTAGATTGATATATAGTAGTGTGCTACAGATAGTTAAACAGGATATCCACTGAGTTGTAACATATATTTTTGTTTATTATTTAGAGCTCTCACCAATGAGTCTCTTTTTCTGTTCACTAATTCAAAATTCTTAAGCACAATACAATGTGTAAGTCACTCTTTCGTCTTTAAGTAATCTAACTTTGCACGTGCAATATTGTTTTATTTTAACAGATACAGTTTGGAAAATGCTATTGTCTACTCGGGTTGTACTCAAAATTATTGGGGACGATTAAGAAAAACGTCGCATTATGTGAGCTTTATCTCAATAGTGGCTGGAAATATTTGTTTGTTTTCAATTCAAACAATATATTCATATGAAAATATAAAATTTGTTGGGATTGTATTAGAGTAGATATGACTTCACATTTTAGAAATGAGCTCATACTTGTTGTGGTATATATTGGGCAATACGATTGCATTTTGTGTGGTTGATTACTGTTTTTTAAAATTAGTGAAATTATAATATAATTAATATGATTTATAATTTTTTTATAGTTGTAATTTGTATTAGTCGAGACGTGCGTTGCACGTGCACGCTTACTAGTACAAAAAGGAGATGACACTGATGTTTGCTGACGAGGTTCAACCAAAATCTACATCCACGAGAGTCATTTTCTGGACATTCTGCCTTAATCTCAATTTTTCATTTGGCAACTAACCTAGTTAACCTAAATTACTCAACAAGGTTAATTAATCTTAACCCGATAAAGTACTTTAATTTCAATTTTGTGTTTGGTAACTATCCTAGTTAACCTAGATTACTATTTCGCTAGGTTAGGGTGTTAGCAGTATAAAAACAAACTTAAAAGAACTTATTGTATTTGGTTAAGTTATTTCACCACTTTGATGAGTTAATTTGTTGATTGTACTGGTCGGTGAGTTAATTTAATCTCAGGTTAAGAGGATTAAATGGTTGCTGAGGTTAAATTAATCTCGCTTAACCAAAGGTGTTTGATGATCAAGAACCTATAACACACCCCATGACCCTGAACCGAACGGGCACTGTACAACGTGAACGCCTTTCCAAAGCGTGTTATTAAGCACCGGTCGATTATGTGGTCACAAGCTAAACAACAGGACAAGTGTCACGAGTATTAGACACCAATGGATTATAGACCATTGCCGTTAATCCTTGTACACCGTGGAGCTCTGCCGTCGCCGAGCAGAGATTTGCCCGCGCCGACAAGCTGACGTTTGTCAGGGAGCCGGAGTCGGTGATACCGGCCAGAGCTGCCATTTTTGGAAGCAGGAAATATTAAGGTGTCACTCGCATCTAATTGGCACATCCTGAATCATTGATACTGTCAGCAAGCACTAATCCTAGGATGATTGGGCCATCTACCAAGGACTGCTTCACTTTATAGCCACTAGAAGGTGTATCAGGTGGACTTGCTACAATCTTAACAGTGGCCTGCCTAACACTTTAACACGCCCTTATTGACTACAAGACGGACCTGCAACAGCTTCATTTCAGTTGGATGAATTGAACTACAGTAGCTAAATTTTCAGTCCAGCACGGTTCACAAACAAACAGCCAACATAGCATCACAGATGGTCTCACAGAACACGATATATTCAGTCACCGCAGATAAATGAGTGTACGTAGAGCATTTCATCAAGGGAAAACTTTGATCATTTGGGTGGAAAAAATATGCCATGAATCCATCAACCAAAATGAGCTATTGGGACAGAGTGTAAGTTATAAAAGACAGAACAGCATAGTACTTAGCTAACACCCAAAATCTCTGAAATGCTGAAGCGCCTTGTTCAACACAACATTAGCGACCACGATAAAGATAGCTGTTCTAAAGTAGACATAGAGCACAGACAAGGGGCATCAAGAAGAGTTAACACCACCACCCTTAGGTGTTGGTTGCCCGGGTGTAGATCTGCTGGCTTGAGTGAACCGAGACCATGCGGATGAGACCACGTGCCATCAGATCCTTGATAGCCCTGCGAGCCAGGGACCCGTTGATCTGCAACAGCAATGGCATACAAATTTAATTTCTCAGTGAACAGAGGTAGAAATAACAAAACAGAGCACTAGGGTGTACAGAATTTGGTACGAGCACATTAAGCTAAATGAAACAGAAATACACAAGTGTAAAGTAATCTTCGTAGGTCCTATCTGTTATACAGGAATTGGACGTCCTATCCTATGAATTAAAAACACAAGAGGTTGATCTTATTAACACAATTTGGTTTACACAATGCAACACCTTAGTCATTGTTAACAATGATAAGCTCCTGTTTCCGTGAACAACCAACAATAAGATGGTTACAAAGGGGGCCAAAAGGAACGCGTTTACGGCCGGCAAACACATAAATTAACGACGAAGGAAATGTAAAACATGAATCCGAACATTTAATCAGTCCAGTCCAACACGGATAATAACACAAAATAATGCTAATGTGACAGTCATCATGAGATACACTGACATGACTTTCATCCAAGTAGCACATGACAACAAAAATATGGACATCATCTAAATAACATATGACAATCTTGAGCAATTAGCAACTGTACAAACTAAGCAGGCACAAGACATGATCAATGACCTATCCACAGATTAGAGATCACTAGTCACCAATGGTAATGCTCACCGCTAGTCGCGAATTCACGACACATCAACAGATAACACAGAAACTTCAATGTTCTAGCATCATACAGCGCTAGAAGCCTAAAAGGGAGAGCGGTTGATTACCCGAAGCCTCTCGGAGAGGACGGAGGGGGTGATCTGCTTGTACTTGGGCACCTCGGAGATCAGCTTGTCGTAGGTGGGCTGGTCGAACAGCACCGCGTTGTTCACCTTCTCCTTTTGCTTTCCCTTGCTCCACTTCTGCAGTCACCAACAAATCCACCATGAGAAAGGAAACAACCCAGAAAATATAACCAAAATCAGCGAGAGCTGAGACAGCGTCACCTTCTTCTTCTGCTTGCCACCGCCGGACTTGGCCGGCTTCGACGACGGCGGCGGGGCCTTCTCCTTCTTCGGGGCCTGCGAGTACAACAGAGGGGTACAGAGACGAATGGATTAGCACGGCGCAGCGAATTGATCGGCTCCAATGGCGGGGAACGGGAGGCTGGGAGAACGCACCATCTCGGAGGCGGCGGTGATGCGGAGACGGCGGCGGCGGCGCGAGAGAAGAGGGAAGCTGTGGCGGCGGCGCTAGGGTTTTGGGGAGCCTGGTGGGTTGCACTTATATAGCGAGCTCGGTGCCGTTTCGACCGTACGATCGGATCGGAGGGTGGCGGGGCAATCACTGACAAGCAACGTAAACAGTAGCGCTTTTCATACTGCGCGGTCGACCGTTCCCAGCGGTCAATTCCGACCACTACAGTACTGTTACAGTACCATCACAGTACAGCTACAGTAAACTGTCAGAAAGTTGAAAGCTGGAAGTAGAAACTTGACTGTGCTAAAGTAGAAACCTAACTGTGCTAAAATAGAAACCTGACTGTGTTAAAGTAGAAACCTGACAATTTTCCGACAGCTTTACTGTAGCTGTCGGAAATTGACCGCTGGAAAGGTCACCCGTAAATTACAGGTGCCCAAACAGTAGACAGCCAATAGGGAGATACCACCCGCACGATCATGATCGTACGTACAGGAGTAACTCTAACAGCATCACACCCTTTTATTACGTGCTTTTCGTCCTGATCCACATTGTTTCAATTGAAATTATTTCTTCTCTCCGAAAAAAATATACCAATTCTAACCAAACTTTATAGAATTTTGTAAAAGCATTGGCATCACGGCATCCTGTCTAGACGAGAATGCACCGATGAAAATAGATCTACTCTCTCCGTCCCAGAATGTAAAGCATATTTTGTTTGGTTAAGACAATATTTTGACCAACAATTACCCCTATTAATATGTGACTTATGTGATACAAAGTCAAAATCATAAGTAAGTACTTTTAAATACTAATCTAATGATATCAATTTTATGTCACATAAATCACATGCTAATGGATTTATTGTTGGTCAAATTCTTGTCTTAACCAAACAAAATACGTCTTATATTCTAGGACGGAAGGAATATCTACGTAGCTTCGTCTAGAGTCAAGATGCATTTTGTGAGCTTGCTGCTGAAGAAGTGGAACGAGGCTTAACCCAATGACTAAGGTTCTGCTTTGCAGTGACAAAATTTTTGTTTCTCGATTTAGCAGTTAATTATTAGCAACTTTTCTGAGAAATAACAGCGAATATTTTACCGTCGTTAGTACTTAATTCTACGTAGCAACGCAACTGGTGCGAAGGGAGGCATGTGCGACAGCCTATTAGCTCAGTGATAGAGCGTGCCTCTGATAATTATGTCATTGTGCCTAGACTGTGAGGGCTCTCAGCCACATGAATAGTTCAATGTGCTTATCAACATCTGACCCAAAGATATGGATCATCCAAGGCACATTAGCATGGCGTACTTCTCCTGTTTAAATCGGAGTTTGAAACTAAACAATTTCCTTCTCAGGAGGATAGATGGAGCGATTCAAATGTGATCCCATTATAGATCTAACTTTCTATTCACTCATAGGATCCGAGTGGTCCGGAGAGGGGAGGGTGCCACCACGGCACCTCTCTTCTCGAGAATCCATACATCCTTTATCAGTGTATGAAGATATATATCTCGAGTACAGGTTGATATTTGACCTCAATGAGAAAATAGAGCACCTAACAACACATCTTCATAGACCAAGAACTACAAGATCACCCCTTTTATTCTGGAGCGGCGGAAGGATTGTACCATTCGGACCTTTTTTTTTCATGTTTTTCCCGTCGGTCTTGAGAAAATAGCAATTAATAGGACTTTCAAGATGCAGAAAGGGGAATTAACATATGGTCCAATAACGATAGAACCTGAATGTACGGTCCATGGATTATATCTTGGACAAGTGCAAGAAACCGAAAACACATCAAAGCTAGCGCTGTCAACGTTTTACAGAATTTATTCTTCCATCTCCAGACAAGCATAAGCACGAATGTCCACCGGAGGCGTGTCAAACAAGGTCTCCTTCAGGTATCTGCAGATCGTTCCTAGTTAGATCCCTCTGGCTTCTGGCAAGGTGATGAGAAGCATTAGTACATAGTGCAAACTAATGTTGCAGTAAATGAAGTTCAAGAAGTAGCTAATAGTATCTCCATAGAGGGGAGCAATTGCTTACGGACCGCTGAACTTGAAAACTCCGCAACAATCATGGCATGTTTTATTAATCAAAGCTACAATTTTCTACATCATAAGTTATAACATACCATTTACAAATCAACTGTTCAACAAGCAGTTTTAGGATTTACAGAAAAACATATGGAATTCACAGTGTTGTTGCTTTGCCAATTTGGATACGTGATAGTGTTGTATAACTGTGAATATATGCAGGTTCACTTAAAGCATTTGGATGGGCATATTGAAGAGTTAAGTCGCCTGTTTCTCTGTTTTTTCAACAGTGTTGATTAGGTCTGCTGAAATCGTCTCTTAATTGCCTAACTTAAAGCAGGTTCCCTATTTGTCTGCCAGCAAAACGATCTAGTTGATGTTATCGCACCATCATGCTACAGGTATTCTTTGCTCAGTATATAAATCCGCTTCCGGATTTTCTCCAAAAATTTATAGGCATCGTTGACAAGCAAGCTGCTGTTTCACTCTACCGTCCTGCAGCTCTTTTGACCACACAAATGCCTTGGTGGTAAGCTTTCCCTCGTTTTATATTTGTATAGGTATTCTATCTGGAGTTATTTTGAATTTGGCACTCAAGCTGGAGTTGTTGCTAAAGTCTGCTGCAACCAAGGCTCCATATTATGAAGGAATCCACGTGGTTTATGAAAGGCAGTTTGAAACATAAAAAAAGACACCAGAAGACAATTTGGAGCTTGTTTCAGCATATTGAATGAATCCTTCTAAAATAAACACATTTAACTTTTTTCCTTTCCTTTCCACAATTATTTAAAGAGACGGACATTGAGAATCCATATTCTCTGACTTTCACGATAGAAACAAAAAAACAAGGTTTTGACAGTATTTTAAACAAAAGTTAGCAAAACATATAAGTACTGAATAGAATTGAGTTTTACTCAGGAAAATAGAAAGAGTTGTATTCATTGGATTATAGTACGCATGGTGGATCAGTGGACCACGTCATAACCTGGTCAGCAAGTACTTAGTCAAATCTTACTGCAGCTATAATTCTGAACCAAAACAAGTAAAGCACAGCAACATGGGTCACAATCACCAGCACTTCACTTGACCACACACTGACTCTCTGCTCAAAACACCTTCATTTACCTTCGCATCTCTCCTGCTAAACAGTTGACCCAACATACCATTCCCAAAACATAACCATCTTCAATCCCCACCAGAGGAACTAGTCTGTACTCGGAACATAACACGTGATCAAAACATTCCCATGCCCTCTGCACCTGAACTTCGCAAAATGCATGTTTGCCCAAAGATCACAACGTCCCTACACATTTTCTCAGGGATGGAGGAACCCCACCCCTTCTAGCCACATGACTCCGTGTCTACCAGTCAGACAACAAGTGGCATGACACTTGGCAGTTGTTACTACTTAATACACAGTTGCAATAACTTTAAATGACCGAAAAATCATGTAGTGCTCTCCAAATCCATCAGTTTACCAGGAAATGCACAGATTGGTACTCTGAATGTTGAGCGTAAACTGATTATTCCTTCGCAGTTTAGTCTAGACAGTACACTAGAGGGCAGTGCCTTATACCTTGCCGTCGGCGCCGGGCTTGGCCTTCTCGGCGTCTGCCTTCTCCTGCTCGAGCTTCTTCTTGAGCTTCTCCTGCCTCTCCCTCTCCATCTTCTGCTTCCCCCGAACCCAAAATCAAATCGAGACACCACCATGTTAGTTACAGATGAGTATCATCAGATCGGATAATAAAAGGATCGGTGGGAGGGGCTAGCTAGGGTTTTGGATGGGGATACGGATCACGGATGCGACGGACCTGGATGTAGACGGTCTCCTTGGCGCGCTCCTCCTCGCTGAGCACGCGCCCCTTCCCGTCGCTCAGTAGCCGCCGGCTGGCGCTCGCGGCCGCGGGCGCCGCCGGGGAACGGAGGCGCGCGGGGAGGGAGGTTAGCGCACATCGCATCGCCATTTCTCGCGAAACTGTCGTGGGGTTTGGTATCTCGGGTGGAGTTTGATTCCGTTGGTCGCGGCGGCGCTTGTAAAGAGGGAGTCCGCCGGTGTGGAGGCTTCGCGAGTTTGGGAAGATTTGACTTTTGAGAGATACAAATAGCGTTTGAAAAGAGAAAAGAAAAAAGAAAAAGTTAAAAATTTGCAGGGCTTGACGAGCAATTTTGGTCCTTCAAATTTGTATCGCTGTAGGTGATTCGTGTCACTCAATGTCCACTTCCAACACTTTGATTTGAAAACTAAAAACGAAAAATCCAATTCGTTCGGGAGGAAATTGCGTCACTACCACTATGTTTTTGCCCACACTCCAAAATACTGTCTAAACATTGCATATTGCCAACATACCACTCGATTTTTTTTGCTGAAATACCACTCAATTGGTACTCCGTTACTCCAAAATAGCACTTCCGCTATGTTTGAGGCCACTGCCATTTGTACTCCATTACTCCGAAATAGCACTCCGGCAAGGTCTATTTTCTCGGCTCCGCCACTATCGCTGCTCCCATTTGTGACACTAACCACTTCGGCGTGTTCTCCTTCCTCAGTTCCACCGCTGTCACCAATCCCACATCGCCAGCAGCATCGCATCGCAACCCTAACCGCTTTGGCGAGCTCGCAAGGTTGAAGAAGGTGATGGAGAAACACGAATCATGTCACAGGTCTCACAGCAAACAAACCCATGAATTCTCAGACGGCTGTGAAATAGCAAGAGCGAAAAACATAGTGATACCGAGATAATTTTCTCTTCGTTCAAATGGTCGCACATCTCATAGTGATTCCGAGACAGTTTTCTCTTTGTTCAAATGGTCTCGCGCATGAGTTGTTATATGCCTCTCTTGGTGCACCGCCAGTAGGATGCACGGGGACCAACAGAGAGCCAACAATGGATCCAGCCTTTGGTTGGATCGACCTAAGCACATTGTCCTCCTGATTTGTCGAGTACTTAGTCAAAAATGCTCTGATAGGGTTTGGTCTTACGCCTATACTTGCTCTAGATGCCAAAAAAAGCAGCGAAGCAGCGATGGTGGGGAATTTTGGAGCCTACAACCCCTAAAACACGTCTTTAGGAGAAATGTCCTTAGCCTCTTTGGATTGTTCTATGAATTGATGCACATGTGGTTGCTATCGTGCACGTGACCTAGACTATAATACCCTCATGTTTCCCTTGCGTAGAATCTTTGTAGCCCGATGCTCTTATGCACCCTTTTCATGGAAGATTCTGGTTCAGGTCGGTAGGGCTGCCCTAAGTTCATGTACAAGAAATTACACATCTTATTATAAAAGTTTGTCGGGTCACTCCATTGTTCGCATAGGTTATTACTCGCTAGAACTCATCGGTGCAACACACCGTTGTTGTTGGGATAGAAGCACTTCTTGCAAATGGGCCTAAATTACCCAAGGTAGAGACGAAAGAGCAAAGGGGACCTCTCTTCTTCAAATCCACCACCATTTTATCATGTTCAGTTTGTTGTTGTTGGTACCATCGTTGTCACGCATCACCGTCTTTGTTGAAATCCGTGCCAACACTCAACAAGTCATTTAAGTAGATACAAAGCAGTGCCTCAATGAAGACGTGACTCTACATAATGAGAGTACCAAGACTTCGTGACTCAAACCAATGTCGGAGGAGGGATTAATGGGTCCATGATGGGGTGCTAGGCTAGTGTTGGAAATAAGTTTGCTAATGATGGCAATCAACTCAACACTAACAATAAAGCAGTCACCTTCATCACCGCCCATCATCCAAGTCTCCAACTATCGTCTCGTCATATCCATGAACCCCGAATTTGTCACCTCTATGCATGGTTCACCTTGTTGATCAATGAAGCGACGCTAGCTTCCATCGCCTTGACTAATAAGACCGTAACTAACGATCGATCATGGATATGGGAAATGGTACATTAGATCATTCAATGACATCTATATTACGAACGGATGGGTAGTATTTTCTAGAACTCCATAAACTATCATGATTTTCTTCAACTGTTTTTTTTTCTGTAGCTACAGTCTCTAAACTATCGTGACGTTCTCTGCAGCCACGGTTCCTAACGTTGAGGTGGACGTTAAGATGGATGGTGATGTGGCCCTCGCCCCTAACATTCTCTACAAAGTCTATATGTCATTCAGAATAGCTTTATAGTCGAACAATTTGATATTTCTAGCTAGCTATGACCCACACGCTAGACTAATAGAACAAAATTATAGGTCTTAGATAAATTAGCATGAAATTAGCATCACAAAGACAAACTTAGTGTCAAATAAGCTATTAGCATCATAGTTATCACTAAAATGTCAAATTAATAAAAAAATCACATTAATTAGATACTTCAGTGTGGTGCTATAGTAGTACGATACATGTATATATATGCAAAGTAATATTTATTGAAAATGACAGGCATTGGATTGCTAGCATCTTAGATGTGGGCCTGCATCATTTTTCTCACTCATCAGCGTCCATCTCAGCATCCATCTGAACAAAATATAACATCAACATCCACCTTAGTGGAGTCCGTTAGTCTAATAGCGAAATAAAGAGAACGTTTTTACACATTGAAAAAATTGTGATAGTTTAAAGACCATAGTTGCAGAAAATTAGTTCAGAAGCCAAGTGAGAAAGCCGTGATAGTTTTAGGAGTTCTAATACAATTTTCTGTATTTTCTATGTTCACCTATGTTGACTTGCCATGCCATTCGTTTTGGGCCAGGCCGGAACATAACGGGCTCCAAAATAGGTCTACACGGCAAACCTGGAGACGCGCTTACCTGGTCGGTACCCCGACCGTCCATTACCCGATCCAGCCCATACATCAGCCCACCACCACCTCCTCCTCCTCGTCTTCCTCCCAGAAATCCCCAGCAAATCCCCCCTCTCTCTATACCCCCAAATCGCCGGCGAGATGTACCACCCTACGAGAGGCGGCGTCCGCGGCGGACGAGACCGTAAGCACCCTCCCCCCTCCTATCCCACTGGCGCTCCAATTCGAGATGCACGCGATTCTGCCGCGTCCTGCTGCGACTGCTAGGGTTTCGATGCAGTAGCTGGGAATCTGTTGTTTGCACCCGTCAGTTTTAGCCGATCCTTGAACCGCTAGTTTTTCACACCTCGCGTTCGTGCGCCGGCCTCTGTGTTGTTGGGTAGCGCGTTGGAAAGATGGGAATTACCGCGAGGGATTGGGTGGGTTAGCTTGTGCGTCTTTGTGTCGATCTTGTCAGGTTTTAGGATCTTACCATCTAGCTGATGAGCTGTTTGCTGTGATAATATGGCACTCAGATGATTTCTATGTTTGATATCTTGGCCGTTTTGTTAATTTGGTAGGTCATGCTACAGTGCTACCTAAAGGACCCTGTTCAAACAATATCAGATGGGATAAGTTACCGCACTAAATTACCTGAATCAACGGTGGCAGTCCAACACGTGTTTATCATTTTTTCGACCACATTTTCCACGATTAGGCGGGATATCACATACTAGTGTTTCTCTGATGTTGGTATCAAATAAATGCGTTGACGAGAAATAATAGAATGTCTGGCATTTCCTAAATCTGCACAAGGTTTTTGAATACCGTGAGCACTGTTCACATATGCATCTGTGGTTAATTCTTCAAGCTGGATGATAGCGCAAAACTTTCAGATACTGCCTTTTTTTCTGTGTGTTTTGGCCTTTTTAGGTGCTAATTGCATTGCATCACTGGGATGGGCAAGATCCTGCTAATTAACAGTAGGAAATGATTTATCGAAATAATTAAATTGTAGTTATGATTGCTTCTGTGCTTCTGGTCATGTTCTGGAACGGTTTTTTCAATTATGGCCATGTAGTAGTGTAATTTTGTTTTGTGACAAATCAGGAGATTGTTATGACTTAGAAGTTACAACTTACCAGGCATTGTCGACTAGTCGTACCTTATTTGGCTTGCTGTATTCAAATGAAGTGATTGAAATAAAGTTTAAATATCATGCCTCCCTCGCGGTACAGAGTACAAAGTATGAACCTAAAAATCCAGTAGTTCCCAAGTCGCACCTGTATTGCTTCATTAGCACTTCGTTTGGAGCCTTTGAACTAGAAGTACAATTGTATGGGTTGCACAAATAGAAGTACTTTGACATATTATTTTCATGCACTGCCATCTCCATTTTTCTTGCCTTTTATTTTAAATTCTTACTTCTTTATTATATGGCACGAAACACAAAAAGTTGAACACTCAGTATTTTGTCTTATTTATTCCTGCAGAATTCAAATGGGATGATGTTAAGGTTGACAAGCACCGGGAGAATTACCTTGGTCATAGCGTTAAGGCTCCTGTTGGTAGATGGCAGAAAGGTAAATAACCCCCTATCCCAGGTGAAATGCTGCATGCAATAGGGATTTCTTATGTTGCTTTTGTATTGTTGGGTTTCAAGAAACTGCTTAAAAAATGTAATGTCCCCTCTATATTTTCCTGGTCAACCTGTTTGCACTTGTGAAATGCTATAATTTGCCACTAGATCCCTGATTGGTATGTATGTATTCTTCTAGCGAAGGCCGAAGGGCACATTTAGTTTTATTACATTGAAGAGTTCACATTGCACTTAGTAACTCATGTCCTGAAATTACTAATCAAAGCCTTTCTCTGGCGTTCTGAGTTGATACTATGTTCTTTAACAATGAACCATGATAGTACTTTTCAGTTTTATTGAGATAAGTCCATCAATGCATCATGATCAGCCAGTTGTTGGGTCTGGGATAATATAAGTAAGTTAGTCTATATACCTACTCATATCTCTCAAGTGCTAGCATATATCTCTTGATCTAATAGATTCCAAGTACAATTAGAGTTAAGCATTTACACAATTCAACCTTCTAGTTCATATGCCAAGAAGTATACTTGTGAACAATTTGTAGGTATGGTGTGCCAGTTCAATAACGACATGTGTTTTTATGTTACCATTTGCAATGCTCTTGTGATTGTAACATAGGAACAGTTGATTTGGCCATAACCTCCTTGTGATAGTAGCAAAACCTCTGCTTGTATCTTAGGGTTGGGCTTGTGTAAGTATCGTGATGGGCCTGTATTAAAGTGGGCTGAAATGGCAATGCTTCTTGTATTGATTTCTCAAGGCCTGTGACTTTTTTATTAATAGCCGTATAAGTTCTGCATGTCGATATGATAGACTATGACTATCTCTGCCAGGGAAGGACCTATTATGGTATACTAGAGATAAGAAATCCGACTCAGAAGATGCCATGAAGGAAGAAATTAGGAGAGTGAAGGAGGAGGAGGAACAGGCCATGCGTGAGGCACTTGGCTTAGCCCCCAAGCGTAGTAGTCGACCTAAGGGCAGTCGTTTAGATAAGCATGAATATGCTGAGCTAATAAAGAGAGGATCTACCGCAGAGGACTTGGGAGCAGGGCATGCTGAAGCAGCACAAGTGCAGGGATTAGGTTTATACAAGTAAGTTCATATTAACCTTTTAATTATCCCTTGAATATGGATTATCATAACATAGCTGTGTAGTCAATCTTATTTGCATAGTTTCCTAATAATATTTGATGGACAATGTTACTAATTTAACGCATATGTTATCTCCATGACTCCAGGGCTCGTCAAAATGAGGAAGAATCAAGCTCCTTTAATCTCAGCCCTCCTGAAATGAAGCCTGAGCAGGTTGACTCTCCACCGGCAACGAAGCAGGAAGATAGTGAGGATGATAGGAAGGGGAAAAGGCAGCGTGATGGGAGGAAAGGGGAGAAAGAGAGAGAGTGGAAGCGAGAAAAGCACTCTGGGGGAAAGGAGAGGAGGAGAGACAAGCATGAGAGCAGGCATGACTCGGAGGACAGGGAGAAGCGCCGCCGCAAGGACAAGCAGAAGAGGAGACATGATTCTGATTAATAGCAGCGCTGTACCAATATCACCACTGTACCGTACTTGCATGTTTCATGATGCGGAATGCTGCTTTTGCTTGACCATGTAGTGTAAAATTGAGTTCTGTATACCTTTGCCTTTTTTTGGCATCACAAATATGCAACTATGCAATGCAACCATATTACCGGTTGGCTGGCTTTGTTGTGCCTGACGATGACTGAAATGATACTGGGAATATACATGCACTGGTGGTGCTAACTGCGTGTGCGTTTCCAGAAACCTGGAATAAGCTGCTCCGGTGATCAAACTTGCAACCAGTAAGTTCTGTCAGCCTGGAACAATACAAGCTCTCAGATTGATCTGTTGGGTTGCTCATTTTTTGAGAGAAATTGCTACACGAATGCGCGTGTTCGTCGTCATGGAATTTTAGTCAGTGATGATCGTGCGAGTATCTTAATCGTCTAATCCACCTGAAGGTCCGGAACCATCCATAGAGCTCAAAAATACCGAAATCATTGGCGCTTCGGTGACTCTAGAATTACTTATTTGTTTCAGTTTATCCAACCATAGATGTAGGGTCTATCTGGCTGTGGCTATTGACAAAACTGTTGTTAGCTAGCTGTCTAGAAAAACTGATATGGTTGTGGAAAAGTGAATATATGGTTTTGGGTTGATCCAAACCATCTACAACATTTTAGAAAATAAGCACCGAAGTTTCAGCACATTGTAAAAAGTTGGCAGAAGGCAGCTTTTCTAAATAGTTGAATTTGCACTGCAAAGTCCACAGCTACTGTTGGCAAAAGCTGCTGAAAAGATGGCCGTGTAGTTGGGCAGCAGCTTTTTCCAGTGAAAAGTTACTGAAAAACCCAACTAAACACCCCCTAGTAGTTATTAGTTTATAACATGGAAAAAAAAATGTAACAACAAATCTTATCAAATTGGTAAAGATATACCTAACATACTAGAATTATAGTTTAGCACACCACAAATGCAATAAACCCTGAGTATTATATTTTTAACCTTGCTGCACTAAAGAAATAATCTGCCATAAACATACATAACTTCTTTTGTTGGTGTCAAAGCATCGCTTCAATCCGATGATATGCTTCCTGTTGAGACCTGTAACCTCCATTTTGGGAAGCCTAGTGGTCCTCGGCCTCAAGGAGCGTATGACAGTCTTGTCTTGGAAGTCTTTGCCGTCTCAAGGCTTTAGGCGGTGCACGAGCTTCCTTTGATCTTATGGCGTCAGTAGGTTTTTCTTCTTCTTCGAAAGAGGTATTACAGGAGGCAGTTTGACGAGGTTATGTTTAACCATCCTTGGAATACGGTTGACTCTCTCTTTCATCATCGGCGATTGGCAACCGCATAGGCAGCAATTTCTCCTGGCACAGGCATTTCTTCACGCCGGCGGTTTCGTCAGCACTAGCTCTTTCCCTCCGACATGTGCCTTCATATGTGTCCTCTCCTTGCGTGGTCTGGGGGCATATGTATTAAAGGACAATGTTGTATTTTTTCAATCTTTTTTGGCCCATTCGTAGGATATATGTATGCCTCAAAGTTTAATATAAAATACAGGGGATTGAATTTCAAAAAGAAAAAGAACCGATGCTAGGAGAAGAGGAGTGAACTCGTCTCTCGCAGGCCCACCTGCAGGCTACAACAAGTTCACCTCGCTTCCCATCAGACGAGAGAATCCCGCCATTTCCCATTTATACCCCTGTAACTACCTCCCGCCTGTGCCTCCATCCCAAGGGCAAATAAGTAACTTTCTGACATTAACTCGCAACTAAGGAAACGCAGATAGACTACTCGACCCGCAACCCCGGCGCTCCGAGCTCCGATCGAAGTCACATTCACGGCGAGGAGGAGAGGAGAGGAGAAGGCCGACGCCACGCGAGACGAAGCCACCCGCCTCCAGAAGAGGTTCGCCGGAAGCTTCCAGTCCCACGCGCTCTCCGTCCGGGCTCCGGTTCGACCCCTCCCCTCCCCGAGATCTGATCCGATTAATCAAACCTGTCGATTCTATCTCTGCGTATTTTCGAATCCTCGAAATTCCAATTCGGTTTCCGAATCGAGTATTCCAAGTACTAGCCCTGATTCTGAATTCATGCTACTGCTTAAATCCTGTGTATTACTAGTACTAGTCTTGGTTTGGAATTCCTGTGTGTTAGCATTCGTTTCCCCGTCAATTTCGATCCCTCGCGGTTAGTTTCCGGGTACCATGCGGTGTCAAATTCTATGATCTTCATTTCGTGTGAATTTGTTTTTCGGTCTTCTTTTAGGTGCCAATTTTGTGTGCTGATTGGTGTTGTTGGAAATTATTAGGGTTTTGGTTACTAGAGTCTGTGGTGGGCGATTTTGGGAGGTAGAAGGTAGGAGGCATGAACGGTGGTAACAAGCAGACGCTGATATACAGCTTTGTGGCGAAGGGCTCCGTGGTGCTGGCCGAGCACACGGCCTTCTCCGGCAACTTCAGCACCATCGCCGTCCAGTGCCTCCAGAAGCTTCCCCCCAACAGCTCCAAGTCCACCTACTCGTGCGATGGCCACACCTTCAACTTCCTCGTCGACCGTGGTTTCGGTATGCTGCCAATTTCCTCTCTTGTTCGCACAGCTTCGTCTGTTAGCCTACTTGTGAAAAAGCATGTACGGCGTGGTGCGGAACTGTGAGTTGACCTGGGAGTGTTTGGCATGCTGCGTGCAGTGTTTCTTGTGGTGGCGGATGAGGCGCTGGGAAGGAGCGTGCCGTTTGTGTTCCTAGAGAGGGTTAGGGAAGACTTCATGCAGCGCTATGGTTCCAGTATCGATGAGGAAGGGCAACACCCACTCGCTGACGATGCAGATGAGGACGACTTCCTGTTTGAGGACAGGTTCAGCATCGCCTACAATCTTGACCGGGAATTTGGGTATGAAATTGTTCCGTGCTGGGTTAGATTTTCGTGCTCTGTTACCATGAAAGTGTGCCTAATTTCACATTTTCTATTTCGTGAGCATAGGCCAAGGCTGAAGGATCACATGCAGTATTGTATTAACCATCCAGAGGAAATTAGCAAGCTCTCCAAGGTGAAAGCCCATCTGACAGAGGTCAAAGGGATCATGATGGACAACATTGAGAAGGTATGTATTCAAATGAACGTGTTCTTTCCAGAGAGTTTGTATGTTATGCATAAAAGTAATATGCGGCTTGGTGTAGAGACAATGTCTTCTTGAATTTTCTGTGGAATACTATTACTGTGTGCTAGAGCTGATGCACCTTCACATAAAAATAAGTACTTTTGAAGTAGGTCATGAACATCTTGTGGCGAGATTTGGTACAATTTGATAAGTAATTGTTGGATGGTGTCCTCTATTTCAATTCAAGATATACTGTTTCTTTGCGAGGGAATACATACCTCTGCTGTTGCACTGGCAAGTCATTGGTCTTGATCTATTATTTATTTTATACACTGACTTACGTATTTCTCTGATGGTTGCTTAAATTACATTTCATAAGTCTTCATTCTGCCAGTATGTGTATGCCAATTAAATTGCAATATCCTGAGGCATATCTTATTATCTGTAGTTATGCTGAAACCCCCATGTCTACTGCCTATGCAATTACCATTTTTGCAGAAAATCAAGTAATACAAAGCGCAAAACAACTTCATATCATTTAACTGAATGCAAAAATTTCCAACTTTTTTCCTTCTTAGTTTTCTTGTTATAATTGAGTTTACTCTAACTTCATTACATTGCTTAGATACTGGATCGTGGCGAGAAGATTGAACTTTTGGTGGGCAAGACTGAAACCTTACAATCCCAGGTATGGATATAGCCTTTTCACCTGTAGTCTCTCTGGAAATCTTATTTAGGTAAGAACGTGCAAACAACTTTGACTGATGGATGTGTTGTTAAATTTGCTTCAGGCTGACAGCTTCCACAGGCATGGCAGAGAGCTGAGGCGCAAGATGTGGCTTCAGAACCTGAGGTTCAAGCTGATGGTGGGTGGTGGCATCGCGTCGTTGATCCTCATCCTCTGGCTGATGGTTTGCAGGGGCTTCAAGTGCTAGAGCGTTCAAATTCTTTATTCAGTGCGCATTCGATGTGTTCACCGTGTCGTGTGCATATAATGACCATCAAATCATGCTCTCGATATGTCCTGAGCACTGCTATCGGGTATTGAAATGTTCTCATGTTTCATATGGTCGTAGGGATGTGGAATACTTGTGTAGACTTTGTGAAAGAAGGGGCCGTGACTTGATTGATTATCTGTACATTCTTAATACTATCTTATTTGCACTTTGCACCCGTAGTGCTGGTCAGATCCTCTTCTGCATACTAAGGCTTTATTCCGACTTGCAATTTCAACTTCCATTTATGCCGCTCTGCTCATCCCACGAGTGCTTTGCTTGGCCATTGTTGCACCTGGAGCACGGAGACAGTCTGCGACGAGTAATGATGTACTATGGGACGGTATTCATCTCCAAGCATTTCTAAATGCTTCTACTGTCTGTGACCGGAGAACAGTTGATTCCGTTAAAATAGGGATCTCGCTAACTAAGAAGTGAACAAGCTAAAGTGTAGATCCAGATTCCAGAAGCATATGATATTGTGCCTCCCATTTACTCGATAATCCAATGTAGCGCTCTGAAGTCTCCGAAAGTCATTGCTTATCCTTGTGTGGCGTGCCATGCATAAACAATTCTAATAGTTATAAAATAAATAATCGATCGAATCGAATCTCGGGTGTTTGGTCTAGTGGTATGATTCTCGCTTCGGGTGCGAGAGGTCGCGAGTTCGATTCTCGCAACACCCCAATAATTTCGTCTGTAATAATATACGCCCCCAATAATTTCGTCTGTAATAATATATGCTTTTTTTCACTCTTTTTTAAGATTAAAAGGTTTAGCACTGCCGCTAAAAGTAGCCCGAATGATTTCAGTCTTATTTTTAAGAGCGTTCATATTGATCAAAGTGAGAGAAATCGAATGCTAAAAAATGTAAAGACAGGTGTTATCCTAGGTGCTAAGATTAGTAGGTTTAGCACTTCCGCTAATGAATGCTAAGCTAAATAAATTAAGTATTTTTAAAATTGTTATCACTTGTTTAAGAAACTCTTAGCACCCATACTTGTCATAATGTGGCAAAAGAAGCTAGAAGGATGAATAGAGATAAAATAGGTGTATCGATGTTGGCGTCTAATTTAGAAGGTTGGGGGTGCAGATGCTCTAAAAAATGTGTATCGATGTTGGCATCTAATTTAGAAGGTTGGAGGTGCAGATGCTCTAAAAAATGTGTATCGATGTTGGCATCTAATTTAAAAGGTCGGGAATGTAGGTGCTCTAAACAATGCAAATTAAACTCGAAGCTCATGAGCCATAAAATAAACTCAAAGCTCATGAGCTAAATGAGTATGCAATTGAACTCAATCCTTAACGAGTAGAGCCGAGTGGGGTCTTAAACTCATTTACTTAATGAGTTAAACGAGTTGAGTGAACGTGCTACTTGTTAAACTGTTATTGTTCAGTAGGTTCAAGATCTAACTCCAAATTACTTGTCTAGGCACATTCTTTGCTCTAGCAGTAGAGCAGCCGCCCTTGCTCCTTCCTTCCCCGCCTCGATTCCCAGCCCGAGCCGCACCCGAGGACAAGAGCCGCTGGCACCGACGCCGCTGCTGCCCCCATCCCGGCCACTGGCATACACCATCTCCTCCTCATCTAGCCGCCCAGTCACTCCTTACCATCCCTCGGGCGACCTTTTCACCCCACCTAGGCACCTCGGCATCGTCCTCCTCTCACCAACCACCATTCCGCGCCTCCGTTGATGGTCTCGTCCGTCCGCTGCTCCACCTAGTCACTGCCATTTCTAATCGTCACGTCTGCCACCTCCAATCGTCACACCTCCTTGTCGCGCCACCTCCAATCATCGCGTCCCCCCATGCACCACCTCCAGTGTTCGGGTGCTCACACTCTTAATGAGTTTTTAAGAGATTAATGATGCCTTCAACGCTGCCAACAACAGTGCCGATGGCAGGGACACTGGCAAAGGGGACATCGTTAGCATCAACGATGACGACATCATCGGTAGTGACGTTGATACCGATGACAACTTTTGAGACACCCGCAGTATCACCTGTTAACGCAAATAGATATGATCCCATAGACTTGATGTGTGCTCCACCCAACCAATGTATAGAGAGTTAGTTAGGATTGATTCTGTTATAACCAATCCTGATCTTGTACGCATGTAGCCTACTGATACTTAATATATATGCATACTTGGCCACCGTATTAGGTGTGCTTCCAATCCAATCTATCTCCTTCTAATTCTGTTATGGTATCAGAGCGTGGTTAGTGGAATCAAGAAGATGTCGACTTCCGCATCAAGCTTGAGCACCATGTCGTCATTCGTGATCGGCACCAAGCTTTCTCAGGAAAACTTCCTAATCTGGAAGGCGCAACTCCTTCCATCGCTTCGAGGCCATGAGCTTTTGAAGTACATCGATGGCACGGTGGAACCACCGGCTAAGACCATCACGACCACGAGCGCCGACGGCAAGACTATGACGGTGCAGAACCCTAAGTACAGGGTATGGCTCAAAGAGGATCAGTTGGTCCTCGGCATGCTCCTGTCAAACATGATGGAGAGCTTGCTCGGTCAGGTGCCGCTCTTCCTCGAGACGGCAAGAGACGTGTGGTTGGCACTAGAGGCCATGTTCTCCAGCCAATCGCGCGCACGCTCCATGCAGATCAAGATGCAGCTCGCAAACATCAAGAAGTGCGAGTGAAAGATCATCTAGGCCCCTAATTAGTTTTGATGGTTAATGATAACTCAAACTAGAATCTAATGTTTACAATGAGTGTAAGCAGGTTTAATAGGTTCCAGGAAGAAGTGTCATCAAGGAAAGGATGACCACCCAAAAAGTACAAATGTGGTTTCCGGGACAAGGGGATGGTTGTGCTAGGCAGCTGTGCCACAGCTGTGAAGAAGCAGATGTTGTGCAAGGAGTTGCAAGCAAGATAACGGTGGCTTGATGCGTCAAGGGCCGTGACTGCAGTTGGTGGCAGGTAAAGTCTAGATTTGCTAGTTTTCTTGAGTCCATAGGAAACACCCGTACTATCAAGAGGGATGAAGCAGTAATGATCTATGGAGGTTCGTTTGCTCAATGCTCAGAGTGTTGGACAGTGGCACTGATGCTTTGAGGTCAGTGGCCCTGTATCAACAGTTTTACACAAGTGTGAAACTGGTTTGTGCTAGCACTCTGCAGTGCTAGCAGTAGAAAAACCCTAGAGCCTAGAGTCACCGGTGTGACACAACTGTGTCACATGTGGTCTACCGCTCTATGACTTAGGTACATCTCTGTACCAGGGGAGAGCTTGTAAATGCTAATGGACCTGTACTGCAATAGTTTGTCTGCCGAGTCAGAAGATTGTTGGAGGTTCTCTCTTTATTAGGGATTAGAGTTAGTTGTGCATGTAATGTGCCAAGATCGGACTGAGTAGTTAGGCTACGTCAGTTAAGAGTTCACCTGTGTGTGCCTTCGGTGACACAGGTGTCGATCTGCCTGAGCCGGTTACCGTTGTGCGGTGTAACTGGCTGTATCACCGATGTCTGTCACCGGTGACTCACTCAATCCTACGTGGCAACAGCGTAACGGTCAGGTACCTGTGAACCCTATAAATAGGGGACCAGGGGAGGTCTTTGACCTCAATCTTGCTCAACCCAGTGAATCATATTCGACCGTTGCAAGCCTCTCACCCTCTGAACAAAAGCCAAACTTTCTAAGAGTTAGTTCAAGAGAGTTAGAGCCTTTGAGCAAAGAGCATTGGTTCCTCCAAGAGTTGTTGCTGCTGAATCTGTTACTCTTGGAGTGTCTACTCCTAGACGGGCGTAGGAGTTGCTGGTATCACCCAAACTTGTGTAGGCTGAACCAGTAGTCTGTCAAGGTGATCTGAAGTCTAACTGCTACAAAGCTAAAGGACTTCCACAAGCAAAGAAAGAGGCCTGATTACTCAGGTACTCGGAAAACAAGCACGATTCAGTGCTGGTGATCTCTTCGGAGTAGCCTCTCCAACGGAGACGTACCTCTCTGAAAAGAGTAGGGAACTTCGGTGAAAAACACATTGTCTCTCTGAGTACTTCTTATATTGCCTTTTAGTTACTCATTAGATCTGCTTGCTAGTGTGTTCTCAGATATACATTGTTTATCTGTGATAGATCACTTTACACCTGTGTTAGCGTAGCTGTGCCTCAGTTGCTGTATATCATATCTCTTACCTGTGTCAGCTACCTATTACACAGCTACCTATCTTGTTTATCTGTTTTAGGTTTTTAGCTCGCCTGTGTTACATACCTGTGTCATAGCTACGTGTTAATTTACATAACATATATTGCTTGTGTTGTTCACCTGTCACACAGCTAGCTTAACCTTGCAATCTGCTAAGACTTAATTTGATAACCTAAGTGGAACAAAGTGAATTTAGTTAGCCTCCTATTCACCCCCTCTAGTCGGCACCTTCGGTCCTTTCAGCGAGCTATCGGCAGCGGCCTACTTCCACAAGGTCAAGGTGCTAGCTGACAATCTGTCCGCCATTGGACAGCCTCTCTCGGGTGAGGATCTTGTTGCCTACGTGCTTGCAGGTTTGGACGCAGACTACGATACCTTGGTCACGTCGATGACCATCCGAATCGAACCAATCTCCGCGAGCGACTTGTTCGCTCATCTCCTTAGCTTCGAGCAGCGACTTGAGTTGCGTGCCTCGAAGTTCTCCGCCGAGGAACACTCGGTGAACTTCACATCCGGAGGGCAGCGAAGCAGAGGTGGTGGTCGTGGACGTGGTGGAAACCGGGGTCGAGGCAACAAGGGTGGACGTGGCCGCAGACAATCGCAGTCATGCGGCAATAATGGAGGTTCCAACGGCAACAATGGCAACCGGTCCACATGTCATGTCTGCAACAAGACCGGCCATGTTGCTCTTCAATGTCGCTACCGCTTCGACCACTTATACCAATTCGACGACGAGAGGGTCGTCAACACAGCCGCCACCACGAACAACTACGCCATGGACCCAAGCTGGTACGCTGACACTGGAGCAACAGATCATCTGACCAATGATCTAGACAAGCTCTCCTGCAAGGAAAAATACCGCGGCAAAGATCAGGTTAACACAACAAACGGTCAGGTATGCGTATTTTTCATGTTGGCCATGCACAAATTCCCACGAAATCTCACACCTTGCATCTTCATGGTATCCTTCATGTTCCCATAGTTCATCGCAATTTGCTTTCTATTTGCAAGTTTTCATGTGATAATAATGTCATGTTTGAATTTCATCCTAATTTTTTCCTTGTTAAGGATTGGGTTACGAAGGAAATGCTGCTTAGGGGTCGTTGCGAGGGTGGCCTTTATTCCATGAATATTGCCATGGCCAAACGTGCACTTCAAGTTTCCAAGGTGTCTTCGGAGAGATGGCATTGTCGTCTTGGGCATCCCGCCCTTCAAACTGTTCAACATATCATTAGCACTTTTGATTTACCTTGCTCTTCCATCAATAGACATGTATGTGATGCCTGTCAACAGGCAAAAAGTAACCAACTGCCTTTTGCTTCATCAAATCATATAGCTTCTGCTCCTCTTGAGCTTATATTTTCCGATGTGTGGGGTCCTGCCCGTGTTTCCATGGGTGGATACAAATATTATGTCAGTTTTATTGATTCCTGCAGTCGTTTTATTTGGCTTTATCTTTTGAAAAGCAAGGCAGAAGTTTTTAATGTGTTCATTCAGTTTTAAAAACATGTTGAACGACTTTTGAACAAAAAGATCATTAGTGTTCAATCCCATTGGGGTGGTGAGTATCATCGTCTTCACACATTTTTTCGTCACAATGGTATAGCTCATCGCGTCTCTTGTCCTCATACTCATCAACAAAACGGATCAGCGAAACGTAAACATAGACACATTGTTGAAACCGGTCTCACACTTTTAGCCCACTCTTCGGTTCCTCTAAGATTTTGGGAGGACGCTTTTTCTACTGCGTGTTTCCTCATTAATCATCTTCCAAGTCGTGTTATCAACAATGAGACACCTCTAGAACGCCTCACTGGATCCCCACCCAATTTTTTGTTTCTTCGTACCTTCAGGTGTGCTTGCTGGCCACAATTGCACCCCTACAATGCACATAAGCTTGACTTTCGTTCCAAGCGGTGTGTTTTTCTAGGATATAGTAGCATCCACAAAGGGTACAAGTGCCTCCATGTTTCTACCGGTCGCATTTATGTTTCTCGTGGCGTCATATTTGATGAGGATGTTTTTCCCTTCTCTTCTCGTGTAGATGGTGCAGCTACTTATACACCCATTGAGGCTTCAGCTATTCTCCTTCCACCCGTACATGGCCAACATGATTATATTGCACCCTGTTCTGTTGCTAACCTTGATGCAGGACCTCCTAGTGATTTGGATGTGCATGCTGAGGCCAATGCTCACGTCACTCACTTAGGCATGCATGGCGTACATGCTCATGTTCCCGTGGAGGCAGCTGCCCCAAATCTGGACGTCTCTCCAGCTGGCGACCAAGGCGTAGCTCCTGGAGCTACCACGAGCCCTACATCCAGCATGCCTCCTGCTACACCCAGCTCGCCTCCTCCTGCACTGGTTCCCGACGCCCCAGGCTCGCCCGATCCTGCATCAGCTCTCAACGCACCCGGTTCACCTAGCTCCCAGTTGGCTCCTGCCCCGCCTCCAGCGGGACATTCCATGGTGACACGCCTCAAGGACGGTATTCACCAACCCAAGCAATGGACTGATGGCACCAGTTGCTATGCCACTACTCTTGCTTGCGAGCCCGTTGATCATCGTGAAGCTGCACAACATCAGGAATGGCGTCAGGCTATGGATCAGGAATATGGAGCATTGCAGCATAATCAAACTTGGAAACTCGTTCCGCCTCGCCAGGATGTTAATATTATTGACTCAAAATGGGTGTTCAAGATTAAACGACTGGCCGACGACACTGTTGAGCGGTACAAGGCGCGTTTGGTAGCGAAAGGATTCAGACAACGGTATGGCTATGATTATGATGAGACTTTCAGTCCTGTTGTTAAGCTTACTACTCTTCACCTCATTCTTGCCATTGCCGTCTGTCGTGAATGGGAACTGCGACAACTTGATGTCCAAAATGTATTTTTGCATGGCTATCTTGAAGAGGAGGTGTGTTATGAAACAACCACCAGGCTATGAAGACCCTCGACATCCTGGCTATCTTTGCAAGCTTGAAAAGGCTTTGTATGGCCTCAAACAAACACCACGTGCATGTTTCTCATGGCTAAGTCTCAAATTGCAACAACTCGGCTTTGTGGCGTCTAAAGCAGATATTTAACTTTTCATCTACAATTCTAGGGGTGTTGTCATCTATTTTTTGGTCTATGTAGATGACATTACTGTGGCTAGCTCCTCTTCTCGCGCAACGGCCGATCTGCCGCAGTGTCTTCAACATGAATTTGCTGTTAAGGATTTGGGGATCTTCATTTTTTTCTTGGGCATTGAAGTCATCAAAGATCGAGACACCCTCCTGTTGTCTCAACGAAAGTGCGTGACTGACTTGTTACAGCGAGCACACATGCTGAATTGCAAGCCGGTGGCCATGCCAATGAGTCCAACTGAGAAGCTGTCCAAGCAAGGGGGCATGTACTCCTGCCTGATGAAGCCACCTAGTACAGAAGTATTGTTGGAGGTTTGCAATACCTCACAATAACTCGGCCGGATATCTCCTTCTCTGTCAATAAAGTTTGTTAGTTCATGCAGTCTCCATCAAGAATGCACTGGGCAGCCTTCAAGAGGATACTTCGATACCTCAAATCTACAGAAACAGTTGGACTACAAATGCACAAGTCTGACTCTTCCTTGTTAAGCGCCTTCTCCGATGCAGACTGGGCAGGCTCTATTGATGACAGGAGGTCTACTGGCGTATTCTTTGTATCAAATTTGATCTCTTGGAGTGCTAGGAAGCAAGCTACAGTATCAAGGTCGAGCACAGAATCCGAATACAAAGCGTTAGCTAATGCAACGGCTGAGGTAATTTGGGTTCAGTCTGTGCTCAAGGAACTTGGAATATTTCAAGGTCGACCTCCATCACTTTGGTGTGATAATCTTGGTGCTACTTATCTCTCAGCAAATCCGGTGTTCCATGCACGTACAAAGCACATTGAGATTGACTATCACTTTGTACGGAAACGTGTTGCTCAGAAGCTACTAGAGATAAGATTTGTCTCGTCTAAGGATCAATTGGCAGATATTTTCACCAAACCACTCATGATTCAACCATTTGTGCGGTTGCGACACAATCTTAACCTTGTGGCACGCGGTTGCGATTGAGGGAGGCTGTTAACCCAAATAGATATGATCCCATAGACTTGACGTGTGCTCTACCCAACCAATGTATAGAGAGTTGGTTAAGATTGATTCTGTTATAACCAATCCTGATCTTGTACGCATGTAGCCTACTGATACTTGTTATATATATGCATACTTGGCCACCGTATTAGGTGTGCTTCCAATCCAATCTATCTCCTTCTAATTCTGTTATCACCTACAACAGGAACATCATGTTCAGTAAGCATGGCTGGGTAGGATAGCGCGGCAACATGGGGAGTATTGAAGCCGCATGGAGAAGTGGTACTGGCAAGCCCGCACCCGACGACCTTGACTACAAGCAGTGGCAGGTGTAGCCCAGACCTAGGACGCAACAGGTCGATAGATGGATGGCAGGCGTAGCCCAGACCTAGGACGCAATAGGTCGATAGATGGAAGCATCCTCATCCACCAGGAGGTGTACGTGAGCAAGTTAAGAGGATTCATGATCAAATATGTCGTTGACATTAACCAGGCGGGATACACAAAGAAGAGAGCTGTGGCATTGACATTAACCAGACGGCCGGGTTACACAAAGAAGAGATTGCAGCTCGCAGTCATGAGTGAGTGCGACCAAGTCAGGACCAAGGGGGAGATCTACACTTAAAGATTAAAGAGGAGAATGTTGAAGTTAATATTTGTGACCATATCTATGGCATGTTGGATTCGAAGTTCAAGCAAGAAATGGCAGGATCGTCGAGTCCGAGCGGCAAGTTTGCCACAAAGAGTACGAGTTGGAGTTGGATAAGCACTCCATGTCCAAGAATAGGATTGGCAGGTTTGCCGTGAGAAGTATTAGCTCTGTTAGGATTTCGAATAGAAGTGTTAGTTAATTTCCTAGCTAGCTATAGACGTGTCTTAGTAGTAGACATGCAGTAGTAGCACAAGTCGACGTCGAGTTGATCTTTTAAATCTCTGTGTCTATATAAATAGGTGTATGTATGCAAGTTTGAATTGACACGAGCAGTAAGAAAATCTCCTCAAAACAAGTTCTTGTGTTCATATGTGCGTGTGCTCCCACGGCGTGAGTTTTCGCATGCGTTCTGAAGCGATCGTTCGATCTATTCCGGCGAGGATGACGCCGTGACGTGCAGCGATCCAGGGCGGCGAAAGCTAACAGATCGGAGAAGCATGGCGCAAGGAAAGCGGCGAGATCAACTCCTCTCGCAGGAACAGCGACGGCCGTCGCGGGGCGCGGCTGCCGGAGCTGGTGGACACCGTTCGCGACTTCGCGTTCCCGTTGGTTCTAGGTGAAATGGGCAGAGCTCCCGTGTAAGAAAATATTCGGGACCGTGAGACAAACCTACAAGATCGTATGGTGGATCGCAAGACGAGCCATGGAGAGAGAGATACTTAGCTCAAGATCTCTCTGTGAAAGAGCGGAAATGGATGATCTCGTTGCCTCGGTTCGTTTGGGGGTGCAGGCAATGAGGCGGAGGTTGACAGCCGAGATTACTCTCACACAAGCAAACACAGCAGGCTTACTCACACACTCGCCTGGAACAGAGGAGGAAAATACACACTCGGTTGTGGTGCAAGCTACACCGTTTTCTCCTTCGCTTCTGTTATTAAACTAACAGATTACACACCTTAAATTAAATGAATGCAAAGGATTGACTAACCCTACTAATGCGCCATGATTCGTATCACTAGCGCCATGCCACAGGTGGAGATCATGTCCTGATCCAACACGTACACACGCACTCAACGACCTGCCGCCTAATGCTCTGCAGTCTGATAAAATCAACTAACTAGCTAAGCACTTGCACTTAACCTCAATATGAACGCAGCACATTTCCGGCCAAAGCACGACTCAATGTCATCATGATATCACCATGACACCATCTTATACCGTGCAACTCATGCAGCTACGTACAACTCTAAATGTGACAACCTAATACTCCTACTAACAACAAGATTAGTTCCAACAGAGGTGTTCGGGTAGGTCGGGCGGGGAGCTCTCGGAAACCGGGACGTTTTTTCGAATATCTATATCGAGTAGTATAAACGGTTCCACACTAAAATCATCTGTGCTATTCATGTGTCTAGTTTTCAGCCGTGTCTCATCTCGCCGTCCACGTCGTCCCATCAAACCACCGTAATTAAATCACATAATATGCTTTCAGCGGGATTCGATCCCGCAACCTCGTGTTGTCCAACCAAGGGGAGTTGCCAGCTAAAATAGGCTGAGTATGCGATACAGACGGGACGGCTTTCCTCTTAACTAATCCCTACGACTAAGCGGGATACTTCTAGTACAGACGGTTCTAAATTCGGAACCGTCTGTACAAATAGCATAGGCGGTTCCAAACCGTCTAGCATCGTCTGTACTATTTGGACAGACGGTTTCAAATTGGAGCCGTCTGTACTGTAGCTCTGAATGTTAGTTTTATAGTCCAGATCCAACCCTAGTTTGAGAGGTTTTAGTAAAACAGTCATAACTTTCTCATACGAAGTCCGTTTTGGGTCCACGACCACTCAAATTAAAGCTAACAATGAGGCGCATCCGATAAAAATACACGTGTTTACACTTGTACCCGTCTTGACCTTCAAAATTCCGCTTCTAAGTGGGACTTTTTGGCTCCAGAAGTTTTTCGCTAACTTTTTCGGATCTTGCGGAGGGCATATCTCCTTCACCCGGACTCCGATTTGGATGATTCTTGTTTCCTTGGTTAGCTTGAGTCGAGGGCTTGCTTTCGACCTTGATCCTGGCTTCTGCCGATCACTTTTGTCGAGGTACCGTTTTCAAAATTTTCGATTTCGGGCCAGGATTTCCACTAGTCGTTTCGTCGACTTTCTCGCAATTGGCTCAAACTTTCTGGAGACGTAGAGTTTGGCCTCCTGCTCACAGCCGTGAAAACTGTTCGACAATCGAAACTGTCAAACTCCCTCTCCGACGCTGCTACTTGCCTACCACGGCAAGAAAATCTGCAGTTTTTGCTGCCACGGCAGCAGAGTATCAACCAGCCTTGCTTCATCTATTTGTGCAGACGGTTCCAAACTTAGAACCATATGTACTATTCGATTTGTACGGACGGTTTCAAGTTTAGAACCGTCTGTACTGTTTATTGTTCGATTTGTACAGACGGTTCCAAGTTTAGAACCGTCTGTACTGTTTATAGATTTGTACAGACGGTTCTATCCGTCTGTACTGTTCGAATTATACAGACGGTTCCAATTTGGAACCATATGTACTATAGCGTCTCGCTTGTACTCATTTTTTTAGACGATTTTCTTTGAAATCATCTGTGATACTACTTGTACAGACGGCGTCAAAAATCCGTCTATACAGGAGCGTCCCGTTAAATGAATTATGTAGTAGTGGCGCACGTTGTTATTGTTATCATCCGTGCATGTCTTCGTCGTTGCGGACTCATAGATGTTGTTTTTTTTTCGTTAGTCAAGGTGTGGTTGGATCGTCTTTTCATGTGCATCGTTATCTGGTTGTACTCCATTCCTAATGTCAATCACAAATTCCTTATTGTACATCGCAATCCGGTTTGTTCGCAGCTGGGAATGTGTTGTTATTACTTGTAGTATAATGGATCATTCTTGAATGCATACATCAATTTCTGATTGTCGTTCCGGAGCGCTGTGATGCATATATATTAACGAAATGCATAGCATCATCCACCTCTTGCTCTTCTCCTGCAAATAATCACCATGAGCAGTAGTGTCCTTGTTTCGGCCGTTCTCTTCTCCTCATGCATCCTGATTTTTGCGGACGCCGGGGGTGGCGCCTCCCCCAACGTTGGACCACGGTACAATGGCATCTTCAACTTTGGCGACTCAACGACGGACACCGGCAACCTGTGCACCAACGGCCGTCAACGGCCGGCCGGCGCGTTCACCGGCTTTGCCCACAGCCCCTACGGCATGACCTATTTCGGGAAGCCGACGTGCCGGTGCAGCGACGGTCGGGTCGTCGTCGATTTCCTAGGTACATGTAAATGCATGAAGCTAGCTACCTACCAATAATGACTTAATCTGTTTAATTTCATGGTTTACAAACTTGTGCATTACTACATGTTATGAACTAGTAGATAATATCAGCAAAATTGCTAACAAAACGCAATCAAAACATCAAGTCATGCTGCTTTTCACGTGCATGTATAGCGCAAGCTCTTGGGTTGCCGTTTCTTCCGCCATCCAAGGCGCACGGCAAGGACTTCCAGCGAGGTGCAAACATGGCGATCGGTGGCGGCACCGTACTTGACTATACCCTGCGTGAGCTCGTTGGCTACAACTACGACAAAAGTATCAATGCCTCCATGAGCGCCCAGATTGCCACTTTCAAACGATTGTTGCCTTCTATTTGTGGAACAAGGGAGAGTAAGCACTCACTCCATCTTCCGTAGTTTCATCCATTTAGTAACTGGAGCCTAACCCAGTCGATCAGTGTTTGGTTTTTACAGTTTTGACTCCCTTCAGCTCGGATTTTGGTCCTTTTTTCTTTCTACTGAAAAGATGTCTAGTCCTCTTACGTATTCTTTTCTATATACAAAGGTCAACTTTATTCACTTTAACCCCTAAACTTTTCAAGTCTCACTTGACTCCTGAACTAACCACAGATTGCAAGGTTTACATGGCCAAGTCCCTATTTTTATTTCAATTGGGAGAAAATGACTACAACGTCATGTTGGTGAACGGATCTACAGTAGATGAGGCTAGCAAGAACGTACCCAATATAGTGAGAGCTATCACTTCTGGTCTGGAGGTACCTCCAGGACTATATATAAGTTATTTGTTTGACACATAAAAAATATCAAGTTCATTTCTACATTATATCTTGTGTTGTGGTACATACATTTCCTTATACTTTCAAATAATATGCAGAAACTGATTACACTCGGTGCGGTTGACATTGTGGTGTCCAACATTGCTCCGCTGGGGTGCTTCCCGATGTATCTGTACATTCTCAAGAGCTCTGACAAGGGCGACTATGACGAATTTGGGTGTTTAAGGAACTACAATGCCTTGTTCGACAAGCACAATTATTTTCTCCGAATCAGCCTCTCAAGATTTCAAAAGAAGCACCGACACACAAGGATCATGTATGCTGATCTTGGAGGACACGTCTACCAAATGGTGCAGAAACCTGAAAATTTCGGTAATTAGTTTTGCCAGTTCAAAAGCCACAAGTATCCAGTCTTGAACCTTCGAACAACGAACATTGTAAACATGAATCTTAAAACGAACGATATTTATTGCCTCTTCTTAGTCGAACATTATGGTGGATTTTCAAATGCATTTTTTAATTCTTTTTCTTTTTCTCGATATAGCAGTTATTCAAATACATCTTCTTGAAAAAAAGATCAAGCAACAAAATTTGACCAACAGTAATTAAGAACAATCATGGCAGACTAATTCTATAGCACAACCACTGCTGACAGCATCCTCGGCGTACAAAGCTCAACTTGATGAATCGATTGCTTCACAAATGATGCCGGACGTGTGGAACAATTGGGCGCCGCCAAAACATAAATTTTTTGCATGGCTTATCATTCAAGACCGTGTTTGGACGGCGGACAGGTTGCAAAGGAGAGGATGGCCCAACTGTGGATTATGCCAATTATGCAAAAAGGATCCAGAGACGGCGGCGCACATCCTCTTCCAGTGTAGGTATGCGAGGCGCATTTGGGCTGAGATCAAGGCGTGGATGGGGCTGATCCATATGGACATCAACGATTGGAACAACCACAACTCAGTAAAAGATTGGTGGCACTCCATGGTTAACGCCAACGGCAATGTTAGAAAAGGCATCGCGTCCCTTGTCATGTTGGTGTTGTGGGAAATTTGGAATGAAAGAAATGCGAGAGTTTTTAGGAGTGTTTCGTCCATGCCAACTGCAATCGCTAGTACGATAAAGGCGGAGGCCGCGCTATGGGGGTTGGCGGGCGCCAAGCGTGAGTTCTTTGATGCCGCGAGAGTAGGCTAGCTGCTCCAGGCCGGGCGTCATGTAACTTATTAACTTATTAACTCTTCTTAATTAATGAGATGAGGCAAAGCTTTTGCCTCCGTTTTGAAAATAATAATAATAAACTTCTGTGTTCAATCTTTTGTAGGCTTTGAGACTGCCCTCACGAGCTGCTGCGGGAAGGCTGGTGCTCCGTACGGATTCGATCTGTCTTCTTTGTGTGGAATGGATGGCGCAAGCGCTTGCCGTGACCCCTCGAAGTACCTCAGCTGGGACGGCATCCACATGAGCGATGCCGGCAACAGACTGGTCGCCGATGGCTGGCTCAACGGCCCGTACTCCCACCCACCGATTCTGCAGTGAAGCGCCTTCTCAGTACTATGCAGAACCCTAAGTGCTGAAAAAAATGCACAGGAACGAGCTTCTACAGAGCTGCTCCTACGTCTACACCTTTGTACCCACGTAAAATTGAGGTCATGAAGTCCACTCAATAAATAGCCCGTGCGACCGCATCAGCTTATGCTGAAATATTATTGTAGTTTTCGATGGACCCAGCTAGACGGCAACGTATAGGAACTCGAACTTGGTACAGAATAACAATGGGCTAGTTATTAAATATTAGTAGTATGCTCACATGTTACTATAGAATAATAAATATGAAGGCATTGATCAAATGACTTATCTGTATTGCAAATGTGTAGAATAAACATGATACACTTGTGTTTTCTGACCACACTACGACAGACACATGCGCCTTCCTCCCACATGCCCTCTCTCTGATGACCATCGTACACCTATCTAGTTCTCTTTCTCTTAGTCGTGCATCTCGTTCTTTATCCCAACTTTATGTATTATAGCTGCTGTCCTGTACAAAGGATGAGATTTTCACTCCGTTTTCGGTCTTTAATAGGTGTCACGTTTATTCATAAGACGTTTGTTATTATGCCTTATTTACGGACCTAGTTTGGTGAAAGCTTATAATATAGATATCAAAATATGTATATCAAGTCTATTGTAGAGAACCTTTGCAATTTTGCTTTCTATCATATGCAGAACTTTATATACTTTATATTGGATTAGATTATGTGTTTCAGAGAGACTTGGAGTAATCCGTTACAGCATATGGCTCCACCTCGCAACCGTCCCCATTGCTTACTTCACCGGATTCGGCCGCCGAGCTCGCACTGCGCAACTGCCGCCTCCTCCTATCCTCCCTCGCACTCTTCCCTCGCCCCCTCTGAGATGCGTCGGACGATGGTCTCCGAGAGCCCCCTGGGGATGCAACTCCTTTGATTCGTCCCCACGGTTGGAGCGGCCAAACCTGCCTTGAGAGCAACTATGCTCAGCTCCGGGAAGGAGGAAGATGAGGAGGGAAGCGGCTGCCGCCAGGGAGGAAGAGGAGGAGAAGTGAATCAGGTGGCGCGGGGGAGTATGAGGAGGAGGAGGCGGCATTGCGCTTGAGGAAGGAGCTCGGGTGCAGTTGGTTTAGGTTTCGAATGAGTTACCGGTTTAGGTTAGTTCCCTTTTTTTAGATGGAGGGGTGTGGGAAGGGAGCAGGAAAACAAAAAAGGGGGAGTGGGACAAAGAAACGATATAGATATGGAGTTTGGAGCAGAAATTAAACTCGAACATCAGAAGCTAAAAGACTACGCGAAAACTCGGCTTGACTCGATTTGAACTCAATCCTTAACGAATAGAGCCGAGTTGGGTTTTAAACTCGCTTACTTAACGAGTTAAATGAGTCGAGGTAACGAGCTATTTGCCCTAGCAGTAGAGCAGCCGCCCTTGCTCCTCACTTCCCTGCCCCACGATTCTCAGCCCTAGCCGCACCCGAGGACAAGAGGCGCCGGCGCCGATGCCACTGTTGCCCCCACCCCGGCCACCAGCAGCCATTGTCTCCTTCCCATCTAGCCGCCCCTACCACCCCTCGGTGACCCTCTCACCATGCCTGGCCACCTTGGCATTGTCCTTCTCTCACCAGCCACTGCTCTGCACCTCCGCTAGCGGTCTCGTCCACCCGCCGCTCCACCTCGTCACTCCACTTCCAATCGTCGCGTCCACCACCTCTAATTGTTGTGTCCCCCTGCCACTCCACTTCCAATCGTCACGTCCAATCGCCACCTCCAATCATAGCGTCCACCCACACACCACCTCCAGTGTTCGGGTGCTTATATTCTTACCGAAATTTAAGGAGTATTTATCAAGTTGAGTTGAATTGGGATTTCTGCTTGTTAAGTTAACAAGTCGAGTCGAGTTAGCTCGTTATGTAACGAGTATTTTCAAGTCAAGTTGGCTCGATATCCACTCCTAGATGGAGTGTGCTAAACACGTGGACAACCCTCACCGCCTTCTCTGCCAATGCAAACATGTTCGCAACACATGGAAGACAATGTTGTTCCATGGCTACGTGTTTCTCTGAAAGACAGTTTTTACCGTGGAATACCTCGTCCTGTTAAAATAAACATACACAGACCGCAATACTAAAGGAACAATTTAGACTTATACCATATCACATGCAAATGTTCATGATCACAAAATAAATACCATATCCTTTTCTCGGAAATTTGCATACAACTATTTTTTTAAGGTGAAAATTTCATGCGACTTTCGTGATGAAAATAAGATTGGTCCACATAACCGTGGAGCTTTCCAATTCCCATGCTTGTTAGTACACGTGAGTATGATGCTTGTTATGTATGTCATGTTATATTATCGGAAAAAACAAGGTTAACACTAGATTCGTGTCCATGCTCCAAAACATAAAGGGGCTAATTCACATCCCGCTATCCATTCGGGTAGAGGAAAATAAATAAACGAAAGGTCGTTCCACACGTCGTCTTGTGATAGAAGAGACAATAAGAGACCACTGCCATCGGACCCCCTCGCAGCCGATGCTCTTCCAGCGTGGCGAGAAGGGGGAGATCCTGCATCTTGCTCAGTTTGTTAGATAGTTCAATGTATTATATTTCTACCTGAGGTTTGGTGTTGTCGGTTGCTTCGATCATGACAGCAACGATGGCAGCTACCATAATAATGATTCTCCGGCTCTCTTTTCAACTCAGGCAATGTTACCTCTAGTGTCAGGGCTATGCTAGTTAGGTTGTGGTCTCACAGATTTAGTGCCACAAATCTCACGAGATGATCTATACTTGGGACTCTCTTCATCGACTTCTTATAATCTAAGTCTTCGTGTCTGGTCAGTCGGACCGGTGGTGCCGAATCTCAATCTCCAAGTTCGGGGCGTCATCCTGGCCGATAAGCTACCTCTATTTTGCTGGTAACCTCTTACAACAGGTTTCTAACAGGTTCTATACCAGCTCGTGTATAGGCCCCCTTCTAGAGGGCTTATGGAGGAGCTTATGGCCCCAGAAAGCCATAAGCTCTCTAGAAGGGCTTATTGTAATGGAGCTGTAGGAATAAGCACCTCAAAAATCATGTGTATTGCTAGAAGCTGCCAAACACCAGCTTTCCAAGCTTCTACTTAAACCTATTATGAGTTTGCCCCTGATTTTTGAAAAATTTACAACAAAAATGCCCTTACGGGTTCACGGCTCCCCCTCCCCCCCCCACGCTCCTTCTCTCCCTCATCTCCCTCGCGCACGCTGCTCCCGCCGCCGCCTCCTCCCGTGCCCTCCTCCACCCCCACCCGGGCGGCCGCCCCTTCCCGTCCTCCTCCACACCGGCGCGGGCCGCCGCCGCCTTCCCCTCCTCCACCCCCGTCCCGCCCCTCCTCCTCCACCCCAATCCAGATCCGCGCCGCTGTCTCCACCTCGTCTGCCCCGCGTCGCCGCCTCCCCCCACCGGTGCTGCTCTCCTCTGCCCCCGCCAGGGCGGCCCTCCTCCGCCCCGGCCGGCCCCGCCCGCCTCCTCCGCCCCGGTCGACCCCGGCCCGCCTCCTCCGCCCCGACCGGCCCCGCCCGCCTCCTCCGTCCCGGCCGACCCCGGCCCGCCTCCTCCGCCCCGGCCAGCGCCGCCCTCCCCCTCCCCACGCTGGCCCCGCCCTCCCCCTCCCCACGCCGGCCCCGGCCGACCCCGGCCCGCCTCCTCCGCCCCGGCCAGCGCCGCCCTCCCCCTCCCCACGCTGGCCCCCGCCCTCCCCCTCCCCACGCCAGCGCTGACCTCCTCCGCCCTGGCAGGCCACGTCCTTCTCCTCTGCCCCGACCGGCTCCGCCCGCCTCCTCCGCCCCAGCCACCGCCGCCCTCCCCCTCCCCCCACCGGCAAAAAACATTTGCTCAATTATTAGTGTTAGCAAAAAAGCATTTGCTGTTCTTGCTCAATTATTTTGCTAAAGTTCATGTTTATGTGAGATGATTTTGTAGTAATTGTAGTATTATAATGTTGATTTTGTATATGATGATGGGCAGTGATGATTAATGCCCATTGTTATTTGCTGCTAGGATTTGGGAGAGATTTAATTTAGCAGGATTGTAATTGTGATATGAATGGAAATGAATGGAATGGAAAGTAGTGTTATTATCATTCAAATAGCAAACGAATTAGGCTAAGGATATTGTAGACTTTTCACAATCCATCTCTACCCATAAGCTTAGATCTTACAAGCCGTTTAGAAGGGGACTAAGAATTTCTCAGGCTTCTCCACACCATTAAGCTCCCAATGGCTTATGCACAAGCCACGGCTGTCTAGAAGGGGGCCATAATTTAGAGTCAGCAAGTTTGAAAATGACGACACATGCGATTTTGTAATCGTCGAGGAAGAAGACCTTTCAGGCTGCATTTGTTGTTTCCAGTTTTCTACTAGTGGTTCCCTTTATAATAAGAACATTAAAAAAAAAGAAAAGGTTAGACACAGTAACATGGAAGCCGAGTTAACAGGCCCTGGGCTTGTCGGCCCAAGCCCAGTATACCTCGAACATCGCGACCCGTTAGATCCAACGGCTGCGGCATCCCGACTCGCCCGCATAAAGCCGACGTCTCTCTCCCCTCCCCACCCATCCCCATCGCACTCTCCAAAATTTTGAATTCTCCCTCTCCCAACCCCACCCCGCTCCTCCCTGAAAATTTTCCGAATCCCACACGCCCAATCGCTCCCACTGCCCTCGCCGCAGGGATTTCGAAACCCCCCGACGCGCCGCCGCCGCTGCCGCCGCCGCGACCGGCGCCATGTCGTCGCGGGTGGACAAGGAGAAGGCGGTGAACGTCCAGGTGCTCCTCCGCTGCAGGTACGTACGCCGCGCCGCGCCAGCCCTGTGCCGTCTAGCCAGCCTCCCGGATCTCCCCTCCCCAGATCCGCGGCCCTAACCGCCTCCCGCCGTGTGTTTCGTCCCCTCGTGCAGGCCGTTCAGCGACGACGAGCTCAGGAGCAACGCGCCGCAGGTGATCACCTGCAACGACTACCAGCGGGAAGTCGCCGTCACGCAGACCATCGCCGGGAAGCAGATCGACAGGGTTTTCACGTTCGACAAGGTCTGGATGTTGTTTTTGTGATGATTAAGTGTTGGTAACTAGGCGATATGTGGTGCCTAGGGTTAGTTCGAACTACTTTTCGCATCTGAACGATCTGAATCCGCAGCGGAGTCGCCTGGTTCGCGAATTAGAACAGTAGCACCGCACTGCACTGCACAAATCTGGAGCAGCACTCATGATGTGCCCTTCCTGTCAGTATTTTGAATAGCTCTAGTCTGTTTAATCTGTGCTGATGATGAGATGCTTGTGGGAGTGGCTGAGAGCTGTATTCGATTTCAGGTTTGCTTTCTCAGTGCAGAGGTGTAACATATAACCCCCTTGCCCTTTGCAGGTTTTTGGGCCAACGGCTAAACAGGGAGACTTGTATGATCAAGCCATCATTCCTATCGTGAACGAGGTACTGGAAGGGTTTAATTGCACGATCTTCGCGTATGGCCAAACGGGCACAGGGAAGACGTACACCATGGAAGGAGAATGCCGGAGAGCTAAGGCAAGACTATCTTCTGTTCGTGTCCTGCATACTGTTTATATGTCCAGGTTGGGTTGGTTACTCAGATGTCTGATTCCTTGTGCTGAAATGCTTGCAGAGTGGACCGAAGGGGCAGTTACCTTCAGATGCTGGGGTCATACCTAGAGCAGTTAAGCAGATATTTGATACCTTGGAGAAGCAGAATACTGAGTACAGTGTGAAGGTTACATTTTTGGAGCTATATAATGAGGAAATCACAGATCTTCTCGCACCAGAGGAGATATCTAAGGTTGCTCTTGAAGAACGGCAGAAAAAGCCGTTACCTCTTATGGAGGACGGGAAAGGTGGGGTGCTTGTGAGAGGCCTGGAGGAAGAAATAGTCACGAATGCCGGTGAAATATTCTCTCTTTTGGAAAGAGGGTCTGCGAAACGCCGCACAGCAGAAACCCTTTTGAACAAGCAATCAAGGTTTAATCTTACTCTTTTCTTCTGTTAATCTTTACCTCTTACACAATCTCAAGTGCTTATTACCATTTGTAATATTTCAGTCGTTCACACTCGCTTTTCTCAATCACAATTCACATAAAAGAGGCAACCCCTGAAGGAGAAGAACTGATAAAATGTGGGAAGTTAAATTTAGTTGATCTGGCTGGGTCTGAGAACATATCTCGTTCTGGAGCTAGGGAGGTACACCATACTACATAGTCAGCTTGGGTGTTACTGTTTCATCTAATAAGCACCAAATCTCGTGGCAATTCTATGGTAATCTTAAGTTTGACATTTTCTCTTGATTGTAGGGCCGAGCGAGAGAGGCTGGTGAAATAAACAAAAGCTTGCTTACTTTAGGCCGTGTCATTACGGCATTGGTAGAGCACCTTGGACATGTTCCTTACAGGTAAGCATCAGTGGTTTAAGGATCCTTGCAGACAGTGATTAGTCTTTTTTTACCTTGACTGCAAACTCTCTGTCTTTCAGGGACAGTAAGCTCACAAGGTTGCTTCGTGATTCACTGGGAGGGAGAACGAAAACTTGCATTATTGCTACTGTTTCACCCTCCGTACATTGTCTCGAGGAGACATTAAGTACATTGGATTATGCACACCGGGCGAAGAGCATAAAAAATAGGCCTGAGGTAATTTGGCATCATTTTCTCCCATTATCTGAGTTAACGTGTTATGTGTTATTCTCAAAAGATTTGACCATAATAAACTTGATTTCGTGTGATGTCAGCACCATTTAATTTCACTTTGCCACATGGGATTAATTGCTGCTATTTGTCTACATTGTAGGTTAACCAAAAAATGATGAAATCAACATTAATCAAAGATCTCTATGGAGAAATCGACCGACTTAAAGCAGGTATCTAGTGAACCCACAGTCAATTCTATGTGATTCAGATGGTTGCAGAATAACCTCACAAATATTAACTCCTTCGCAGAGGTGTATGCTGCTCGCGAAAAAGTTGGAGTGTACATTCCAAAAGACAGATATCAGCAGGAGGAAAATGAGAGGAAGGTTCGTATTTGACATGGTCTTTCAGAATTATTTGAATCTCAAGGAGATATATTTCTTTTCCATCCTTAAAAATCGTAATAAGTTCTTACAAACCTGAAACATTGAAATTAGACCTAACCAGTAGCTTCAACTAGATAGCAAACACATATCTTCGTAACTGCTTGTTTTTTGTGTGTTAGAAAGTGTTTTTACGACAGTTTCCTTGTATCTTTCTCCCAGTTAACTTTTCCTATGTTTCTTTTTGAAGGCCATGGCTGATCAAATTGAGCAGATGGCTGCTTCTTTGGAAGCAAACCAGAAGGTTCGGAATGTACTTGTTGTGGTGGAAAAGTACTGTCTGTTATATTTATTATTTGTTTGAAATCAATATTTTTCTTCGGTTTCAGCAAATCAGTGATCTGCAAGAGAAGTACAATTCTGAGCTTCAACATTCTGTTGATTTGAGCAAAAAGCTTGAAGCCACAGAGGTAAAATATATTCTCCTGGTTAGTTATGATCATTTTATGGTTTTTTATACTGTAAGGTTAATAGCTTGTACTGTGATAGAAATGCCTCGACCATACAAGCAACCTACTCTCTACGACAAAAGAGGATTTGAAGCAGGCCCATTATAATCTGAAGGAGAAAGATTTCATTATCTCTGAGCAGAAAAAAGCAGGTTCAATTTTATATTACCATTTTCCGTTCTGCAAAAGCACTTTTTGATAGTTCTAACAGTATTTTACTGCATCCTTGTGCATCAGAAAATGCTTTAGCACATCAAGCTTGTGTTCTGAGATCAGAATTGGAAAAATCTAGTCGTGATAATGCTTCACTGCATTCAAAAATAGCTAGAGGAGATAAACTAAGTGCTGCAAATAGGTTGGTGGTGAACTCATTCCAAGCTGACCTTGCTTCAAAGTTGGATATTCTCTCCAGTACCCTCACAGCATCCATAGATCAACAAAACAAACACCTAAAGGCTGTGGAGGACCTATGCCAGTCTTGTGTTGATTCCCATGACATGGTACGTATTACTAATGCATAAATCTGCATCCCTAGTTTTACATGATAAAATTTTCCTGGCTCAGTTGCTCCATATTGTATGTTTTTTTGGGAGAGAAATGGTATTTATTCTTTTGGTTAAACATTTCAAGGCTACATTGGAGATAAAGAAGAAGGTTTTGGCTTCAAAGTCGTTATATATGTCTCACATGGAAGCTTTTCAAAATGTTGTGCTCCTACATAAAGCAAACACAAATTCTACACTGGAGGATATATCATCCCTGTCTGCTGCAAGCTGTTGCAGTCTTGATCAGGCAAGTGATCTGCCTTCCTTTTCAACCAACACGAAAGTCGTTTCTCTTTTGTCTTTATGCTTACAGGTGGCTTTAATTAATCTCATGGGAATATTCTTGCTGACAGCTTCTAGCCTGTGTTGAGGGAGAGGCACTGAAGATATTTACTGATATCCAGAATTTGTTAGCTGACCACCGAAGCGAACTGGCGCACTTCACTAAGGAATTGCGAGATGTGAGTTACCTTATCTGACTTTTAGTGCTCCACTTTCAGTATATCTTAGTTATGATCAGCTCCAAGTTTAATTTTGTTCCTGTTGTGATGCAGAGTTTCTGCATTAGCTTGGATAGGACAAAGGACATGTCTAGCTTCATTCTTGGGCTGTTTGAAAAATACGTGAATGAAACATCCAAATTGCAGAACCACACGAATCACACTCATGAGGCACAGGTCAAAAGCCTTGAAGATTTTCAGAAGGCTTACGAGGTGACTCATCCCCCTTTTGTTCACCACTCATTGACAAAATTTTGTTGGTTTATCTAATATCATCACTTTGTGCAGGAGCAATCAAAGTCAGAGGAACAAAAGCTTCTGGCGGACATCACCAGTTTGGTGTCTAAACATATCGTTCGACAACGAGAGCTGGTGCGTGCGAGCTAGCACGATACCATTCGCGCCATAACATTTCAGTTCATGGGTAGTCAATAGCGCTAGGCTTATCATAATAATACGCCTGATGCATGTTTCCTGCAGGTGGATGTTAGATTAAACTCTCTGGGTGATGCTGCTCGTGGAAACAAGACATTTCTGGATGAGCACACGTCTGCTATGGAGGGTGTCACGAAGGATGCCAAGAGAAAGTGGGAAATGTTTGCAGAGCAGGCGGAGAATGACTGCAAAGTTGGCTCCAGCTTCTCTTCAGCTAAGCATTGCCGCATGGAAACCATTATGCAGGAATGGTATGCCTGAACAGTTACACGAAATGTTTCAACATTCTCTGATCCATTTAATTTGACTGGATTTCTCTAACTAATGAGCTGTATTGGACTTATCCAGCGCATGCACTGTCGACTCTGCTGCCCAACAGTGGAAAAAGTCGCATGCTGCTGTTAACGATTTGTGTACTAAACAAGTTGCTGAAGTTGAGGCACTTGTCAGGCAAGTACATTTGTTCTCTTTACTTTCATCTTTGTTTTTTTTTAATATCAAGCCTGTTTTGTTCGCAGTTAGATGCTAGTTTTCTCTGGTTTCATTAGATATATAGTCCAGGTCTGCTTTAGCACTCTTCTTGCCAGTTTGCTCGTAAGTTACCTTGAATTAAAGCAATTCTGGTAACAATTCAGCATGTTTCTGCATAATTTCAGAATAGAAGGGCACCTCTAAATTTTCATCAGCAATACCCCGTTTGTTACTCCTATGTTTGTAAATCTTGCAGAGGTCTAATTAACTTCTGTGTCCTTTTTCAGGAGCGCAATTGAAAACAACGAGCAACACGAAGCGGAGATCGCATCATCTCGTGCCGTGGCTGAAGAACATGCATCCAACAGTAGCAAGGACATACTTCAGGATATCGACAGTAATTTCTTAGCGTTCAGTTTGACTGTTCATTCACTGACATGGAGTTCCCGAGCAAATCTTGACCTGCTCATATCCCTTTGCTTCAGATCTACTGGACAAGACACGTAATTCGACGTCGAGAGTGGTGTCAACGGTGGGATCTCATCTGGCAGAGATACAGCAACTGCAGGAGAACCACTCCGGCCAGGCTGCAGGCGTCAACACGCACGCCGAGAAGGCTTTCCAAAGCAGCTACAGGGTGAGATCACAATCTTGTGAATTGTACCAGTATCTCTCCGGGTCCCCAATCCAATGTGCAACTGCCCTTGCCTGAACTCCCTTCCCAATGCTGTTTTTTTGCAGGACTACGAGCCGACCGGCGAAACTCCGGTGAGGTCCGAGCCGGACGTCCCGAGCAAAGGCGTGATCGAGTCGCTGCGAGCGATGCCGATCGAGTCTCTGATGGACGAATTCCGTGAGAACCACCCCTACGAATCGAGCAAAGAGCCCAAGCCATCGCTCATCCCTCGCTCGCCACTCGCGACGCTCAACTAAGAAGCGACTGAAATACGTTTCTGTGTGCAGTGTAATCTTATTAGGACATCAATTCCTGTCTTTGATGTCCTTGTTGTGCTAGGTTTGTAGGGTTCGAGCTGCCTTAGCTTCACCCGTTGTCTTCCCATTTCCCATTAGTTGGTACACCTCCACATGGAGTATCATTTTGTAGTGTGATATTGTGGAGCAACAAAAATTCTTGACAAAATTCCATGGAACATTTCACTTCAATTGGGAGAGTCGCATGGTGTTGTATTACATTGCAGAAATAAACGCTAGGGTTTTGAGACTGATAATCAGGTGGTGGTAAGCATAGCGACTCAGGTTAGGTAGAGCCGCATCTCGGAGCGGTTCTCCTGCTCGACGACCTCGAGGAAGACGGGGTCGACGACGATGTGGCTGTCGATACGGACGGAGAAGCGGCGCGACCAGAGGAGCACGGCGCCCTCGCCCGCGATCTCGACGGCGGCGTCCAGCTCCATGTGGCGGCGCGTGGCGTCGGCGAGGATGGCGCGTGCGTGGTGCGCGAGCTCGACGCCGTCGAGGCGGGCCGGGAGGTGGAGCAGGCGGCAGGACGTGGCCGGCTGCTCGCCGGCGTCGAGGCGCGCGGTGCCGAGGTGCGCGCCGGAGTAGAGGATGGAGACGGTGGAGGCGCCGTAGCGCACGGGCACGACGTTGGGGTTGGTGGCGTGTACGGTGAGGGTGAGGCCAATGTCGAGCGCCTTCGGCGGCCGGAAGTGGAAGGTGGACAGGTTGATGGAGATGAGCTCGAAGCTCGTGTCCCTCGGCCGGCAGAGCAAGGCGGCCGCGGCCGCGGCCGTGAAGGTGGCGCCGGCGAGGGCCGAGCCCCAGCTCCACCGCCGGTGGGACGGCTCGCTGTCCATGGTGAGGTTGGGATTTGGTTTCCTTGGGGGAACCCTGGGCCGTTTTGGTTGGATTTTTCCACTTCTTCAGAGTGGAATCAAGTTCTTGGCGTGGACATCTTTGTCACTGTTGGATTAGCATTTTTTTCATAACGAACGGCTCGATCAACCTCTCACGAATCTCGACTTAGGGATTGTTACGCGAGTGGAAGGTTCCTATAGAAAAAGAATAGACACCACTTTCTGAATCTTCTCTTATTCCTTACTTCTATTGCCTCATCTTCAGTGTTTCTTAAGGAAGCAAAGACCTCAACATCAGTGAATAGAATTTACATCATAAATCTGGGATTCAACGGTTTCCTTGTAAAGACTAGGATCTACAACCATCAGAATACATATGGACATTTGAGATATAGCAGGGCGTCGCGTTTACTGAGAGAAGACGGAGAGAGTAACAGGGACTCTCAGGCGGCATATGTTGCCCTCAGGTACTCCACGATTTCAGCGCTTTCAAACATCTTCACCCCGGTGTTAGGATCTTCGATATAAGGCGCCTGTCGACACAGTAAGAGTAAGTCGCACTGTGGGCACAACAACTTGCATGGAGAAAATTTAGAAATAAAGGCATAAATCACAAGGTTGTAAACCTGGAAAAGGCCGTATTTCTTGAAAAAATCCTGCCGCTTCGGACTGCCTCGTGCACAGCTGCAGCAATTTTTAATGTTACTTACAAGTCGTTTGATAATATCAACAATATCCTGTTCTTAGAGCATATACAGAGCAGGTGTGAACATTTAGCTGCTATACTACTGATACTACAACCGTTTATTTGAAGCAAGATACTACAGTCATTTATAAGTGCTCTGGACTGTCATCATGTTGCGATGGCAGAATATTCAGCTATTTGTTTACGAATGCAATGCAAAGTTTCAAGCATTCAAATACCTGTGTAGCAAGTGTGGCAACTCCAATTCGACAAGGGTCTCACGTGCTATTTTACAGAAAGGAGATCCCTGATAATAAAACATGCACCGATCAGATTCTGGAACTGATGATGCACTACGATAAATAGCAAATAGTATTGTCAATGCTATAAATAATCAGCAGTGAGCATTACACCTCGTATGCCCATATCTCTATTGGCAGGGTTGGAAGCTTTGCAGCAGTGTAGGCAGATCCCTGCAATCAATAGTTGATATGGTTCAAGCAAAACTCTCAAGAGGATTACATGGAATAAACAAGCTTTTATCGTTCGTTGGCAATTTACCTTCCCACCACGCCCAATCAAAGCGAGCCCTGCCGTTATTGTCTACAAAAGAGATAATACAAAGTTACACAAACTTCACAACTGAATGTTCAGTAATAATAAACCATCTTGGATTATCAAATACTTAGTTGCTTACCGTCAATAGACCAAGAGATAGCATAATCGGAACACTTCCATCACCTGAAAAACAAGCCCGAGTGCAGGAGCTTGTAAGGCACCAGGAGAAGGTAGGTGTGGTAAAACAAATGATGAATCACGAACCATAATTTTTCGCCAGGTATTTTATGATGTCATCTGATTCATACATGGCAACCCCTGTGTTTGGATCCACCTGCAACATATGAGTGATTTTGCTTTCATCACACAATGTTTCTTTTAAACAAGGGAGAATAACACCCTGTGTTTGTTTACTAGCGAAAATCAAAGCACGTCAGTCTGACAAAATCCCATCTTGCTGGGGAATCAAATGTTCAGCAACATGAGTATTAGTTAATGGTAAATCTGCTGTGAGCCTGTGATCAGGCTTGTTTGTCAAGTCTCTAAAATCGCATTTCAAATATATGTAAAATTGGAAACCGCGGCGAGCAAGTATGACCTAAGAAACCGCAGAATTTATGAGGACATCTTGCATACCATATAAGGAAACTGTTTCTTTCCGCCCATCTCTAGAACCTTTGGACGGAAGGTTGGGCCGTTTCTAGGACAGGGGTAATATAAAACATCAAGGTCCAGGACGGATACCATCTCTCTGACCTGCAAGTTTTACATGACAACTATAAACACCAATATTGTTCATGCACGAAGAGTGACACCTGCAAAACACAAATATAAAAAACTAAAAAAATATTCACCTTCCGACAGAATGGGCAGCTGATGTTTTAGCCAGAATACAGCAACAATTGAAGGAAAAAAAAATAAATCAGTTTGAGTATTCAGCAGAATATTAGAGCTTGATACATAAACTAGGTGCAATTAGAAACAGATAGGAACTACCAGTTTTTTGTATATAAAAAAAATGGATCTCAATAGAAAGAAAGGCTATACCCTTCAAACTCGTATATCTCAATAGGCTTTGCTGGCCGAGGGCACTGCCCCACCTTTGATGTCTCCTTCACCTTCCGGCCTAACACAAGAAATGCATGTAGTTGTGTACCACTACTTTAAACTGAAGATCTAGACTGGTTCTGGCAAAGTAAAAACTACTGGTTCTTTACATACCAAAGAGTATGATCTATTTTATATTCTGCTAGCTACGCCTTATTATTTCATTCTTGCTATTTTCATGCTGTGATCATAGCAAGCCAAAAACTGGGAACTAGAGAAACTCACCTTGAAATTCCAAAGCATATTGGTCTGGCAGTATCTCGTCAGCAGAAACAAGTGATACGGAGTATCTGCGCTCCGAAGGCATATAAGAATCAAATAAAACCCACTTAAAAATTCCTAAACATATAGAGGAGGCGATGGAATTGACTGATCCAGATTTGTGTAATAGTTGTGGCATCCCTGAAAGTAACTTTTTCTTTACGAACGAAACATCCAAAAATTGTTAACTAGTCAATGAGTTGTGTATTGGTGGGTGAACCAGCTCAGTTGGATATATCCATTTCATACGTACTTGGTTAGCACAGAAATGTTCCCAATTCCCATCAAAGTAGAGAGGTACAATCAAATTTAAACTCAAATCAACTGGGTTGTTCTGGTTGGTGGAGTGAACTAGACTGTCGTAACATAGTCCAATTGGACGAGGATTGCGTTAAGTTACGAACCCTAGGACGAAGACCCCGGTGCCGAGGCGGAAAGGCAGGGCGAGGGAGGCGCCGGCGACGCTGCCCGACTGGCCAGGCTTGACCGCGAACCGCTGGGGCTCCGGAGGTGTGAACCCGGCCGGCGGCGCCGGCGTGCTGGAGGTGGAGGTGGAGGTGGTGGTGGTGCTGCTGTCGTCGAGCTGCGCGGCGACCCTGAGAGTGGACGACGCTGTCCGGCTCCTCCGGGTAGCAGCGGGAGCGGCGCGCGGGGAGGAGAGGAGGAGAGGCGGGAGGCGGAGCGCCGCGGCCATGGATGGATCTCCGGCGCGCGCGCGCGAAGGGTGGGACCGTGGGAGTGGGAGGTGGAAGCTGGTGGTTGGAGTCAGTGGAGGAGGAGTGGAGTGGAGTTGTCCGCAGTCACGGAGAGGAAGAAAATATCACAACTTTCTGTTTGTTTTCTGCACCAAGATCGAGCTGACGATCACTTGACACGATTGGGTCCTCGAGTGAGATTGGCAGCACGTGATACTCGTGCACTCAAGCACTTGATGCTCTTCCATTCTCTACCGCCACTTGTTTTAGGGCATATGCACTGGAGTGATGTTAACTGTCTTTTGATTTCATCTTGTAGTAGGACTTTTACTAATATTGAAAGTAGAGAAATATGAGAGGGAGCAAAATTGAATTTCGTGAACACTCTGACTCTCTGTGAGAACTCTAGAATCAACTTCAATTATATATCATTATCTCTTAATTATCTACTCTATTTACAAAAAGGTAGGAGACAAACTATTATATAAAATACTTTTATAGTTCACTATAAATGACATAAAAGAGTAAACAGTCATTAGCCGATTTTACCTTTAGACATATCTTTAATTATCTTCTTCCATCTAGCCCTCTCACCAAGTGTATATAATATCAAAAAATAAATTATACCAACCATTAGGCGACGTCAATCATTTATGTCTGATGTTTAGCACCACCTCCATCTCCAAATTGATATGGACTATATACTAGTTATAAAGGTACAAATTCATGTGAGATACTTCCGATCTAAACGGTGCATAAATCTCTCATCAGCGACTCATGATTTGAATCGAATCCTTAGAAATTACCTCTTAATTGTAAACTTATAGCATGATCAATCCTCTAATCAGCTTACTGCTAACTACCTCTTAGTTGAAGTTTTTCCTTAAAGTGGTATGTGAGAGGAGAGATGAATTTAATAATAGGTAAACTTATATTTTAAATATTTTTATATATAATATACATTACTAAAGATATGTATTGTACGTGGACGATTACTAGTTAGAAAAAATTACTCCCAAATCAATTCGCTCTAATAGCATTCTCTAAAACAAGTTCGCTCTCTTAGCACTACTTATTTGCGCCATCATGCTCGCGGACGGTTGCATTTAATTGTTCATCGTCGGTGAGAAGTTTTGATATTTGTTGCTTTTATTCTCATTAGTATTAGTAGTAGGTTGGTGTTCAATTTTCGTTCGCTATTGCATTTTATTGCTCACTTTTGTTGCAGGCTGATGGCTGGCTTACATCTTGTTAGCATTCCCAATACACCGTCCAGCCCACATGGCAGGCCCGTCAGGACTAAGAAGCCCAATCCGAAGGTACAGGGCAACGAGTGGGTGTAGAGTTGTATAAGTAGCTAAGGTTGGCGTGAGTACGGGCATCGATGTAGATCAGACTGGCGGCGTTTCCTTTCTGTGCTTTCTTCCTCCCGGATTCCTCTCAATTCCCTCTTGAACTCTGTAATTCTGAACCTTATATCGTTAATCCTATATTGGGAAGAGTGAGACCCTAACATCTTGGTATCAGATTCAGTCATCCTGGATCATCCCCACCTCACCCGTTTCACCAGTATCCAGAAACAAGTGGACACCATGGACACCCAGTACAAGCAGATCCTGGAGAAATTGGGGTCAGTCATTGAGCTCCGATCTAAGTAAGGCTGGACATAAAGCTCGAGGCTCGTAGCTCGGCTCGGGCCCGGCGAGGCTCGGCTCAGGCTCGGCTCGGCTCGGAGGTGCAATGAGCCGAGCCCGAGCCTCCTCCTCGGCTCGTAAAGCTCGGCGAGCCGAGCCAAAAAGCTCGCGAGCCACTCGGAGACTCGTTTGGGCTCGTTGCATAAAAAAATTTGGGCATGACCTTTACTAAAAAAACTGACAATCCACATACATATATTGAACAATTATACAATAAACAAGCACATAGAACATAAAAAGTGATACAATCAATATATGAATAAGTCTCAAGTTGTCAACAATAACATTCAAACATGCACCAACTACCAAGTCTATGTCCAATAAGTTATCAAATATAAAGTCTCAAACTCTCAAGTCTCAACACGAATAATTCAACATCCAAAAACATAAAATGACATCCTGTCATGTGACCATCAATATGAAGCTCTATTCTTATTCTTCGTTCTCTATTGTTCCAAAATCCAAATCGAAGAGATGGAACAAGTTAATCATACATGTCAAATAAAAGAATGATACATCAATTATATGTATTTTATATTTCAAATATTCTATATGTGAACTTCGTAGTATTAGCATTATAACACCTACTAGTTGCTCTCCACAATGCTTTGTGGAAATGGAATGAGCTCGACATCATCCTCATCATCTTCTTCCTAAATAAATTCATATTAATCGAGTTATACATGATATAGATAAAAGATAACAATAATAATATAAAATAAATTATAATAGTAATAAACATACCATTGACGTAACAACTTTCTTGTCATTATGTGCACCTCTAATCCAGCTAGAAGCACACACCAATGCCTCCACCATAGCCGGTCATAGAGAACTCCGATAGTCATCTAGAACTCTACCCCCGGTGCTAAAAGTGGACTCTGAAGACACGGAGGTTACTGGTATAGTCAAGAAGTTCTTTGCCATCTTTGACACTACTGGGTATCTATGTGCATTCAACTTCCACCACTCAAGCAAATTAAAACCTTTGTTTGTCAAACTCTCATTCTTCTCATCTAGATATATGAGAACCTCGCTCTTTGATGGCTCCATAGAAGATGAAAACAAGAAAGACTGAAACTCACTTGAGCTAGAGGGTAAAGAGCTACTTGTATCCACAATGGAAGATGATGATGCACCAGATTTTTGAAAAGTCGCCTTCTCATGTCTATGATCCATCTCGTACTTCTCATATAGCTTCTCTAATTCATTCTTGACATCCTCATACTCAACCATAGCCTTCTGCGGTTCATAAATCTTCTTAAAACCCCACTCAATATATTTAAGCTTGTACCTTGGGTCAAGAATAGTTGCAATCACCATGACATTATTCTTTTCCTCCCAATACTTGTTAAACTTTTCCATCATTGCAGTGCCCATAGTCTTCAAATGCTCATTACTAGAAGCACAAACAGCTCTTAATGCAATTTTGACATTGATAATGTGAGGATAAAAGATATTTGAAGTGGGATATGTGGAAGCTGAAAATGCAGTAGTGACTTCTACCAAAGATGCAAGTATTGGTTGAATAGTTTGAAACATTGTCCATTCCTCCCATGTGGGCTCCCATCTATAGTTTGCATCTGAATCAGCATATGACACTAATGCTTCCTTGTAAGCAATGCATGTTTTTAACATATAATATGTGGAATTCCACCTCGTGGACACATCAAGTTTTAATCCTTCTCCAATGGTCAATGCAAGAGATCTGCAAATTTCAACAAACTTGTGCAAGCGAGATGGAGACTTCTTTATATACTTCACAGATTCTCTGACATTAGTTATCAAATGTGATATACTTGTTATCCCATCATTCACTACCAAATTAATAATATGAGCACAACAACGAACATGAAAATATTTTGCAACGAAACAATGTGAGCCTCTAGCAGCAAACTTAGCCTTCAAAGCCCGGACGGCTACATCATTGTTGGATGCATTATCTAGAGTAATTGAGATGATCTTGTCCTCGATCTTCCATGCAGCCACACACTCAAATATAGCTTGAGATATCACATGACCAGTATGCGGAGGGTCTAACTCAATAAAATTCAGCACACGACATTGCATATTCCAATCTTTATCAACATAATGTGCAACTAAACACATATAGGAAAGTGTTTGGTTGGATGTCCATAAATCAGTGGTTAAAGCTATGCTGTCTACACCTTTAAGGCTCTTCATAAGTATTTCTCTCTCAGATTCAAAAACCTTGAGACATTCACTTCTTATGGTTTTTCTACCAATAAACTGATAAGAAGGATTTAAGTATTTCATTAAGATGTTGAACCATGTGTGCTCTACCATTCTAAATGGATACTCATGATCTATGATCATCTTAGCAAGTAATTTTCGAGTTTGCTCATGACTATACTCACTAGGAGAATGCACAACAGGAATCCCAGAATCACCTGCACTTGATGGAGCAAAATTCAGAAGAGCTTGATTATCCTTCTTTGCCATCACGTTCTTGTATGTCACGCATGCCCTCTTGTGCCTCCCAAGATGAGAAGTACAACCTCGTGTGTATGAGTACAATTTCTTGCAGAACAAACATCGGGCCTTCAGTATCATCACACCTTTCTCCTTCGTGGATGGCAATGGGACCTTCTCAAAAAAGTTCCAAACATCTGAAGTCTGCTTACTGCTCGACTGAACCTGAACGGCAACCTTTGGCCCAACCTTCACCCCTCTTTGTCGTTTTCTTCCTCTTGCCGGTACTGAAAAATTAGCTTCTCCGGAATTCCCATCATCAGAAACATCAATATATTTTCCCTCTATCTCTGGAGCATAAGCATCTCCCATGCCCTCTTCAGACATGGTGTCATTCCTATCATATGAATTTTCTTCTTCATCCTGCTCATACATCGGCTGGAAATAAAAAAAAAGCAAACATCGTAATCATATTACAAAAATTAACTTATATCGTAATCATATTACAACAATTGAAAATTAAAAATAAAAGATAAAAGCAAACATCATAATCATATTGTAGCAATTGCCTTATATCGTAATCATATTACAACAATTGCCTTATATCGTAATCATATTACAACAATTGGAAATAAACAATAAAATTAAACATTGTAATCATATTACATCGGCTGAAAATTAAAAATAAAAGATAAAAGATAACATCGTAATCACATACAAAGAAGCAAAAAAAATAGCTCTACCATCCGTGGGGGAGGAGACGCTGTTGTGTCAAAAGGTGAATCGCTAGGTAGACGCGTTGCACTGGCCTTCGTGGCGTGCACAACATGACTGCCCCTCTTTCCTCCATGCGTGAGTGCCCGCGACGCCTCACTAGGTCGTTGCCGCTCCGGGTCCATGTGCCTACTTTTTCAGCTAGACCAACACCAAGATGCTGTCAAAATAATGCATACCGTTAAGCATATGGGAGATTCAAACATCCATAAGATATCGAAATAATATCAGATAATAATATTGATGCATAGACTCGTTTGGACTTGTTATATTAAAAAATTTGAATATGATTTTTGCTAAAAGACTAACAACTCACATACATATATAAAAATTGATGCAATCAACACGTGCTAAGAAAAGAGTTCAATAATTCCATCAAGCGCATGCTAAGAACTGAGCACAACAATTTCGTCAAGCGCATGCTAAGAACTGAGACACAACACACACTATTCAGTATGCACTCAATCTTAATAGTAATAATTAGAACACCATAATACGTTCTCCGGAGCCAATATTTTGATCTCCAAACAAGGTATACAAACAAATTGGAAGAATTGATATAATAACCTAATTCGTATGTTCTCTCTATAACAAGCACATGAATAAGGCTGACACATGAATTGCTATTAAGTAAGGCTGGACACGAGCAAATTATTAATTGCACAAGTCTAACTCCTATCTATGGAACAGATTTGCGCCTAACAAATAAACTATATTCCAAACTAAATCTGTTACATAGTAAGAAAAGACTAAAATCCGATTGCGGGAAGACTAACAAATAAACCATAGCAAGTCCGATTGCCAGAAGACTAAAATCAATCAAGACATTATAGATTGCCGGAAGTCTTCTTGAAGCCTTGAACTGCTAAAAAAAATGAGGCCCCGAGCACCATTGCAAAGGAGTCCAGTGCTTACAAAAAAGCTCGTTCTCTCGATCTTCAAGCAGTTGGTCCACGAGAAATCTTGCAAAAAGCTATTGTATTGCACACCGCTGAAGAAGAAGAGAACAATCGTTAGCCTTTTTAGCCAAGCGAAACCAAGCGATACACTTGATATCTGTGTCTGTCTAAGATTGTAGTAATTATCTAATGTCTTACAAATCTACGTATTTTTTGAAACACCAAATATAACACGGAAACATACATACATATATAAACTCACAAATATGTGCTAAATATCGGTAGAGCTACATCAATTATCACTAAAAGAATAATCTATCTTATTAAGACACATATGTCTAATAGACACGAGTATAACCACCTCGACTAATTATCCAATCAATAACTTGATTTTCTTAAAATCTATCTGTTGGTACACATATATATTATTTTTTGATGAAATATAGATATATTACTAATTAAAGATAAGCCTGTCCATGGATCATATGACGACGCAAATAAAGCTGGGAAAATCTACTACCGAATCAAATATTTTACTCCCGTTGGTGAAAATTCAAGGCATGTGAAGTATTTCCAAGCAGATCTGACGAGAAGCTTACACAAAAAAAAGGTTACACGGTTGCTATGACCTAATTTCTTTCTTGCTAATGAACAGAAGATTAGAACTCTATTTAAAAATAAAAAAGGAGTGCCTACAAGGCATGACACGAGACATATATAGTTAGCCATCACTAAGTTCAACAAATCAACACCACAACACATAGTAATTAGAAACCTTCATGGATTTCTATGCAAAAATTTGAATATGCAAAAAGACATACAAGAAGGGGAGAAGAGGACCTTGTCGGCTGATCCGGGTGGTGCTTCGGTGGCAGCGGTGGCTATCCGGCGAAGAAGTGGAGGCAGCGCAGCTGAGGACGAGTGGCAGCAGTGCGACGGGAAGGACCGGAGGAGCGGTGCGGCTCGGCTAGGGGAAGGAGCGGCGGCACGGTGCGGCTATGGAGGCACTGGAGCGGGAGGACCGGAGGAGCGGGAGGGGAGGAGCGCGGCAGCGACGGCGGTCCGGTGAGGCCGAGCCCGGCGCGGTTGGGGATGGAGCCGCCGGCCGCGGCGACCGGCCGAGGAAGGAGACGAGCGGGGCCGGGGCGGCTCGGCCAGGGGAAGGAGCGGCAGCGGCGGTGGCTGTGGAGGGGGAGGAGTGGTGCGGACGGTTGTCGAGGGAGAGGAGGAGCGGCGGCGGCGGTCCGGCGGGCGAGGCCGAGCCTAACCCTAGACGGCGGCGCGGCGTGGTGTTGGCCTGCAGGCAAAACGATCGGGGGGATTTAGGGGCAGGCGGTTGGCCGGCTCACGAGCTCATACGAGCCGGCTCGAGCCCGAGCCGAGCCCAAATTTCGGCTCGCAGCAGGACACGAGCCGAGCTTGGCTCGGCTCGTCTTTTCGCGAGCTGGTGCGAGCCGAGCCGTGAGCCGGCTCGGCTCGGCTCGTGCCCAGCCTTAGATCTGAGGTCGCGATGCTCATGTCCTGTGTCTCTGATCTCACCTCTGGGATTGCGGACCTCAAGGAGATGGCAGCGGACACATCTTGCTGGAAGCCGGCGGTGGAGGAGTGTGTCGACGAGCTCCATCAAGCGGTGGGTGACCTTCGTCAACACATCGCCGCACTCGCGGAGTCTCAAGCGACCCGATTCGGCCCGTCGTCCTCGGTGCCGCTTTCCGTCCTGGCTTCACAGATCCACATCGGGGGCAAATCTTCCGCGGATCACCATCTCGGGCCAATTGGCCACAGCGTCGCATCTACTCACTGGGGGTTGTCCGATGGGATCCTTGCGGTCCCGAAGGCACCTTTGGTCACCGGTACGTTTCCACCCAATTCGTTCCACACTCTGCCACCTTTCCATCCCACTCCTATTTCTCCGGGGCTACGTTCGAACCAAATTCTTCCTGCTATGGGCTTTCCTGTTTTTGGGGGCATTAATCCTCAATTTTGGATTTCACGTGCGGAGAAGTATTTTGAGCTATATGAGGTTTCTTCCCATCTTTGGATTGATATGGCCACAATGCATTTTTCCGGGTCGGCCACCATTTGGTTGCATTCCATCGAAAAGAGGTTGGCTAAGTTGTCTTGGCCCGATTTTTGTGTCATGCTTTGCACTCGTTTTGGGAGGGATCAACAGCATCAATTGATTCGCCAATTTTACAGTCCCACTCAGACCTCTTTGGTGTCTGATTACGTGGAGCGTTTTGAGACTTTGCTTACTCATCTGATGTCTTACGATGAATCATTGAATTCTTTGTACTTGGTCACTCGTTTCATCGATGGTCATTCGTCCTGAGATTCGTTCTGTTGTTATGGTTCAACGGCCGCCCGATTTGGATACTGCTTGTTCGCTCGCTTTGTTACAGGAAGAAGTCATGGATGGCTCTCGCTGGACTAATTCCGGACGATCGGATCTGCAACCTGTCAAGACGGCGACTTGGCCGGGCGTTCCTCTTCCACTTCCTCCACCACCGTCCCATGCTGCTGCTTCTTTGGCATCGGATGATCGGCGTGGCATGGAGTCGGCCCGCACCGCCGACCCCAACGACAAGATGGTGGCACTTCGCGCTTACCGGTGCGCTCGCGGCCTGTGCTTTACCTGCGGCGAACATTGGTCACGTGAGCACACTTGCCTGTCTACAGTCCAGCTCCATGTAGTCGAGGAACTCCTTCAATTTTTGAAGCCATCAGAGTCGCCTGGTTCCCCTTCTAGTGTTGTTGAGAAACTTGACGACCTCATGGCCATTTCCAAGCAGGCATGGGCTGGTGTCGATTCTCCGACCACTGTTCGTCTTGTCGGCCATATTGATCACCATATTGTTCTCATACTTGTGGACTCGGGGAGTTCGCACACATTCATCAGTCAGTCTGTGGCCGCTCATCTCCGGGGTGCTATTCCTCTTGCACGCCCGGTCCGTGTCCGAGTGGCCGATGGGGGTGAATTGTCCTGTTCTCAGCAACTTCCCAGTCGCTCTTGGTGGGTGCAGGGCCATTGTTTTTCCACAGACATGAAGGTATTAGCTCTCAGTGGTTACGAAGTGGTGCTGGGTATGGACTGGCTGGAGTCTCACAGTCCTATGCAAATCGATTGGGTGCGCAAGAGTTTGTCCTTTCAACATTTGGGCACTAACATTAGACTTTTCGGTGTTCAGCCATCACAAGGTGCTTGTCAAGTGATCTCCGCGGTTCAGTTGCTCAATTTGTGTTGTCACAACCTTCCTTCTATTATTGTTCCTCCCTATGCGGTTGATTCTTCTCTGTTCGCACCCCTGCTTCCTGAGGTTCAGCAGGTTTTGGATGACTTTCCTGAAGTTTTTGCTGAACCCACTGAGCTGCCACCACGGCGTATCTGTGATCATCATATTCCTTTGTTGCCGGGAGCTCAGCCAGTTCACATTCGTCCCTATCGCCACTCCCCTGATATGAAGACTGAGATCGAGCGTCAGGTCGAGGATTTACTCAAATCTGGCATCATCCAGCCCAGTATTAGCCCCTTCTCCTCTCTTGCCATTCTTGTTAAAAAGAATGATGGCTCCTGGCGGTTGTGCATTGATTATCGCCATCTCAACGCAAGGACTGTCGTCCGCAAGTTTCCGCTTCCTATCATTGATGAGTTGCTCGATGAGTTGGCAGGGTCCAGTTGGTTTTCTAAATTGGATCTGTGTGCAGGGTATCATCAGATTCGTTTGGCAGCTGGGGAGGAGTAGAAAACAGCATTTCAAACTCATAATGGCCACTTCGAATACAAGGTGATGTCATTTGGCCTCTCAGGTGCGCCGGCTACCTTTCAAAAAGCGATGAATGATACCTTGGCTCCTCTTCTTCGCACATGCGCTTTGGTTTTCTTTGATCATATCTTGGTTTATAGCCCTTCCTTGGATTCTCATTTGTTCCATCTGCGTCAAGTTCTTCAACTTCTTCGCACTCATCATTGGAAAGTTAAGGCTTCTAAGTGCTCTTTTGCTCAGCATAAGCTTACTTATTTGGGCCATGAAATCAGTGCAGCCGGGGTTTCCACTGATCCTTCTAAGGTGGCTACGATTCATGACTAGCCTGTTCCGGCTGATGCCAAACAACTGCGTAGTTTCTTGGGTCTTGCTGGATATTATCAGAAGTTTGTTCGGAATTTTGGCATCATTAGTCGCTCGTTATTTGATTTGCTCAAGAAAAATTCTGTTTTTGTTTGGTTGGATTCTCATCAGACAGCTTTTGAGCACCTCAAGCATGCCTTGATTACTGCTCCTGTCTTGGCCCTTCCGGATTTCTCCCAGACCTTCACAATCGAAACGGATGCATGTGGTAAGGGGGTTGGTGCAGTGCTGCAGCAGAATCAGCATCCAGTGGCTTATTTGAGCAGAGCCTTGGGTCCTCGCAATCAAGGCCTTTCCACTTACGAAAAGGAATGTCTCACTATCCTGCTTGCTGTGGATCACTGGCGAAGTTACTTGCAACATGCCGAGTTGTCACACCCTGTTTTCGAGTACCCCGATTTCCGAAAACCTAAACCCTAATACGCGTATATGCGTATATGTTCCTTGCCCAAGCTGTCATGCAATTGGGATTTCAGTTTTTCTTGAAGCACGATATTTCATGGGATCACTTGAGTTAGGTCGCACCGTCGTGCGATGAACCCAAGTTGCAACCCCATCATCGCATGTGCATGTAAAACCCTAATTGGTACACACGCACCGTTTATGCACGAGCCCTTTTCCAAACCCAAACCCTAGCGGCAACTCTACCAAAGCTATTCCCCCCCTCTTCGAAAACGAGTTCTAAAACCCCTACTACCACCCTACCCATCTTGCCAGCCCTAAAACTCTCAGACCCTAATCCCTCGGCCATTCCCCTGATAAGATTTCCTTTCAAGCACAAATTCAAAAATCCATATCACCTGTGTTTTCCTCCACCCAAAAATTCTGGAAAAATTCCAAAAACTTCTTGAAACTACTTGTCACCAAATTATGAAATAATATTTGAGGGTCCAGTTCAAATATTTTTAATTACATCCAAATTGGAATTTTGAGCAAAACCTAGCTTTGAACTGCAACCCATATAATTAGAGCTCAGAAAATTTCCAGAAAATTCTGCAATGCTTATCCAAGTACCAATGACTCAAATGTGCAAAAACATGCATATATCCAGTTCAAAAATTTGGTACAACTCTTATTGAACACCTTTGTCCTCCCATACTCTTTCCATGAGTTAAAGGTTGCAACCCCAACCAATTGCATCCAAGTTTGCCCTAACACTTCTACTCTAGTTCAGACACGCTTCCCATCCTTTCTCACCTCTGTAGGTCAACTGCCCCCCCCCCGCCCAATGCCCATGTCATCCCATGCCAATCCAACAAGCATCGGGGACATCTCTTTTCCACACGCTTTAGTCCCAAACTTCTCCCACCCTTCCTATATGGTTCCCTCAGCGCCAGGGACACTACGGTGCACCCCCCGGCACGTCAGCGCTCGTGTGTGCGCATGAATGCCGCTCTAGGCGTGCTCCGGACAAGCCCAGGACATGCGCCAGAGCTGAGCCGTGCACACCGCTGCCTAGCACTCCCCAGCCATCGGAGCCTCTGCCCTTCGGCCGCGTCCATCATCTCAGGGACCAGCCCGACGACGCGGTGAACCACCACGCCACCCTGTCGGTCGGCCAAACCCCACTGCCGTTTGCCCAAAGCCACGCCTGGCGGGACCTCCCCTAACTCCCCATGCGCGCATGCATATATAGCCACCCGAGATCTTGCACCAAGTCCGGCAAGCTTCCTTCTGCTCCCTAGAGCCTGCGGACTCGACCAGAGCATCCCAACCCCCCCTTTCTCCTCTCCGGTCGAGCTCGCCCCGCCTCGGCTCTCTCCAATCCCTCCGCCACCAAGCCGCATCCGCCAAACCTCCATAACCATTGCATTTCCCTTGGCCTGCTGAGCTGATTTTCACCTTTGGTTCTCCGAACCGCGCCGCCACGCCATTGTCTCCTTCTTTCCCGCCGGCGGGATCTAATCCGGACGGTGAGCTCGCCCTTACCGGTCGACAGGTGAGCCGCTCACCCGAGGGTTGAACGCCCAAACCACCGACCGCTGGGCCCCTTTGATGCAGTTTTGGTCCCCGCACCAGTAAAGTTGAGACCGACGCTGACGGGTGGGCCACGTTCTTTCCACCGGCCCACTAGCGCCAGTGGAGACGCCCTGGCTGAAGACATCTTTGACATCACCGCCCGAAGCTAATAAACCGACCGGTTTTCTTTCAAGATTTCGTTCCACTTTGATTCAACCGGTTCAAGGTCTAAACGATCGGTTCTTGAAAAACTCCCAAAACAACTTCGAATCATAAAAATATTTCTGAACTTTTGGCTTAAGCAGATTTTCAAATTTCAAAAATTCTCCTGCTTAATCACAAGAGGTTTTCAAGAACCCTTTTCATTCAAACTTTGCTTGGAAAATTGTTCGAATTTATAAAACCTGTCCAGCACCTTTCAAAATGCTTTTTAACTACCATGCCTCTGAACTCTCCCTCTAACCTGGTAAGCTAGGGTTTCCAAGCTAGGAAAGATGTAATTCGTAAAACCCTAATCCCGATATCCTCCATGCGCATAAAATATAAAGCCAACAACCTTCCTTTCTCCCGAATCATTCTTGCATATCAAAGCATGGCATGTGTTCTACAATGAGTTCCCATGATTGGTTCTTTGGATTTTTATTGGAGTTCTTTGAAACGTGTAGTTGACGGTGTGAGGTACGTTCATCAGGAGGAGCCAGAATCATCCCCGCGTCCGGATCAAGACCAGGAACTACCAGGCAAGCTTTCCACCCCTGATCATGTTGAATCCCAAGTTTACGAAATGATATTTCGTTTACGAAACCTGCATGTTATGTTTTACGACTCGTTATTTTATGTAGAGAAGTTATGACCGATGTATAGCAAACCTTAGCTCGACTCAGAACCCCTTGTCGCCCTAGAGCTATATATCCCGAGAAATACTAACGGGAACCCTAGAGTAGCATATGTATGTACCTGGCTTAGCCCTGCAGTAGAAAAAGTAGGTTTTTAAAAAGAGAGGAATACTCACATATATTTTATGTGATGAAAGAATGGGACCGCCGTGTCCGAGGATGTATGAAGGTAGTGTATCCATGGGTTGGGATATTTTACCGAAAAGAAGTTTTGTTAAAAACCGAAAGCAAAATGGAGAAGATTTTGATCCGGGTCGAAAATGAAGGGGGAAAGCAGGAAGCCTGTTAAATGCGAGGTAATGCCCGGCGTGGTTCTCGCTGTCCGTTTACGGACTGGGTGTGGAGTCCCTCTCGGATCTCATAAGGACCGAACTTAAGTGCCATTTGGCCAAGTCTTACTGTACGTCCACATGTTCTTTATGGAAAGGACTTGACCTAGTACCCGGTCTGAGACTAGCATGAACCCGTAGGCAGTGTGAAGCGTGCAGATGAGGTTGTAGCCTCTGTAGAGAAAGCTCCCGTTGTAGCGGGACCATATTCGCCACAAAGTTGGAACACCAACCTCCTTGTAGCGATGTTACTGACTCAAGCTAGGTTTGAGACATGTTCTTCTGGCGGGTTCATGGCTAGGTTTACTCCAGTGAAGAGTCTCGTTGTACTAGCTCTGGTAGTATGCGGTGCACAGTATGCCCAGGGTGACCTACATCGTGTGGGTAAAGCCATACCAGCTCTGCAGAGGGTTAAAACTATTCGAATAGTCGTGTCCACGGTCATGGACAAACTTGGTTGGGCCACACTAAAGTAGATTGGGTTTCAAAACAAAAAATGTGGAGATGGGCTTAAGGACGCGATCCGCCGTGTTCGCAGAATGGCATGGAAGTTCCCCGTCGTGGCGAGAGGAGTGAAGGAGGGATTTCTCCGTTGAAGCGGGCAAACCCTAGTATCCCCGTCGTAGCGGGTGAGCATAAGACTCCCCGTTGAAGCGGGTGATTACCGGACTTTCCGTTGTAGCGGAAAGCACAGATATAAATCCTGTTGTAGCGGGAAGAAGAAGAAGAAAGTGAACAAATGCTTGACTCGTAATACCGTGGCAATTTAAAAAAACTGCTTTTAATATCTATTTACTTATTTCATGCAAACTTACTTGCTCGCAAAATATGAAACATAGGTTAGAGCCATTTTTTGAAATACCCCTGCATGCATTCATATCCCTATCAAACTTCCCGGTGGAAAGTTTATGAGTATATTCAATGTACTCACCTGGCTTGTTAATGTGGCCAGACGATGAGGAGGAGTACTAGTCCGGAGATAGCGACAGCGATTTCGAAGCGTAGGGTTTCAACCCCCAGTCAGTTGCCTGTGGTTTGACATATCAATGGGTTATCTACCACGTGTTTATTCCGCTGCAGGTTAAATTCGGCCAATAGGCCTGGTTTGTACTAATAAAGACCAAATAGGGCTATTTGTGTAAGGAACAATGTATCATGTGACTTTGCTATCAAGTGCTTGTGTGTACTAGTCACTGATCATGGGACTAGTACAGTAAATACAGGGGTTTATCCGGCCTAAAAACCAGGTACGCCACACGAGTTCGTGATTTCCACTGATCAACGTAGCTTGATCCATTTGAACGACCAGCGCCTCAGTACACCATGGCAGCAGAAGGCTTTCACTAAGCTTTTGGGCTTGCGCTATCGTCTCGTTTACAAGACAGGACTGGACAATCGGGCTGTTGATGCGCTGTCCCGCCATATTCATCCTCCTGGAGCTGATCTCTTGGCGGTTTCGAGTTGCAAACCAGTGTGGCTTGACGAAATTGTGCAGGGCTACAACTCCGACTCATGCACAGCGCCTTTTGGCAGCTCTGGCAGTCGACCCAGCCGCTATACCTCACTTTCAGCTGCACAATGGCCTGTTGAGATTCTAGCATCGTATTTGGATCGGTTCCAAACTTCCTCTACGGACCAAAATCTTGAATGCCCTCCATAACAGCGCCACGGGTGGCCATTATGGATTTCCAGTCACGTATCGCCGCGTGCGCCAGCTCTTTGCTTGGCCTGGTATGAAGAAATTCATCCAACGCTATGTCAGTCACTGTGAAATTTGTCAGCGTGCCAAACTAGACTGCCAGAAGTATCCGGGCCTGCTCTAACCACTACCTATTCCCGCTGGTGCTTGGCAAGTCGTCACAATGGACTTTGTGGAGGGTCTTCCTCAATCGGGCAGGTACAATTGCATTTTAGTCGTGGTCGATAAATTCTCTAAGTATTCACATTTCTTGTCTCTGTCACATCCTTTCACGGCTTCTCAAGTGGCTTCTCTCTACATGGACCAAGTGTTTAAGCTTCATGGACTTCCTGAGACCATCATTTCCAATCGCGACAAAGTCTTCACCAGCCATTTTTGGCAAGAACTCTTTCGATTGGCAGGAACTACTTTGAAGCTCAGTTCTGCCTACCACCCTCAGACCGATGGCCAGACCGAGCGGGTCAATCAATGCCTTGAGGCGTACTTGCGTTGTTTTGTTCAAGCTTGTCCACGAAAATGGAGCCAATGGCTTGCCCTTGCTGAGTACTTGTATAACACCTGTTACCATTCAGCTTTGGGCAAATCTCCTTTCTATGTTCTCTATGGTCATGATCCTCCGCATCTCGGGTTGTCCGGTGTTGTTCAGTGCACCCATCCTGATCTGGTTGCGTGGCTCCATGAGCGATCTTTGATGACTGATCTTCTTCAACAACATCTCCATCGTGCACAGCAGTGTATGAAGTTCCAGGCTGATAAGCAGCGTTCTGAGCGCAGTTTCCAGGTTGGCGATTCCGTGTTCGTGAACTGCAGCCGTATGTTCAATCCTCCGTTGCTCGGCGTGCTTGTCACAAGCTCTCATTTCGATACTTTGGGCCTTTCCTTATTCTGGAACGAATTGGTGCTATTGCGTATCGTCTACAATTGCCGGCTGACAGCTCTGTCCATCCCGTCTTTCACGTATCCCAGCTTCGCCGCTCTCTGGGTTCTACTGATCAGGTCCAACCTGTCTTGCCGTCTGACCAGGCTCTCTTGCAGATTCCCGAGCATATTCTGTCCCGTCGTTGGCATAAGGTGGCGAACAAAGTGGTTGAGCAGGTGTTGGTTCAGTGGTCTGGATCATCTGCGGAGGCTGCTACTTGGGAGAATTGTGCTGATCTTCACCGCCGTTTTCCAGCAGCACCGGTTTGGGGGCAAGCCGGCTCTCAAGGGGGGAGGGCTGTTAGCATCCTCAATACACCGCCCAGCCCACATGGCAGGCCCGTCAGGACTAAGAAGCCCAATCCGAAGGTACAGGGCAACGAGTGGGTGTAGAGTTGTATAAGTAGCTAAGGTTGGCGTGAGTACGGGCATCGATGTAGATCAGATTGGCGACGTTTCCCTTATGTGTTTTTTTTCTCCCGGACTCCTCTCAATTCCCTCTTGAACTCTGTAATTCTGAATCTTATATCGTTAATCCTATATTGGGAAGAGTGAGACCCTAACACATCTCGAGATTGAAGGCAGAAGTGGTGTAGGTCCGCTGGTTCAGAATTTCTGCCCTCCTAACACCGTCAGTCACAACGATGACATAATTATTTGCACAACGTTCCTTTTATTTATAACTGGCATGAGAACAGCACGAGATTGACCCCTGGTGGAGTGTGAGCTCACTATCTAAGTCGACATCCATTAAGTTCGTCCATCTTTTAGAACGAGCATAATTAAATAGCTGAGCTTAATCAAGTTGACACAAATTAAGATTATATACATGGTCAAGACATGGCACAGCGGTCGGCGGCGGCCGCCGCCGGTGGAGGCTGACGATTGACGAGGACACACAACAGGTACGCGTCTCGGCAACGCGCACGTAAAAGGTTCCTTAGCCAGGTTGCTCACGCCTCCTCTCTGCATCTTCCTAGCTACTCCTGAGTACTAGTTCTCGCTAAGCAACTCCAGAAGAAACTATCCGTTCTCTTCGGTCACACACGTTATCCAGGTCAAGTAAACGACAGCAGCGCGACGACGATCCAAGAGATCGAACGGAAATAGGTTGGCCATTGCGTTGCATAGATAGAAGTGTAGAAAGAACCAAGGAGGCATAGCAGAAGCCAAATAAATACACTCCCAAGGAGCAGAGCAGAGCAGAGAAGAGGCAGCTAGCCCCGTCACGTCTTGATATCTGTGGAATCGCCTGGTTTCTTCGTCATCTCGTGGTTTCAGTAACCACCTGAACCTGAACTACCTTCTTCAACCCCCGACACCCCCCGAGAGGAGACCTCTCCCTCTTCCCGCCATGGTCGACTACAACCGCTACGGCCATGGCCATGGACACAACCAGGGCTACGCCTACGCGCCCTCCGCGCCTCCCGCGCCCATGCCCACGACCTCCGCGCCAACGCACTCCTCCTCCTCCTCGTCGCCGTACGGCTACGGCTACGACCAGGGAGGCTACCCGTCTGCCTATCCGCCGCCGATGGGGGGTTTCGGAGGAGGCGCCGCCGTGGCGTTCCCGCCGGGGACGCCCCCGGAGGTGGAGCGCGCGTTCCGGGCCGTGGACCGCGACGGCAGCGGCAGCGTCGACGAGCGGGAACTGCAGGGCGCGCTCTCCGACGCCTACCACCGCTTCAGCGTCCGCACCGTCCGCCTCCTCATGTTCCTCTTCAGCAACCGGGCCTCGTCATCCCCCTCGCCATCCCGGATGGGTAAGCACGAACCTCCCGAGATTTTGCTTCTGAGAATTCTCAATTATTTCCTGACTGTATTGTCTCCAAAAGAAAAAGGTTCCTCTTTTCATCTGCTTGTTTGCTCCAAAATTGTTCAGTTCCGGTTGTTCCTTTCTGGGAGCAATTGGGTACAAAGCATGGCTTAGTGTGCATTGAAACAGGTGCAATCTGAAACTGTACAGCCCTAATATTCAGATAGCATTCCTCGCAAAGATATATATATATATATATATATATATATAGATAGATAGCATGAATGCTCAACAAATGCTAAAGTAAAATTGCAAAGATGAAGCCGTCAAAGTACAAAGTACAAACTACAGAGCAGGGCTTTACTTCGTTTTTCTTCCATTTTTTAGGGGGGAGTTAAAAGGGAACGATCGTTATATCTCTGTGTGCGTCAAAGCTTCTCTTTGCATCATTCTGTGCTCACTGACGTTGGCATTTTACTGATTTCTTGCTGCTTATTGCAGGGCCAGCGGAGTTTGTATCGCTGTGGAATTGCCTTGGCCAATGGCGGGTGAGTGCTATCAATTTGCTTGCTATGGTTTATTATTTTTTGAAATAGAATGCTCAATTACTGTATTCTCATTGTGGCAGCACTTTGTCTTTTGGTGCTTTACATTTCTTCGCTAGATATCTTTACATTGCTTGAAACTAGATCACTAGATTACTAGATTATACATAAAATTACCAGCACCCATCGAGCTTGTCTTCTGTTATAGAGTAATCTACTGAATAATGCAAGTGTATTATTTTTAAAAAATGATGCTAGTGGATACCCTGTTTCTCTGTATGGAAGAGCTGGTTTCAGTCATGCTATAATAGCTGGAATTATTGCCACTCTACTACTATATTTGAGCGTTTGTATGATTGGAGAAGTCAAAAGGGAAAAAAAATAGCTTATAGTGTTGTCATATGACATATTACTTTTGCCTTCTATCTACCATGAGCCATGGGCTTATTTCTGTTCTTCATGGCACCATGTAGGGCATTTTCGACAGATACGATAGGGACCGGAGCGGGAAAATCGACTCCGAGGAGTTGAGAGAAGCTCTTCGCAGTCTGGGATATGCGGTTCCACCGTCTGTAATCGAGCTTCTTATATCAAACTACAACAATGGCGTGTGGCGCCGGGGCGCGCTAGACTTTGACAACTTTGTAGAGTAAGTCTATTTGTCATAAAAATGATTTCGTCAGTCCTGATTTTTTCATGTGAACAGACGGAATTAACTAGAATTTTTGTCGCTCTTTTTATTTCGATTTTGAAGGTGCGGGATGGTTGTGAAGGTATGTTAGCCTATGAATTATGGTTGAATCATGTACTGAATCTGCAAAATTTCTAGTCCTTACTTGTATTTTTCTGTTTGTTCCGTGTAGGGTTTAACTGAAAAATTCAAGGAGAAGGATACACGCTACACCGGCTCAGCAACTCTTACATATGACGGGTTCTTGTCAATGGTCATTCCGTTCATTGTCCCTTAGCTTCTTCAGGTGTCTGTAGACCAAACCAACCATGTAGATTTGTAAAAAAGTTTGTGCTATGTTTGTACCTTTTTTGCGAGTGATTTTTTTCCCATATACAAATCCTATAGGCGAGTTTTGTATGTGACATGTGCTGTTCATAACGTCCATGAAAGGAATCAGTCAAGTTCTTATCAAATGTTATCTGACAAGTTCAAAACTGCGACATTTCACAATATGGCGGCATGAATCAGCGATCAGAAGGAGCGCCGAATTAGTGAGCAACGGAGATCAACATCGAAATCACAACTATGATACGGCACAAAGGAGAAAAACAGCATGACGCTGTGACACCTAAAAATCATAACATAAAACGGAGTTGCATTTCTCCCATAAGTTCTGTTGAAGAAAAGACTACAAAAAGAGACCAAATACTTCTCGATATTCGATTGGGTAAACACAAAACTGATACCAGTGCAACAGATCTAATTTAAAGACAAGCTCCGGTCAACAGCCCAGTATCTTATCAACTTCGGTGGAGCGCACAAACTTAGAACACCCTTACACGCTTCCCCATGGTGGTCTTGATATAGAGGCACCTCACCTGCAAAACACAAATCATAAGAAACTGTTAGATATATCTTGTGGCCCAGTTGTTATCATTTTTAAAGCACCAATTTCCATTTTTTGCCTGGTCTCTACATCGGCTGATGTTCTATAAGCTTCATTACATAGAAACACCAGAACCATAAAATGTAGTTGGAAAGAGAATTCAGAACAGGACTCACGTTCTGCCAGTTCTTCTTCAGAAGGGACACAAGGAAGTTGACGCTCATTTGGATGTTTTGCTGGATCTGCTTCTCGTCCATCGACAAGTTACCCACAGCAACACCCATGCAAAGAACCTTCTTTAGCTGGAACTTGACTGTAGCTTTCGTCTCATTGACCTTGGCTTCAAGAGACTCCTGATGACTAACCAGTGTGGGGAACTTGCCTGCAGTCCCATCAACATGATTCAATTAGCAGGGCTATCGTAGTTGACAGTACATGACAAAAGTTAGTATATTTGCACAAACGTTAACACAAAGCTCCCAGAGTAGATGGTGATAATGAAAGATCCTAAAAGGGTCAGTACTAGAGGTTTTGAAAGTTAAAAGGCAACTAAATAATTTACTGTGGCATGTTCAGGCAAAAAAAAAGAAATGGACTTGTACCAAGTATATAATAGTTTGATTAACTTCATTGCAAGATACTCAGCAGTTGACAGGAATGCTTGAAATGTACAGAGTAAACAAATGAAAACAGCGAGATCATGCAATGCAGCATTCATGTCTGAACCAGCACTACACTTGCTTCACATGCAAAAGAACAACCACATGAAAGGGAAAAAAGTATTAGGATGCAAGGAAATGGAGCACTTGCCTGCCTTGTTGAGACCAGGACCGAGGAGACGGGGGATCTGCTTGATGATGGCCTCTGATGCCAAGAAAGCATGGTACTTCTTGGCAAGCTTCTTAACAAGCTTCTTGTTCTTGTTCATTTTCTTAAGACCTTCAACATCCATGTAGTCAAGCCCCATCTTCTCAGCCTGCGCACATACCAAACCACAATATCATATTAGAAGAACTGTCAGTGCGAAACAATCCACTTAGACAGAGTAAAGAGACGATTAGATATTATACTGGGCAAATTTCAATTTTTCATACAGCAGAGAAAAATACATGTTACCAGTGTAACACATGTGACATGGAATGGAGAAAGGTAAGGCACAATCACTGTCCAACAGAAACAAAAATAAAATAAAATACTGCAGTTGTGCTAAGACCGAACTACAATAAGCATGTCAAACATAGATCAGTAAAGTGCGAAGCTCACAAGCTAGCTAGGGCATATCCTTACCTGGTCAACATGCTGGGCATCACCAAGCATGCACACCCTCATCTTCGGACGGGGGATGTGGGGCAGCTTAACGGAGCCACTGAAACGCTTGTCCTTTTGCGGGTCATAGTTCTTGAGACCAATCTGAAGCTCCACAGTCTCAGTGAACTTCCTCTTCTTCTCCCTGGCCTCCCCAACAATCTGGGTGATGGCTTCCTTGAGCGCCTCGGTTTGCAGCTTACTGAAATGGGTTAAACAAACTCAAACACCTCTTCCTTGAAATCATAAAAAGAAAACATAAAATTCTAGCCATTGGTTCAGCGTGATCTAGCATTCAAACACCCCTTCTAAGAGGAAAAGAGATTCTTGAAGATACTTAACATAACATAAGCAAAGCTTAAACAATCTTAATCCAGCATCACATGTAATTACCTAACCTTGTTGAGGACCACGACTATTGAATCACTTCCTCTACACACTCAAGATATTGTAAACGATCTCGTAACTTCTTTTGACTACAGCATAAATACCATAAACCTACTAACAGGCAAGCGAGATATATTATCCTAAAAACACCAATGATTACACAATGTTGGATCACTGTCTCGCGCGCGAAAGATCTTTAACTCGATCTCATAACTTATCTTGGAATACGCAACAGTCTAACAATCACGCGAGATATCCTAACACACCGAGCGATTATACAGTGTCCAAAAAAGCAATCCAACAAACAACTAACGACGGGTGCAATTCAATCGCGATAAATTCCACCCTGAGAACAAATCAGATGGGTAGAAGCTTAGAACAGTACCTCATGGTTGCAGCCGATCGCTCAACACCCTGCCTGCAAGAGAGAAAAAAGAACCGTAAAAACAGTGAGATTAAGCGAGATCTAGCGGCAAACAGAACGAAACAAAACAAAACAAGAGCAGGATTTGAACAGAAAAGTAAACGAATCGAGGCGGGAGAGAGAGGGGGATGGATGGTGGCAGCAGCCGGAGAAACCTTAGGGTTCGGAGCGACGCGGCGGGCGGTCGAGAGAGAGGGAGCTGGCGAAGAGGGAGGAGGCGGGCACGGCGGCTCTATTTTTATACCAGCAGCAGCAAAACCCTAGCGCTCCGGATGGGTGCCACGTGGGGTGTCCGCAGCCGTTAGATGTCCCTCTGGAATCTCTGGGCCTTATTGGGCCGAAACGCTGTAAGTGGGCCGTAGAGTTGAAGATTTCGCATGGAGATGGGCCCGTCGTGCTGTGTAGTGGCACAGGTGGGCTTTATGAGCCCATGGGCCGTGACTGTTCTATTTTCCCTCTCTCTGACACGGCTTGACACACTGCGAAAATAAAGTTAGTCAAGTTTGGTCCCTCAAAAAAAAATAGTTAGTCAAGTTTGGGTTTTGGTTCGTCGTCGCAGCGAACCAAACAAATCATGATCCGTCGTTGCATGACTTGTACAATAAAGAAAACGACGGTCTCAAAGTCCAGAAAAAAAAGAGACGGTCTCAAGAAATTAGACAGCCTGATTACATCTTATATGTTTGTTCCATTATTGGCGTCGTCGAATATGCTCGATGAACCACCTCGGATCATCCTTCCGCGAACAAAAATGAAAATGCACACACGCATCTTGGAAACGCAGGCAGCAAGATGATTATTGCTGCTCCCGAATATACGTCTCATGTGGCAAAAGATGCCGCATCCAATTAAGGCGGCGTCCACATGCGTCCTCCATGATCAGGTCACAGATAATTAAGCAGACTCAAAGCAGGTTTAGTTCAGGTTTGTGTAAAGATGAGCAGGGTTAGGTTGCAGGTAATGGCGGTGGTGACGAGGCCAAAGCGTGGATAAGATAGCTTAGCTTCAGAAAAAACAAGTTCCTAGTATTACTAGTACTATTAGCTAGGTACAAAGCACAGCCATTGGAGGAGGACAGTGCTTTACATGACACACACATTTCATAGTTTTAATCTCCATGGACGATGCCTGCCTAGAACATTAGAGTTTTCTGGTTTATTCTCCGTAGAAACCTCGAGATTTCAGCGTTTAAGAGGGGGCCTAGTATGTATCAGTGGTAGGGATGTGTCATCGATTTTTGGGAGTGATTGGTTATTTTCGGAACTCCTCTGTCCACGTGTCCTGCTCTATCCCCTTCCCAATCTAGATCCGACGGCCGGGTTTCACTGCAGGACAGATCCGACGGCTGTCACGCACCATCAAGATCCCTCCCAGCCACCACCAAACTCCCTTTTCCCCCAGCCTAAGCTGCAGCTGACTAATCTAAACCTCATAGCTAATCATCTCTTCTTTCGTGTCTGCATCGCCATCACCTCCGGGACTTCGTATCTATATAAAGGAGAGAAGAAATCGAGGACAAGACAGGTGAGAGAGAGAGAGAGAGAGGTGTTGCGTCCCGCTTTGGCTTCACATCATCCATCTACTTGGCTAGCGCTCTCCCTCTCCTCTTCCTCTGCTCCGCTCTCAAAGATTGGATTTTTGGGTTCCGGTTGGATCGCCGCGGCGATTCTTCTCGGTCCAGATTCCGGTCCGGGATGGGGCAGGACGGGCAGATCCACCGCAACAAGGTCATCGTCGACACGGATCCCGGCATCGGTGCGTTCTTGATCCCTCCCTTGTCCATTATTTTGTTTTGTTTTCTTCTCCACTTTCAATCCACGCAGACTCCTAGGAGCAGTTAATGGAGGAGTAGTTTGTCGGTTAGAAATTTCGGTTCTTTAATCTGTTTTACATTGGTCCGTAGTACTAGAAAAAGCAAATTTAGTTAGTACTCTACTTTAACTGTTAATGAAAGCGATGGTGCCGTGCCACTGCCACCCGGACGATGATCGCGACGGTTCGTCGTCTTGTCTACAGCGGAGTCGAGTAGGAAAGATGCAATCTTGGTTAAATTTTTCTGAGATTAAGTGGAATAATTAGCGGTGGACTAAACAATTCAGTAGTTTCTAGTACTATTTCACACCACCGTAACTGATGGTGTTAGAGTTCTATCTCCAGTCTAACATTCCAGCTAAATTGGCTGGAAATGTTCAAGGTTGAAAAATATATTTACACTTCTTGCAAAGTTCCTGCAATCCAAACCATATTGACTTTTACAGGCTTGCGGCTAAGCTTTCAGTTATATGATCAACAGGATTAAGACACTAGTGTACATTATTTACAAATGCAAAATTGGCTTTCAATGTTATGCACAATGTAATTTGTTGTTTGGTACTATTACTATTATATGATATCTCCTTTTGAAAACAAAAATAATAATCTGATTTGTAAGAACAAAGTAGTTAATAACTGTTTTCCCTGCTTTTGCTTTGCAATCTGGTTTCTAGATGATAGCATGACGATCCTGATGGCATTCAGAGAACCAAGTGTGGAAATCATTGGGCTGACAACCATATTCGGCAATGTCAGCACAGAGTACGCGACTCGCAATGCACTCTTGCTGGTGAGCATTGGAGACTGTTGAATTTTGTTTCTTTTGTTTCTTGGTTTCACTAACTGTTCTGAGTCTTAAAAGGACAGTGTGAGAGAGCAGGACATCCTGAGGTTCCAGTAGCAGAGGGCAGCCCTGAGCCTCTCAAGGTTCGTGGCTTCGCAACGCCAAGTTTATGGCAGCTTTGAAACTTGATAACTCTTGTTTAGTTTATAGAAGTGTGCATTTTGTATCAAAAATTTAAAATGGCTCCCAGTCCTGACTTTGATTAGCATCCATCAAAAGCGTTTAGCTAAGGCTAACATTTCAGAATAAGACAACATTTTTTGTACTAGTGGGAGTTAGGCAGGGGCGGAGCTAAGGGGGGACGAGCGGGGGCCACGCCCCAACGTCTGCGTCGAACTACTTGATTTGCAATTGATTACGTACAGATTAGGAATAATTAGCCCCCCCCAACGGTGAGCTAGTGCAAGGCTAGAATTTTTTCGCCTTCCCCCCGCATGTTCAAATCCTGGCTCCGCCCCTGGAGTTAGGGCCTACCATAATTGTTTATTTTCTATCTATACTACTAGTTGAATTATTTGCTTGTCGATACTTTGTAGTGGATAGCATAGGATGTAACATGAGCTTCCATATTTTATATGCTAGATGGATTTCAGACACGAGGCTTCCAATAATACTAGACCTATTCAGCATTTTGTACGACAGTTTCAGTTACTGTATTATTTCACTCATTTGGATCAGCTGAATGATATGCCTTTCGTATTTTAGGGAGGAAAGCCACGTGTAGCTGACTTTGTTCATGGATCCGATGGCCTTGGGAATTTGTCTCTTCCTGCACCCACTACTAAGAAGGTTGACGAAAGTGCTGCTGAGTTCATGGTTAAAAAAGTCTCTCAGTTTCCTGGAGAGATCTCTGTACTAGCATTGGGACCCCTGACAAACGTAGCGTTGGTACGCTGACAGTAACAGGATAAACATATTTATCATGCTGTATGTGTTGTTCCAGGGGCTAAGTGGTAGCGTTTCTTCTTTCTTAGGCTATCAAAAGGGACTCTTCATTTGCAAGCAAGGTGAAGAAAATAGTTGTGCTGGGTGGAGCTTTCTTTGTGGCTGGAAATGTCAACCCAGCTGCTGAAGCAAATGTATTGTCATATACTCAATTGCACACTAGACTACTGCATTATACATGAACAGGCAGAAACAGCAACACAAGTATTAAACCATGAGTGCATAACTGCAGATCTATGGAGACCCAGATGCAGCTGATGTAGTTTTTACCTCAGGAGCAGATATCGATGTGGTTGGCATTAACATAACAACTCAAGTCTGTTTACAGGTTTGTTCCTTGATACTAGTCATCTGCACAGTTCAAGTTTTGGGGTTAATTATTTACTCACCATGTGAAATTTCTTTGATGCAGATGAGGATCTCTTGGAGCTAAAAAACTCAAAAGGGAAGCATGCACAGTCTTATGTGACATGTGCAAGTTCTACAGGGATTGGCATGCCAAGTCTGACGGCTTCCATGGTATATAATAGCCCTATCTTTTTGGTATGCTTTTGCTAAAGTTGCCACTGAATCCGCCAAATCATTTCAACTTACTATCACATTCTATTCAGGGATTTTTCTCCATGATCCTGTGAGCTTTACAGCCCTAGTTCATCCTGAGTACTTCACATTCAAGAAGGGCGTTGTGAGAGTTGAGACACAGGGCATTTGCACCGGCCATACTTTGATGGATCATGGTTTGAAAAAGTACGCACCATACCATTTCTGAGTAAATAACATCAGTTCTACCTATCTAATGTTTCGACATTCTTACAAAACATCCATATAATTTAAGTATCACATACACCCAATCTGCTTGTCTAAATTTAAACCAGAATACCAGTATGTTGCAGAATAATCACAAAATTTATTGATTGCTCGTTCCCACTATGATGCAGTTGGAATTCAGAAAATCCATGGTCAAATTACACACGATTTCAGTCGCATGGACAGTCGATGTGCCAAAGGTACTTGCATACGTGAAGAAGCTGCTCATGACACCCTGAGCGACACCGTGACCATTTTAACAGATGTCGGTGCTTTCTGATACACAAGCAAATATGACAAATACAGAGTCTCTCTTCCAGCTGCCTTGTGATTATGTCCTGGATCCAGGAAACTTTCTCGTCCTCCTATAATAAGAAGTCTATTCTGATTGTATGAGCTGAAGTGTAATGGTGATGGTCAAAGTAATCTTTTCTGTTATTAGAAGCAATCGTAGTAGGAAGGGAAGCTTCCTAGTGAAAACAAACAATGTGGTAAATTCTGCATATGACAGACAGCATTGTGACACATTGCTGTCAAACATTTGTGCAAATACAATTCAAATTTGGAAACAACTTTTCCATACACGTACTTGTCTCCTAGCTCTTGCTTCTTTTTTCATGTGCCTGTCTTTGCGTGTGTTTAGGCAATGAAAAAGATTGATTGTTCTTGACTTGTCAGGACTAAACTTAAGCAGCTAATGAGAGGTTGAACTGAACTTGCATAGGAACTACTTCCTGTTTAGTATTGCTTTCCAATTTCAGGCCTGATTGGAACACGATATCTTTTCCCTCTTCCTGCTGGAAATGAATCACTTCCTGTGCAATTCCTATGAAATTCCTGCGTCCCAAACGTGGTAAATACATAGAGATTACATATCCATTTCCTGTTCAAGACATGGCCAACTTACACAAACCTGAACATATAACACAAGCATTGCATGCTCTTTATTACTGATCGAGATATGATGCTTCTACGATACAACAATTCAATAGTCTGGCCGACATCTGACAGGTTACATTTTATTACATCCTCATACAAGCAGAACTAATAAGTGATATTTCTGACACGGGACATAGCTTTTCTTTTACAGAAAAGGAGGTGTAAATTAAGGCTAGAGAGAGCTGCTGCAGTTTTTACTTGAGCACATACTTGATGACACCCGGTACGTGGATCTTGTAGAAATAATGGTTCCAGTCGATGGTCTTGGGATCAAAATTGAAAATGTCATCTTCAGGATTCGTCTTCGCCATTTTCAACCTCAGCCGCTCCAAGTTCATGTCATCGAAGCTTCACTCATTGATCAGCCAAACAAAGATGAAAGAGATTGGAAGGGTAGTTAATTAATTAGCTGTTTATGCGAGGCAGAGGAGTAGGTTGGGATGTTAATTAGCCAAAGGATTAGTAATTTTAATTAATTACCATCCTTTGAATAAGGCGAAGGGGCCGTAGATATGACGAACTTGTACTTGCTGTTGAGATCGTCGTAGAGCTGCGAGAAGAGACCATATAACAGCAGATTCACCAGGTGCAGGATCTGCATGGACACACATGATTTGCAAATTGAGAGGCAGATTAAACAGGAGAAATTAAATTTCACGAGAAACTAACTAACTAGATTTCACAGTGAGAAGCACAGCGCGGCGAGGAGAAGGACAAGGTGATCGACCTCGAGTGGGAACTTGTACTTGAGGAGCACGTAGAGGCGGAAGCTGAGGATGGTCTTGAAGAAGTGCATCTCCTTGGTGTGACCTCGCCGTCCTTGCCGAGCCGCGGGTTGTCGTAGAAATGGCGGAGGCCGGACTCGTAGAGCACGGCGTAGGGCGCCGGGTTGCGCAGCGACGAGCTCGCGTGGTACAACACCGGCTCCTCCCCTTCGTCCTCCGAGTGCGCCACCGTCGCCGCCATCATCGCATTCACCACCATGTCACCTGGGATCACGTCCATGGTCAAGTCCAGGTCCCCCAGGAAGCACGACAGGTTCTGCTTCGCGTACCCGATGATGAGCGTGTCGATCGTCCTGCACCCATCCGCCATTGCCACCATCAATAATCCAAGAATTCACCAATCAATCAAACTCTTCATGGTTGCTAGAGAATTCATGTTCCAATATAGTTGGCGGTCTTGTAATATCTTTACTATCTATAAAATTTGAGTTGGTGGCTGCGGTGATGGTGGTGTCACACTTTTGATTACCTATTTTACCTCTCTAAGAGCACTCCAATAGCATACCCATATTTTGCCCCAATACCAAAAAACTACCAATATGAGTATTTTGCTCAAAAAAAGCTCCAACAGCATACCCATACCTACATGGATACCCATAAAATATGGCTGGCCACCCATATTTTGCTACCAAATACCCATATATGGGTATTCCCTACCAGGATACCCATCCTACCCAAAACGTTGGCGCCAACTTCAACCGCCCAAAAAGAGAGAGTTCCCCGCCGCCCCGCCGCCCCCACCCTGCGTCGGTGCCGCCGATTCCGGCCGCCGGACGCCGCCGCCACCACTCCTGCGGCCACCCCGAGCCCCGCCGCCACCCCGCCGCCCCATCCCGCCGCTCGACGGCCTCTCCCGCGACCTCCCCGGCCTCCGCCGAGCTCGCCATCGCCCCGGTCGCCGTCCCGCCGCCGCCGCGCTCCCCCAAGGCCTCCCCCGCGACCTCCCCGGCCTCCGCTGAGCTCGCCATCTCCCCGGTCGCCGTCCCGCCGCCGCCGCGCTCCCCTGAGCCCCGCCGCTGCCGAGCTCCCCCGAGCCCCGCCGCCCGCCGCGCTCCTCTGCGCCGCCGCCGCCTTCAAATTTGGCGCCGTCGCTTGTCCTCCCCCTCCCCCCCTGCCGGATGCCGAGCTCCCCCGAGCCCCGCCGCCCGCCGCGCTCCTCTGCGCCGCCGCCGCCCGCCGCGCTCTTCTGCGCCGCCCCCGCCGCCGGCGATGCCTTCCTCCGCGCCGCGGCTCCTCCAGCACCGCCCCGGGTGCCTTCTCCTCCCCTATTCATCATTTGTTCTTTGAAGAAGCCATATGGGTTGCTGCAGCTAGTTGTTTGGATTAGAGAAGAAGAAGCCATATGGGTAGCCAAATATGGGTATGCTGTAAAAGGAGAAAAATTTTTGACTACCCATATCTTCTCTCTCCTCTACCCATAATGGATTTGGGTAGCCAAAATATGGGTATGCTATTGGAGATGCTCTAACAACCCTCTAACAAACATGTAAACAAACTTTGCTGAAATTACTCTCCAACAATAAACAAACTCTGCTGAAATTACTCCCCAACAGTTTTATCGTATGCATAAAGACGAGATATCAAGTAAACATCTTCTTTAGTAACGCACGAGCACTCTACTATTAGATCGTTGTAAGGCAAAATAATATATTTTGTTATGGACTCATGGTTTTGGTCTGAGATGTTGTTCTACTATTTGAGGTTTCCGTTGCAGCGCACAGGCACCCTGCTAGTGCTATGTAATACTTGAGTTTTCAATTGCTATATGACTTTTTACTTTTTTTCCTTTGTATTTGCACATAACAATAACGATGTAATATTAGTTGTGTGCATTCTCAGGTCATGAAAATTATCTCTTCTATTATGTAAAAAGTTCGAATTCTATTAATTGATGGATATGATGGATGGATCACTGAACCTTGTTCCTTGCATCCAGCCGAGGAGGGGGTCCCTGAAGACGCTGGTGATGATGCTGGGGCGCATGATGACGGTGGGGATGCGGCCGTGGAGCTGGGCGAGGAGCATCTCGGCCATGGCCTTGGTGAAGACGTAGGTGTTGGACCAGCCGAAGTGCCGGGACCGCTGGAGGCCCAGCTCCTTCATGGCTTTCCTCTCCGCCTTGTGCTCACCGGCGCCGGCGCCGGCCTCGGCCAGCTCCTTCTTCACGTCGCCGACCAGCCTCAGCTCGGCGTCGATGTCCAGGTACGTGCCTTCCTTCAGCGTCTCCCCCTTCTTGAACAGCTTCTCCATGATCAGCCCCTCCCTATCACCCGCTGCATACGCTGCAACATCCAATATTTCTCCATCATCGATCAGTACAATTAAGGTTTGTATGAGCTTAGAAAACAAGTGCTCCCTCTATTCATAATTATAAGACGTATTTTAATTATTTTAATTTAGGCTTTAATTGATAATTAATCTAATAATACGTTGTGACATAGAATTAATATAATGGATTCTTTTTCAAAAATACTTTTTTATGATTATAATTTTATAAAAATTAATAAAATATTGTACAAATAATTTATGATCGAAACATAAATTTAGTTAGTTAAATTACGCTTTGTCATTTTAAATAGAGGGAGTGGTTTTATACAACCAAAAGATCACGACCTTAGAAGAAAAACACGTCAAAAAATTGCAGTACAGTCTAATAGCATCTAATGTTTCACATTGAGAAAGGTACTGACCAGTGGAGACATGGAGAAGCATCTTGAGGTTGGTACATTTCTTGGCAAACTGGCACAGGTGTCACTACTACAGAATTTATTTAACGGGACGTCCCTGTACAGACGGGTTTTTGAAGTCGCCTGTACAAATAGTATCACAGACGGTTCCAAACGAAAACCGTCTGAGAAAATGAGTACAAACGGTTCCCAACAAGCGGGATGCTACAGTACAGACGGGTCCAAACTGGAACTGTCTGTACAAATCTGTAAACAATACAGACGGTTTTAAACTGGAACCGTCTGTACAAATCGAACAGTACAGACGGTTTTAAGTTTGGAACAGTCTGTACAAATCTATAAACAGTACAGACGGTTCTAAACTTGGAACCATCTGTACAAATCGAACAGTACAGACGGTTCTAAACTTGGAACCGTCTGTACAAATAGATGAAGCAAGGCTAGTTGATCTCTGCTGCCGCGGCATCAAAAATTTTAGATTTTCTTGCCGCGGCAGGAAAGTGGCAGCGTCGGGAAGGGAGTTTGACAGCTCTGATTGTCAAACGGTTTTCACGGCTGTGAGCGGGAAGCCAAACTCTACGTCTCCAGAAATTTTGAGCCAATTCCGAGAAAGTCGACGAAACGACTAGTGGAAATCCCGGCCTGAAATCGAAGATTTTGAAAATGGCGCCCGAATAAAAGTGCTCGACAGAAACTGGGATCAAGGTGGAAAGCAAGTCCTCGACTCAAGCTAACCAGGGAAACAAGAATCACCCAATGCGGAGTCCGGGTGGAGAAGATATGCCCTCCGCAAGATCAAAAAAGTAACGGAAAAACTTCCGGAGCCAAAAAGTCCTACTTAGAAGCCAAATTTTGAGGGTCAAGATGCGTATAGGTGTATACACGTGTATTTTTTCAGATGCGCCTCGTCGTTAGCTTCGATTTGAGTGGTCGTGGATCTAAAACGAACTTCGTATGAGAAAATTATGGCTGTTTTACTAAAACCTCTCAAACTAGAGTTGAATTTTGACTCAAACTAGCACTCGGAGCTACAGCACAAACGGCTCCAATTTGAAACCATCTGTACAAATAGCACAGACGGGTCCAAATTGGAGCCGTCTGTACAAAACGAACAGTACAGACGGTTCTCAGTTTGGAATCGTCTGTGCTATTTGTACAGACGGTTCCAAATTTAGAACCGTCTGTACTAGAAGCGTCCCGCTTAGTCGTAGCCATGAGTTAAGAAGAAAGCCGTCCCATATGTATCGCATACTTAGAAGATCAGCTGGCAACTCCCCTTGCTGGACAACACGAGGTTGCGGGATCGAAACCCGCTGGAAGCATATTGTGCGATTTAATTCAAGCGGTTGGATGGGACTGCGCGGACGGCGGGATGAGACGCGGCTGAAGGATTGGGCACATGGCATGAGGGGTTATTACAGACGGTCCTAGTTTGGAACCGTCTGTACTAATCGATTTGTACAGACAATTCAAAAACTGTCTATACAAACCTGATTTGTACAGACTGTTTCGTACAGACGGTTCGGAAAACCGTCCCGCACGGGAGTTCCGAACCGTCTGTACAAATGATTTCTCTAGTAGTGTGTTTCACCCCCATCACATTCACATCCAAAGCAACATGATATCTGCGAAATAATTAACGTGTTAGGAACTACTTAGAATTAATTATGCCGTTTACATGTCCATTTTACTTCATGAAAACAAGAAGACTCGTGCATGCTACCTTTCGTAGAAATTGGTGGTTGCAGCTCCATTGACGATGACGTCGACCTCCTTAGCCAGCTCCTCCACTCTGAGAGCCTCTAGCCCCAAGTTCTCGTATATGACGTCGCCGGCTAAAGGCACGATCTTTTCCTCGACGAACAGCTCGAATCCTCCCTTGCCATGCTTCTCTTTCAGGAGGTAGAAGAGCTCCGTGTCCGTCACCTGCAGCAGCATTCATAATTCAGGCTCGGTTTGGGTTTGTTATGCTATATACTTATTTTTAAGCTATACTATATATGCGCAAATCAAATCAAATGTCGATAAATTATGTTATCTAATGGATTGTCCTCTCACCTTTCATTTAACTCATATGTTATGAAATACAGAAAAATTATCTATGTGCAACTTGACTAAGAAAAGTAACCAGTTACACAAGCACCTAGTTATCTGAAAAAACTGCTCACCAACAAGATTATTATAATCCATTGCAACGAGAGGAGCCTGAGTAGTCTTTAATTAATTTCTATTTGTTCTTTTGTAACATTGTACGATTGATATATTATTATGGATTAACATAGTAATTTATTACTAATGTTACTACGTCCTTACAAGGTAAAAAAATATTGCACTAGTTGCCACATGGAACTATAGAAGCATCAACATGCACATGATGTCCCATAGTAATAACTTGTAGTCGTGCCACTACCAGGGATTCAATTCTCATTTTCAACACCCCAACCCTCACCCCCTCTGTTTGAGCTGAATTATTGAAGGGTGTACATGGATAGACCATGAGTGAAACCAAGGAATGAGGTCAATTTCCACAAAACATCCAACGGACCATCCATATGGCTCTCATTCAATGGGTGTGTGTACTGAGCTCGTTACTTCTGACAATGACAACAAAAACCACTGTTCATATGGTAATTAGTGTCACCAAATGATACAATGACGAGCCCCTCGGTTCCAATGCCAAGTCTCGATGTAGACCATTCTTATGGCCTCGGCGCGAACCCAACGTGCGGGTCTAGAGTGTTCTACACCGGTAGTGAGTTATTTATCTGGCGATGGACGACTCTGATCGATCTGGGACTGCTACTATAGAAATAGTTATACAAGATCTCTAATCATAGACGAATTACTAAAAACTGTCTGTGATGATGATTATTATGGACGGCCTTTTTCCAAAATTCACATCACTTACTGTTTTTTAAAAATAACATGTGATAAATAGGTAATCATATGCAATTTTTGCTAAAAACTGTTTCGGCTGTTATCAAAAACCATCTGTGCTCTGGTCCGGCCCATCCGGTCCAACGCAAATAGAGTATAAAACTCAACACTTAGCCACAGCTGCGTCCTTCCCCCTCCTCTCCCTACCCCGCACCGCCTCCTTCTGCCCCCACTTGGTTGCCTCTCACCCCATCCTTCTTCCCCACCGCACCCACCTTGTTTCTTTCTCCCACCTCTCCTCCTATCTTCCCCACTGGAGTTGAAGACGATGCCGCTCCGACCTCGTCGCAGCTGAATCTGTCACCTCCGTTCTCGTCATGGCCGGATCCGGTCATCATTGACCTCACCGCGCCGCTCCTGTATTGATGACCGGCCATCAGCATGAGGTCCCAAGGCCTCACCGCTCGAGGTCCTCTCCCTCTTCCAGCAGCTGGGGGAACAACTAGCGCAGGTGAACGATGGGGGCCGACGACGTGAGAAAAACCGACGTAGATACAAGTCCTCATCTCTCTTTCTATCTTTATCTCTCCCATCTCTTAGACTCCCAGTGCTCTCTCCCTCCTAACTCGTCCTGACCAGCAAGTGTAAGTCGCCACCGTCTTGTTGTTGTTGCTGGAAGGCCCACTGGGACTGCGTCGGTGGGTCAAAGAGGGGCGAGAGGTCGACGGTGACCATGATGACAGACAACGATGACGGCAGGTTAGAGATGGAGACATGGTGGTCATCGGCACGTGAGGCTGTGGCAGGAAAGGCGGCGTCGATGGCAGTTCCAGCTTGCGAAAATTACTGTGTGTGCAAATCAGCTTTTTTCTGTGTATGTGATCACTGTGTGCGCAAATGGTTTCGTGCTTGTATGTGTAGATTGTTTGAATTTCTAGATCATTGTTCATCCACTGTTGATCCCTTGTTTAATCCATTGTTGATCATTTTTTGCGCCCATTTGGTGTAAACATATTTTTAGGTTCTTGTGTATATTTTTAGGTTCTTGTAAAACAATTGAAATCTACACCATGTCCATGTTTTAAACTAACTAGATACCATATGTTATATTGTTGTTGTGTATTCTAGTATAGATACCATATGCTAGAACTTGCAAGGCAGCAGATGCAGATATATAATGCTATACCTTGATAGTGAAATTATGTTATTAGCAGAAACCAAACAGGAGCATGCAAAATGGTTAACTAATTTCGTGGAAGGTTGCGTATATACAGCAAACGCCGTAAGTGGCACATATTTTCTTGTTCTCCTTCCGAAAGAACAGCTGTTATTAGCTGACAGTACTGGAGCTAGCAAGTAAGGATTAACAGTGCCAAAACTAAACTCACAGAAACAAGCTATCACAAAAATATTGATATTAATTAAGAGAGTGCTGGACCTCTGCTCCGACGCGCTGCTTTGCCGATTCTGCGTCGATGGCTCGCACGAGCAGGTAAATCCTCCTCACGTCTGGCTGCACGCGAAGGATCTTCTCCACAAGAACTGCATGGTTAATTATTCATGAAACACAAGTTCAAATACCACAAGCCAGGGGCAAAAAGCCAATTTTAGCCTCTTGTTGAGTTTCAATTACAATTTAAACCCTCTTAAAAAATTAAAGTAAAAAATAACTCTACGATTGTTTGTACATCTGTCATGTGTCCTCTGTCGAGAGTTGGACCCGTGACAGGTCATCTGATCACATGCCGTGGGTGGGACCCGTGATACATATCCGTCTGCCTGCTAGCTACCTAAGATGGTAACACAGATCCCACTTGCGACATGTGACCTGTAGCAGGTCCAACCTGCAACAGGTGACTTGTCACGTGTCCAACCTATGACAGATTACCTGTAGCGGGTTAGACCTATTACAGGTGACCTGTCAGGGGTCCAACTCGCTACAGGAGATATTTTTTGGCTTTGATTTTTTGAGAGGGCTAAAATTGTAACTAAAACTACATAAGGGTTAAAATCTGTTTTTTTGCCCAAGCCATGCATGCGTGGTCACTATACTTAACGTATACATTTATTCTTTCCAACTAGTGTGGCAATTAATCATATAATTCCAGCCATATATACATTGTTAAGCTATATTTGTTTATGTATGAATATACTTACTCTTTCCAAGAAAGCCAGTGGCGCCAGTGACGGGGATGCTCTTGCCCTTGAAATACTCTGCGATCATTGCTGCATCCATGCTGCCATCCATCGCCATCTGAATTCCTCCTCAGATTCAGAGAAAGGGACAAACTAGTAGCTAGTTTGAGTAGTGGCTATTTTGAGGCACGACAGAAGTGGTGGAAGGTGCACACATATTTATGCATGCACACAACACACGTACAGTTAGGCAATTAGTTCATAGGTTAAACAATTAGTTAGGACGGTGTCGGAGAAGGATGCACGCATAATTGGAAAGTATGGACAGAATTAAGAAAGCAGCAGAATACTAGCTGGAGTATGTACTAACCTAGTACCAGCTATCACCGTAGTACACTGACATTATGCACCATGCTACAGCTGGCAGCTGCAGTCGAATCTCAAGCACATCAAAGTATTGAACGAATTAATTAGCACATATCGCCTTTAGTTTAACACACAACTGGTACGCGCAACCACCTGATCAGTTAATGCGGTGCTCCGTCCTAAGTTTGATTCATCCGCTAATCATCTATACTTCTATATCTATATTATCTATACTGTCTATACTATCTTCTATACTATCTTTCTCATAAAAAGAAGAATTTTTTCCTCTTATCTTCGACTAAGATTGTACCATCAGATTGTAATCATCCAATGACTAATATCAGATTATAATCATCCAATGACTAATATTATTTTGATGATCTACCATTTAAAAAATTACCCACCATACCATTCGCTTAAAGTTGATAGTAATTACTCACCATTACTCTTACTTAAAGTTAATACATAATTTTCTATTATTGACATTGCTATACCCTCTAACGCCTCTCTCTCCCGAATCTGCCCCACGTGTGGGCGCTGCACCCACGCCACGCTTTGGCCGTGCTCGTGCGCCATTATCGTTGTCTCCTTTAACACGATGTAGTATGAATTGTGTTTTTACACAATACATATTGAAAAACGTACGTTGCACAATATACACTTGCTAGTTCTTTTGAAAGGTTAGGTCGATGACAAAAGCTGATCAATCTAAAAGGCTAGATTGATGACAAAATCTGGTCAATGTATATACTCGTGTTCGACACAGTCCGTTTCCACATTGATTTCTGTTGACTTCGGCCCATGGAACACTGTCGGGAATTTCTTGTTGACATCGGTTGCCTACCTAGGATGTGTATTGTCATGGTGGCGGTAGTTATTTGCACAGCTAGCATGTTGTGAACGTTCGTTTCTTAGAGTCTTTTCATACGCCGCAGTTCACTATTGACTGAAGACAGTGTTATCATCTCACATTTGTCTCAGCTGATGAGAAAAAGAAGAAAACAAAAGGAACAGAAGAAATTAAGGAAGATGATAGTCTAGTATGTATATGCAGTAAAAAGGTTAAAGCCTTTTCCTCTAAGAGAAGTATGGTTGAAATCGGAGCGGATACGAACGGATAGTGCTGAAACTATATCATAAACCATATTTTTTTTCCGGATATGGAGTCGGAGCGGATAGTGTCCGGATACGAATACGGAATCGGAATCTATCGGTCACGAATACGGAGCAAATACGGAGTGAATACACTTCGGTAGCGGATATTTCGTCGGATGTCGCGATAAGCCGACAACATTAAAAATCATATATAACACTGCACGGAAGCGGCCAAACGCCTAACAAGCCAATCCCATCTTCCTTTGCTCTGCACGCCCAATCGATCACCATGGGGACTCCTGCCGCTGCATCTTTATCCTGTCGGTGTGGCTGGGTGCGCTCCTAACAAACTGATCGATCTCATCCTCCTTGCATCACGTCCCCTTCTCCCCAGCGAAGACGTGTAACATCCTTGTTTCTATTACCTTATGTACATCATTACATGACATGGCATTCATGAAGAATCTATTGGTGTAAAATTTTGAACTTTTGGAATCTTGGAAAGAAAACCCTAAACTCCAAACAAAGAATCGAAGTGTAAATTCCATTTTGTTTCAAAAGTTTGTTAACTAAAGTATAATGGAAGTCATTTCTATTATCTCCATATATTTATGTGAGATTGAGTAAGATTTTCTGGGGAAATTAAAATGAAATTGGTAACTGTTTAAAAGAGTTAAAGCAAAAAAAGAAAAGAAATAGAAAACATAAAATAAACCCTCCTCCCTGCCGAGCTGGGCCTCCCCCACACGCAGCCCGCTCCCGCCCCCATCTGCCCTTATCCCCTAACCCGCTGCCAGGCGCCACCTCCTGCTTCCGCTCTCTCTCTCCCGCCCGCCTCGGTGCCTTGCCGCCGCTTGCCACCACCGCCGCTCGCCGCTGCCCTAGACGCACCGCCCTGAGGCCCTTCTCCGCCATCTATCGGAGCCCAAGCCACCGCCGCCTCTTCGCCCACCGCGCTGGCAAGGCCGCGGCCACCCCCCTGGAGCCCCTCCGCCCGAGCACCGCCGCCCACCGGAGCGCCGCTGCCTCCTTCCGTTCACCGCCCCGGAGCCCCGCTGCTGCCTCATCGCCCGAAGCCGCCCCGCCTCCCCGCTCGCTTCGCCGCCCCAGTAAGCCACACCCGCTTCGCTCAATTGGGCGCCGGGAGGTCTGCACGCGGGGACGGCGCCGGGAGGTCTGCAGGCGGCGACGGCTCCGGGAGGTCGACACCGGGCGGTGGAGTACGAGTATACGGATAATCTTTTGGATATTCACCGGATATTACCGAAATCTTCCAGATATTCTTGGATACGGACAGATAGTATCTAAACCGTATCCGTATTCGTATCCGAAAACGACTATCCGAATCCTTATCCGTATCCGAAAATTATCCGAACCAGTAACCGAATACCGTCCGAAGCTCTTCGGTCGGTCAGTCGGTCGGGACCTATCCGTACCAATTTCACCCTTAAAGAGAAGCTTTTACCACTAGTATGTACAAGTAAGAATTATATATTTTACTCAGACGGAAAACTTCTCGTCATGAAAAGCACTTCCATATTTACATATTTTTAATTAATATTACTAAGAAATAATTAATCTTGCTTACACAGAAGCAAGGGCTAGCTTGAATGATAGCATCAAGGATGCACCTAGCATATACATGTATAATGCAGCCGAAAGTGAGATTAACATGTGAAATTAATCTTGCTACACTAATCTTGCATGTTCAAATGATTATGGGCTTGAATGTGACATGTGAAAATAATCTTGCTTATATTGTGGGCATGAATGTAACTTGTGAAATTAATCCCTTTATTTTTCAAAAAGAAAACATGTGAAACTAATCCAGCTTACATGACAAATCAAAGTTGTGTATCATGTATTTAATCTTGCAAGTCCACGTAAAAGTCTGAGACCACGACCATTTAGTAACAGAGCGTTCAGTGGCAAGAATGTAAATGTACTGAAACAGCTTCACCATACATGTGGCGTGTAAAATCAAGCTTTTCTTATATAACAGAGCAGTAAGTGACAAAAAATGTAATGTAGTCTAAAATTTCCTCTAAAAAAACTATGATCACTAATATACACAAGTAAAAAGTACTTGTATTTGTCAGATGGAAAAGTTTTCTTCATGGGAAGTACTTCCAAATCGAGAGAGGATTTTTGGCTCACCGACACTAATGTGTCCGTCCTGAAACAGCTTCACCATACATGTCGCATGTAAAACTAAACTTTTCTTATATAACAGAGCATACAGGGGAATACACTAAGAACGTGCAAAAATTCGTGTTAGTAGTTTGAGTTCTGGTCTGCACAAAACAAACAAGGGAAAGTGACTAAAATAACAACTATTTGTACACCAAATTTGTCCTTTTATTCCACGGATCACAAAGATACATATTGTTTAATGAAAAGTTGCACGTGCACATATTACTGCAACAGCATATGTGGTACAGTAACTTTTTTGGGGAAATTTTTGCACTGGAATTTTTTTATAAAGAGCATTAGTGATCGGGAGTCAAATTGAGTTTCCGCTTCCATATCGTCATATAATTCTTTTACCAACACATAATTGGGGAATTTTTTCCGTTCTTAGTTGGGCGATTTGTCTGGTTAATTCCGTTAACGAACGAGACCTCAGCCTGCTAACTAGCTATGCGGAGCCATCCCTCCGCAGCTAGCTTCTTAGAGGGACTATCGCCGTTTAGGCGACGGAAGTTTGAGGCAATAACAGGTCTGTGATGCCCTTAGATGTTCTGGGCCGCACGCGCGCTACACTGATGTATTCAACGAGTATATAGCCTTGGCCGACAGGCCCGGGTAATCTTGGGAAATTTCATCGTGATGGGGATAGATCATTGCAATTGTTGGTCTTCAACGAGGAATGCCTAGTAAGCGCGAGTCATCAGCTCGCGTTGACTACGTCCCTGCCCTTTGTACACACCGCCCGTCGCTCCTACCGATTGAATGGTCCGGTGAAGTGTTCGGATCGCGGCGACGGGGGCGGTTCGCCGCCCCCGACGTCGCGAGAAGTCCATTGAACCTTATCATTTAGAGGAAGGAGAAGTCGTAACAAGGTTTCCGTAGGTGAACCTGCGGAAGGATCATTGTCGTGACCCTGACCAAAACAGACCGCGCACGCGTCACCCATCCCGCCGACGGCGGCACCGCCCGCCGTCCGGCCAAGTCCCCGACCACCTCCCCTCCCCGGAGGGGGGCCGGGGCGACAGAACCCACGGCGCCGAAGGCGTCAAGGAACACTATGCCTAACTCAGGGGGCGCGGCTGGCCTGCCGGCCGCCCCCTGCGTTGCGATGCTATCTAATCCACACGACTCTCGGCAACGGATATCTCGGCTCTCGCATCGATGAAGAACGTAGCGAAATGCGATACCTGGTGTGAATTGCAGAATCCTGCGAACCATCGAGTCTTTGAACGCGAGGCGCGACAACCTAGGCGTCGTGAGCTAGGTGCACGGTGAAGCCTGCGTTGCGAGCCCCAGCCGTGGGTCCAGGCCTGTTGCGGCGCGTGCGCTGGCCAGCTTTTCGTCACGGACCGGATGCGTGATTTGGCCGCGTCGCGCTCGGCATGCGCGATATTGCCACGTCTTGGTTGACCGCTGTTTCATGGAGACAATTCCGTCATTTTTCTGAGGAGGCTAGTTCCGGCATTGAAGCTCGCCCGGGAGCCAGTTCTGGCTTTGTTCCCTCCATCGGGCATCCATTCATTGCCATCCCAGGGAACAGATCTAGCTCCCAGATTTTCTCCTCTGCCCGCCGATAGTTTGTCGCGAAGGTACCAATGTACCATTGCTCCTGCTGTCTCCTTGCAGATGTCAATCTGAAACTGTGCCGTAACTTGGGCCTGAGCAACGGCATGGTTATATCCTACAACACACATTTTTCACACAGCAAATATATATATCGATATTAAACATGATATCGCCATGTTCTTCACAGTATACCAGCCACCGCAGTCGACCTAACCAGCGAGGGCGATCTTGTCGAAATTACACAGCTGTCATGCATTTCTAGAGGCTACAAACTGACTAGAATGAGTCACCAGAAAACCACTGATAATCTGCAAACGATTGCAGATGATTGGTTTTACCATATCATAGGAATTCAAAACGAAACTACAGTAACAGAGGTGTCAACGCTAGATGATCAGCTTGCTGCTAAACAGCTACAGACTTCACAGAAGCAAATGACTCCAAGCTATAAGCTATGTTGAGCATGTTCTACAACTTCAAAGGCGCAGTGTCGTCAGAACATGCGGCTCCACTGTTCCTCCAGTTTACTGTTTAAGATAGAAGGCCTGGACCTGCTGCTTTAGCTGGAAAACAGAACAACAGGTCAGTTCTGTAAACGATTAAGAAAAGCTTGATCATATGAACATGAGATTACTAAGATTGATGGCCCAAAAATTATTAAAAAAGTAATGGGTGCAAATGCCTCTATGAGCGCACTTTGGAGGAAAAATCACTAGATGCACACGGTGGCACGTGCACCCATTAGCTTTTGTGAATTTTAATAGAACTTTATTAAAGGATATGATTTACTAGAAACTTGTACTGGAGCAGTTACAGTCCTAACCCAACAAGCTCAGTGGAGTCAGACAAATCTTTCTGTCATGTAATGACTGAAGCAATTCAGCAGTGACAAAGGCGAGCAACGTGCAATTGCATCAAGTATTAGAGCACACTAGGCTATCACATTCGTATGAAAATCTCAGAGAGTGATAGAAAATAGCTAAATACTGCGACATAATGTTACAAGGTACTAACCCATCTCTGCTCTTCTCCTGACAAAACTCACGGAACTGAATGCAAGTGTTCTTCACTCAGGACCAACCCTGCAACACGCAAAAGTACACAATCAGGAAAGCCCCACCAAATTGCTTTAATTTTTTTTCTCAAAAAAGGGACAAGCCCTCTGCCATTTTCATTTAGATAGAGAGAAAAGGTTTATATACATAATTTTTTTTAAAAAAGATTACATTTCACCGAGAAAAGAAAGCCTCCTCTGATCGAGGTCCGCCTTTGCTAGGAAGGCAACCTCTAGCACACTTAAATAAGTGTTTTGGAAAATTTGACGATTGTGCTCTTTCCATACGTTTCAGAGGGCTTACATGATGATTTCGTCGAAGATCTTTCGCCAGGAGTTCATCAGAGCCGCGATGCATGAATCCCACCACTTGTCAAAGGGGGAGGATAGGGACAAAGACGCGCTTGAACCAACCTAAAACCAGCGTGTCAGAATATCCTAAACTCCTCTCGAGAAAAAACACCCACGAGCCAGGTGCTCATTTGTTTCAAACTCCATGGAGCACAGACAACATACTTGATGATGGGGCCACCCCCGGACAGTAAACCTGTCAGCGGTGAGTGCCTTCCTATGGAGGAGCCAAGTGAAAAGCTTGCACTTTTGCTCTGCCTTGGATTGCCAAATCTTGATCGAGTTAAACGGCGCCGAGGCAGCACAAAATTGGAATTTCTAGACTGACGCTGCTGAATAATCACCACTAGCTGTCCAACGCCAAGTGATTAAGTCTAGTATGCTATCCTGGAAGTGGATGTTCTGCAGCATTGACCATAGAAGCAAGTATTCGCAGATTTGGGTGCAAATTGCTTTAGGGTGCGTTTGGTTGGAGGGCGAGGTGGGATGGGACGAGCCCATCCAATATTTTTGGGATGGGTGAACCATTTTTTTGTTTGGTTCAGTGGATTGAAGTGGATTGGATGGACCAATTTTTTGTTTGGCAAAAATTGGATGAATTGGATGGGATGAGCCACTGACATGCAGGCCCCATACGTCATTGACTATCTCCACCTTTTCCCCTAATCCTCGCTCTCTCTCCATCCTTCCAGAGCTCAGGGGCCGGAGCTGCCGGAGCGGCGGGGTGGGGAGCGGCGGGGCCGAGCTCGCGCGGGCGGCGGACGGAGCTAGGGGCGGAGGCCGGCGGGGCGGAGCACGGGCGGGGGGCCGGCGGGCCGGCGCTCGGGGCGGGGAGCGGCGGGCCAAGCTCGGGGCGGCCGGTGAGGCTCGCGCGGGAGGGGGCGGGGAGCGGCCGGGGGGGTGACGGCCGCAGGGGGCAGCGGCCAGAGAAAAAAAAGCTAAGCGTGATTAGAAGGTTAATTAACTATGATTAGAAGGTTAAGCATGATTAGAGAAAATTAGGACGAGCCCATCCAGAAAAATTGGCTGAACCTCTCTATCCAACATATTAGAGGAATATTCCTCAACCAACCAAACACACCCCATTCCTCAAAAAATTGGATGGCCATCTCCCATCCCACCTCTATCCACCCAACCAAACACACCCTTAATGAATGCAATAGAAGAAGCAAATTTCAGTTCTTTCTCTTCACTTGTGCATGCCCAGTCAAATACATATTTAGCACGACAATTATCTATATCTGAGTTAAGATGTCAATCAAAACAACTATACAAGCCCAGTGTGAGAAAAGTGATTGGAAAACTTCCTTTTATATATGCATATGCAATATGTAACAGCAATCTGTTAGGAGTTCCGGGATAAATTATGAAATGTTCGTACCAGATCTACATCCTGCATTGATTTTCTATTAAGTGTTCAAGAATATAGTGTTTTTTAGTTTTCTGTAATGAAAGTGCTAGTCCTTAATAAATAACTTCTGAATAAGTTAAACAAATCTCACATGTAGGGCTATAGTGCCTCATTGACATACAAACTTTGATTCGATAAAAATGACATGGATATCACAAACATACTTGAATCCAAATTGACTAAGGCAAAGAGAAATAGTTTGTGCATAATAATACTAGTGTCTAATATAAAATTTCCTTTCCACAAATATTTAATGTTTAACTCCAGCAAATCTTCTACATGAAACTCCAGATATCGTGGTTTGTGAACCCATACCAGCACATAGACACCCGAGACCAAAAAAAGGCTTGCTATTTTGGTACCAAACAAAGACGAAGCGTGCAAGACTATCCTAACCAGTTTAAATGGGTTAGATTGACCTTGATGTCCTTACCTTAGTACTTCCATTCTGAGGGTCTACTCTGGCCACATAAGTAGGATCAAACTCAAATATACTGTTTAGAGCTAAAACAAAAGGATTCGGAAAGAGAAGACATGATTGCGCTTCTCCAAATCTGCCAATATTCGTACTATTTTTTACAAGTTTTGGGGATCTCATTCAATAATATATTTTTTTCCAAAATTGCATAAAAGGGCTGAAATCAACAAATTTCCCTTTGTGGACCTCATGAAGATTTGTTTGGGAGGAAGGAAGATGGCATGCCATGACTACAAAAAACGAAGGAAAACAGGCATTTAAATATGATGATTGTAGACAAGCAACAACAGCTACGCCTCGGCTTGGATACCACATGTAAGACAACATGGTGCCACCTAAAATTGGAGGACGTAAACTAGAGCTCTTTTACCATCCGATCAGTGTGAACAGAATGTGCTCTCGACAAAAAAAAGTGAACGGAATGGAGCATGCTTCTAGGATCTATATCATGGAATGCTGCGATGATCAGATGAATGATAGCCCTCCCCGAATTAATTGGAAGAAGCACTTGAAATGGGATGATTGGAGGAAGAGGTGCCATGCCATGCTTACGCCTAAAGAAGAAAAATGGGCATTTAAATATGATGATTGTAGACAAGCAAGAACAGCTATGCCTCGGCCTTGGATACCATATGTAAGACAACATGGAGTGTATAATGCCACCTAAAATGGGAGGACGTGAAGTATTACTATTTTATGATCCGATTAATGTGAACGGAATGGACCTTGCTTCTCGGATCTATGTTTGCGATGATCAAATGGACGATAACCCTGCACAAATTAATTAAAAGAGCCACTTAAAATGGGAGAATGTGAAGTGCTACTCTTTGAGGTGTCCAATGTGTGCAGAACGGATCATATTTGTCGGATCTACATCATAAAACACTGCAAACAGCCAAACGGATGTCAGCCCTCCCCATATTGATAGGAAGCGCCACTCTTAACGGAGGAATGTCAATTGATACTCTTTGAGCCGTCCGATCAACGCAAGGAATAGATCATGTTTGTCGGATCTACGCCATAAAACACTAGAACAATCAAACGATAATTCTCCCCAAGATGATCGGACGCCTTTTAACATAAATCTAAATTCTCCCATTTTGTGGGAATCTAACATACCCGATTTGCGCACCAGGACACCTAAAACAACCATCCTACTATTACACAAGCACATATTGAAGAGGACATGTGTAGCATCCCTAAACCTTTAAACATGTTGAAAGATCATCAGACCCCTAATTGGTTTTGATGGTTAATGACAACTTAAACTGAAATCTAATGTTTACAATGAGTGTAAGCAGGTTTAATAGGTTTCAGGAAGAAGTGTCATCAAGGAAAGGATGACCATCCAAAAAGTACAAAGGTGGTTTCCAGGAGAAGGGGATGGTTGTGCTAGGCAGCTGTGCCACAGCTGTGAAGAAGCCAGTGCTGTGCAAGGAGTTGCAAGCAAGGTGATGGTGGCTTGATGCGTCAAGGGCCGTGACTGCAGTTGGTGGCAGGTAAAGTCTAGATTTGCTAGTTTCCTTGAGTCCATAGGAAACACCCGTACTATCAAGAGGGATGATGCGGTAATGATCTATGGAGGTTCTTTTGCTCAATGCTCAGAGTGTTGGACAGTGGCACTGATGCTTTGAGGTCAGTGGCCCTGTATCAACAATTTTACACAAGTGTGAAACTGGTTTGTGCTAGCACTCTGCAGTGCTAGCAGTAGAAAAACCCTAGAGCCTAAAGTCACCTGTGTGATACAGCTGTGTCACAGGTGGTCTACCGTTCTATGACTCAGGTATATCTCTGTACCAGGGGAGAGCTTGTAAATGCTAAGGGACCTGCACTGCAATAGTTTGTCTACCGAGTCAGAAGACTGTTGGAGGTTCTCTCCTTATTAGGGATCAGAGTTAGTTGTGCGCTGAGGGCATGTAATGTGCCAAGACCGGGCTGAGTAGTTAGGCTACGTCAGTAAAGGGTTCACCTGTGTGTGCCTTCGGTGACACAGGTGTCAGTCTGCCTGAGCCGGTTATAGTTGGGCGTTGTGATTGGCTGTGTCACCGGTGTCTGTCACCGGTGACTCACTCAATTTGTGGCGTACCCGGTTTTTGTAACATCCACTATTTTAATTTTGGTTGATTGTGCATCATGTCATTGCATGATTTAAATTAACTTTTTGAGCTAGGATTTTAAATCTAAAGAATGATTCAAATCTGTTTAAAATTGTAAAACAAATTCAAAAGAAAACAAGAGAGATCAGAAAGTTCTTGGGGTTTGAATTTGAATCAAAGAAAAAAACTTGAATCGATTTGAATTACAACCAGTTTTGAACTCAGAAATCAAAAGAGAAAAAGAAATAAAAATAAAATAAAATCTAAACTAACCCCCCCGACGGGCCTCCTCTGCCCGGCCCGTTTCCTTCCCCCCCACCGGCCTGGCCCGCCTCTTCTTTTTTTTCGCCTGGGCCTCTCCCCGCCCTCGGCCCATCTGGCTCGCTCGCCCATCCCTATCCTCACCCCTGCCACCCTCTCTCCTCACCCCGGCCCCAGCATGCCCGGCCACCTCCTGCTTCCGGACCGCGGCAGCTCCGCCTCGGTGGCAAGTGCGCAGCGCCTCCCCGGCCACCTCCTGCTTCGCCGCGCCGCCTCCCTTCCCCTATAAAATCGGCCGAGCTCCTTCTCCCTCTCTCCCTTACCTTTTATCCCGCCCTCACCGCGGAGCTCTGCCGCTCCGCTTCTTCGCACCACCGCTCTGCCACCAAGCACCATCGCCGCCGCCGCCCGAGCTTCTCCGCCAAAGCCTCGACTGCCGCCCCCACCGAGTCCCTCAAGTCCGCCCCGCCTCCACCGAGCTCCGGCCGCTTCCCTCGCCGTGCCGCCTCGGCCTAGCCCTGGCTGCCCCGTCTCCTCCTCGCCACCAGAGCTCGACTCGAGCTGCCGCCTCCCTGTTTCGCTACCAAGCTGCGCAGCCGCTCCTCGCCGTCGGTAAGCCCGCCGCCGTCGTCCCCTCCCCCGCCCCTCCTCGTCGCCGGCAGCGGCGCGGGTTCGGTCGGCTCGGCCGGCTAAGTGTGCCATTAGGGCACATTAATGCCTTAATTAATGCCTAATCGGTGGATTAATGCTAATAAACTGATAACCGGACACATTAATTGCTAATTAATGCCCATTAATGGTGTAGTTAGGGCACCATTAGTGCTAACCACCGATTATTAAGTACTAAGTTTAATTAGTGTCCTTAATTGCTGGTCTGACACATTAGTGACGTTAATTAATCACTAACAGTGTAGTAATCAAGCTGAGTAAATGTGTTCCTATGACAGCCGGGTCCCGCGGTTCAGAATTAAGAAAAAGATTAAAAGAAAAGAAAATGTTTATGACAAGTGGGCCCCACTTGTCATTGACTCAAGTCAACCTTGGTCAAAGTTGACCATGGGGCCCACTTGTCAGCCTCTGTGAATATTTGAATTTATTTAAATATTATTTTTACTGAGAAAAATATAAAAAGGGTTAAAAAGTGATTAAATCTTAGAAAATTCATAGAAAATTCATTTTTAATCAAAAAATACAAATAATATATCAAAATATTCAGAAAAATGAGAGCTACTCAATTATGTCATCCTCATACATGTTTGCATGCTAGGAGAATCAGAAATGACTAAAAACTCAAATTAGGGTTTCCCCGATTAGCCGGAGAATTTCGGATCGTGATATTTTGAGCGTCCGGACTCCGATTAAAGTGGTTCCTCTTGCATTAGTCTTTATTTTGTGTCCTCCATGTCATGGCATACATTTCGTCTCATGCTGTTGTTCCGCATTTTGATAATTACAATTGTGCCCTTTCTTTTCCGGTGTTTTCGTTTTTCTCCGTTAGAGCCGGAAGGTCCACCAGACGATAGCCTCGATCACGAGCATAGTTTAGTTGCTATGCAACAAGGCAAGCAGCCCCTTTGTCCATCTTGCAAACATCTACTATTTACAAAGTATTAGTTGTTTTCAAATTCGTTATCGCATGCGTTCATATTCTACTTTTCGCTAAGTATTACCCTATTCCTTTGCATAAACTTACTTTGTCGCTCAATCAACACCACCACCCATCATTGTTACTTCTAAAATGCTTATATAATTGTTGATGCTTAGACCTGCTTAGACATGTAAAAGTCATAATTTCTAGGATGGCAGACAAAACACAACACTCTGGATGGGTTACGTGGTAGGTGGGTGTTCACCAGGGGTAACCAATGAACTTGCTTAATAATAATTGGGCTTAGACGAGAGGCCATGGCTGGAAGCATGGTGGGTTGTCTCGTCTTCCCACAAGGACCGGTTACCGGTGTCCCTTCGAGCCGAGATTTGCGTACTTCTACACGGGTGGATTATGGGGCCACCCGCGACTAAATAATTTGCCTAGACTTAGTGTATGAGCTGCATTAGTTCGCCATTTCCATTTACCGCGTGTATGAAAAAGGGGATGTGGTGTGGTATCTCAATATAAGGGTGGGGTGAACACACGGTTTGGGAGACCGGGGATGTACCTCGATTCACAACTTATGGGACCATGTCGCAGTTGCGGCCGGACTGATGTACATGGACTAGCCCGTAAGGGCGGCTCATACCTAGGTTGAAAGCATTGTAACGGTTGTGTTTGATCACCCTTTGCTAGCACACCTCGTGAAGTGTGTGATTGGCCTAGCACTAAGAGACGATCAATACATGTAGGTAAAGATGTACACCCCTGCAGGGTTTGAACTGTTTAAACAGCCGTGTCCGCGGTTATGGACAGCTTGGTAAGATTTTGCATCAAATTAGACAACTACAACTATCAATTTAAAACTTGTCAACTCTAAAGTCGAGGTGTAACGATTACTTCCTCCCGGGGTGGTTGAGGAAGAATCGAGGGTTTACCTGTTCGGTGTCTGCAATAGAATTGATCGTGAAGTGTTCGACTTGCCCCCTTTGAAAAGCATTCTAGTAGTCGAATTTCATCTACTTAACGAATATTGTAAAAGGTAAAATTGGCTTTCGGCAAAATAGTCCATAGTTACCCCTTTATTGATATCTGTGTATCTATTACTATTTTTCCCTTGTAAGTCTTGCTGAGTACAATTTTGTACTCACCCTGCTATCGTTGACATTTTTATTGCAGAGGAAACTACCCCTCCCGAGGGTGGTTTCTACTTAGAGATCGACGCTAACGACGACTAGTCGCTAGAAATCCCAGGCAGTGATCCTGCCCCTGGGGTTTGGCAGCTTGGTTTGTTCTGCTGCCACTTTTGGCCCGACCTTTTGGCTTCGTAGCCATATATATATTCTTCCGCTGTGTAGTTGAATTTGGATCTTCGGATCCCTTATGTGGATATATGTTGTTAAGTTTCAAACCTTATAATATTGCAGTTTCAGTCGTAGAGCTACTGCTGTGAAATCTGGTTGTTCTCACCTGCCTCATGTGCCATGTGTGTATGTTATTGAAGCATATGATGTGAGTAGGGTTTCAAAGTCTTTATGATAGAGTTATTAAGTTTAGTCACCCATGTGAAGTGACTCTTCTACTGAGAAGTTGAGAACTATATCATCCTACTCCAGCCGAGCATTAATTTACCGGGACAAGTTCGGGATTGACGTTCCGACTCAGTAGAGAAAGAGTGAGGAGGTCATATCACCCTACTTAATCTGTGCATTAGTTTGCCAGAGCAAGTTTGGGGTTGACGCCTCGGGCTATTCGAAGCCATATCACTCCACTCCTCTCAGAATTGACACTCGAGAGTTGAGGTCGGGGTTGACGTTTCGACTTAGCGGGTGATTTCACTTAAGACTCTCTGTTATGGATTTTGGATTTCGACAGTTTTAAGGCCGGATAAACCCTTGTGTTTACCGTACCAGTCCCATGATCAGTAGCCGGTACACACAAGTTTACCTGTATATCAAGGTCATACATAACCGATCTTCGAGATTGAATAATTATACCTTTAGCCCAACGGCTCAAATCTTGCAGTGGAAATCAAACGGTGGTGCGGCCCATCAATATGCCGTTCCCGACAGACAACTGACTGGGGTTACGTAGCTGCCTCAGCCAGCTGTGTCTTAGGTAGAAGCAATTCAAGCCCAAGCGCCTCACCTGTCTCCATCATCTGTGTCACCGCCAGCTGACCCAGCTTCTATTGCTCATGCCCCTGTGTCCTCTCCTGTGGCACATGCAAGTGGCTCAGCTGAAGAGGAAGTAAGTTCAGAAAGCAAAACAAATGATGAAAGGGGAGTGTCAGTAACTCCACCTAGGCCAAGAGAACAAAGAGCAGATTCTGATGAAGAATATCAAGCAGAAAGCTCATCCCCCAGTGCAGAATCTGCCAGTGAACCAGAAAAGGAGGCAGAACAAGAGGACAGCTTGCCCAGTCCTTCAGTAGCAGAAGAGGATTTGGAATCCAAATATCATTATATATTCTCATATGCTCTGAGGACTGAGGTAAATCAAATGCAATTCATTTCAAGAGCTGTAGTAAAGAAGCTTCCAAAGAGTGACCTCAAGAGGTCAAAGAGCAAGGTTGCCTCCATGAGCACAAGTGCCTTCATTAAGATGAGGTCAACCTGTCCCTATTTCAATGAAGATAAGGAATACCTGGATCCAAGTTGCACAAACCCTATATTTCACAATGATCATCAAAGGGGTGTTTATCATGAGATCCTTTCTTCTAAAGGGTTTGTAGATTGCAAGGCCATAAACTGGTCTGCTCTGACTGATACAAGACTGTGGACGCTGTCATCTCTGATCCAAGCCTCAGGACTTGAATTCATCTGCAATCTACAACAAGGATATGACCCAGAGGTCATCAAAGAATTCTATGCCACTGTGTGGGTAGAACAGAACAATCAAGATGTCGGGCTCTGGAGAACTAGAGGTTAGCTGCTATCCATAACAGCTCCAGAGTTCAACGGCTTATTCCATGCACCAGTGGAGCCTGGCATGCCCAATCTATTCAAATTAGAGCCAGTCTCCAATGCTGACAGAAGGAAGTTCTATCCTAGAAACTTCTCTTTCCCTGCCAATGCCCCAGGAGACCATGTTTATTTCAAGGGGATCACAATAAATAGCCAAGCATCTGGTGAAGATACTTAATGTCACCATTCAGCCTAAGGGAGGTAACATAGATGCAGTTTACAATCCAGTTTGGCAGGTGTTGGTGCACATAGCCAAGAATCAGCATTTTGATATAGCAAGATATATCTTCCATGAAATCGATGCTGTTCAGAAAGACAAGAAGGCCAAGCTCAGATATGGGTCCTACATCATGTATATGATTCTTCAACGTACCGGTCTTCCAGAATCAACCTTTGACATCACAGTGAATACCTCCAAGACCTAGCTCAGGCCTCAAAATGATGATAACCCTGATGAGGTTGTTGTTCCTGCTTTATTTGATGATTCACCGGACCCAGCTGTGCCTAATCCCCGGTGACACAGTTGCTCCAACAGCGCCTCAGATGCCATCACCTCAAATCCAAGTGCCTACCGGTGTCACAACTGATCTACCTGCAGCTGACCCAACTGATCTGGTATCTGTGTCCAGAACAAGATCATGCCAACTCAGTTTGCAGCTCTGCGCAGAGAGAATCTCCAACTCCGATCAGAAGTCAACAGTCTGCACTCCAAAGTTGATCATTTGCAGGCTCAGCTCTCAGAGGTTTTCCAGCTGCTAAAAACCAAGCTCTCCTGAAGCATCTGTTCCCTTATCTCTTTCTGGTGTTTTAGTGGCAAAGGGGGAGAGATATTCAGGGGGAGAGATATAAAGGAGACATAAGAGGGAGAGTATTTTGGATATAGGGGAAGTGTTATATATTTTTGGTGTATCAAGACTTGTTTTTATTCTGATTCTTATGTCTTGATAACATTAATGTTCAGTATTTTATATTCTGATTTATGTATCTCCCTAATGCACTGATGCAGTTATGATTCTTGATTTGACTTATGCTCTGATGCAGTAATGTTCTTAAGATGTGTCTCATTTATGCTCTGATATAATTTTCCCACATATCTTTTATGCTCTGATGCAGTAATGTTCTTGATATGTGTAGATCATGTTTACAGACACATTATGCTCTGATGTAGTAATGTTCTTGATATGTGTGGATGGTGTTTACTCTGATATCTTGCTCATATATACATATGTTTGCTCTGATCATAGTAAATATGAGTAGAATGCTTTGAATATACTTTAGAATGCTCTGAACATGCTTTAATCTGTTGATCAAATTGAGCATTGCTCTGACTATGAAATGTTCTGCTTATATGCCTTGGTCATACTATGGTCATGCTCTGATCATACTAACTGCATCAATATCAGTTGAATTTCCATGCTCTGATCATATTAACAGCATCAATATCAGATCAGTTAAATCAATCTCTTATGATCTATCAAATTCTCTGAAATGATAAAAGTGTAAGTTGTAAGAAAATACTTCTCACACCTAAAATTTAAAATCTGTGTATTTGCATGATAAAAGCAAATCTCTTGTGCACAGCTTCAGGGGGAGTATATTCTAACAACCTGCACATGTATCCCTCATTCAAATCTTTATTTGAAATTATTGAATGGGTTGCCACTAACCACCAAAAAGGGGTTGATTGAAAGAGCATCTAGGCCCCTAATTGGTTTTGATGGTTAATGGCAACTCAAACTAGAATCTAATGTTTACAATGAGTGTAAGCAAGTTTAGTAGGTTCCAGGAAGAAGGGTCATCAAGGAAAGGATGACCACTGTGGCGTACCTGGTTTTAAGGCCGGATACTCCCTCGTGATTACTGTACCGGTCCCTGGATCAGTAGCCGGTACGCACGAATTAACCTGTATATCATTGTCATACACGCATATAACATAATACAAAATATACGAGCAGACCGTCAAGGCCATTAATCTGATACCTGTAGCCCAACGGCTATAAATCTGCAGCGGAAATCAAGCAGTGATGTGGCCCATCAATATGCCATACCCGACAGGCAACTGACTGGGGTTACGCCCTAGCTTTCGTGATCGTAATTGAATCTTCAGAACTGATGTCCTCTTCGTCTGGCCAAATCAACAAGCCAGGTGAGTACATGGAATGTACTCGTAAGCTATTCCCACAGGAGAAATATACGGCAATATTTCATGCAGGGAATGAATCAAGGAATAGCTCTAACCTAAGTTGGTTGTTGTGCGGAAGCTCTCGATCTAAATACATGAATAGTTGATTCAAATGCAATTTGGTAAAACTGATTAAATCAAAATGAAAAGAACTTCTCTTGAGGTAGACCCGGCTACCTCCTTTTTCTCAGTCCTCGAGACAGCTCAGATCATACTACCCCGGGCAGCATGTCTAGCTTCTCTACCAAATGCTCAGCTTGCACTATCCCGGATAGTACAGCGAGCCTCCTTATTTCCAAGCCCAGCCCGTGGTATCCCAGATAACACGGCTAGACTCCTTCTCCAGCAATTTCTTGCTACTAGCCGTGTAGCATAAATTACACTCTGTGGACACGTCATGCCCACGTCCTTAACCCCTTTCCCAGCTTTCACAAGCAAAACTCAGTCTAACCAGTGTGTGGCCTTGCCAGTTCATGTCCATGACCGAGGATGCGGCTATTCGAATAGTTTTTAACACTCTGCAGAGGTTGTACGGCTTTACCCACAAGATGTAGGTCACTTTGGGTATACTTCGCGACGTATACTGACAGGGTTATTGCAACGAGACTTTTTGCCCATGTTCACACTAGAGCCGGACCCGCTAGGTGGGTAACCCAACTTTTGCATCCCGGATGTCAAAAATGGGACTCCCCACCTCTGTGTCGAACCATAATTCCACGTACTGCGTGGAACTCACTGAGAGCTTTACCTCCACGTAGTTCTGTGAAGATCTAGGGATCCCAAATCCATCCTAGCACATCACCCTAATTTCCCACTGTTCCGAGCTCTAGCATTAGACGAGGTACCGAGTCAAGTCCTTCCCATAAAGGACATGTGGACGTACGGTGTGGAACTGATTCAGCGGCACTTAGGTTCGGTCCTTAATTGATTCGAGCAAGACTCCATTTTCTAACCCCATGTCGTTCCGGACGAACATGGCTCCATCCGATACTCTACAGCCCCAGGCTGCCCTTAGCATTCTCACCCGAATCGAAATCATTTCCAGTTTTATTTAGGGTTTTGACAAACATCCCTTTCAAATGCCGCCTCAGATAACACATGTTATCCGAGGGTTTTCTTTCCCATGTCCCAGGGTTTTTGTAAATACCGGTCAAAACTTAGTTTTTTTTTACTAAAGCAGGTCTAAGCATGGCTAATGCCTATAGCCCTAATACTTTTGCCGGTCGCGGAACAACCGACTATAATTCTAGGGTTACAAGGAGTGGATCTTTCAGACCTGAGTCATATGTATCTATGGGGTATAACTAGGCCTACATAAAATACCGTTGATATTCACATAGCATGCAAGTTTCACAAACAAAATAATTAAATTTCACACATATGGGATTCAACATGATCAAGGTGGGAATGCTTGCCTGGCAATAATGGCTGGATCTCATGCTTGAACTTGGTACAACAATCGTCCAGAACTCCACATGCGATTCGTCGTAACGTCGGAACTACACGTCTGTAAACAACGAGTAAATAGTGGTGCGAGGAAGAGCCAAATAAGAAACAAGTGTTCACTCATGCAATCATAACGCGTCTGAATAGCTATTTGATGTGGAGAAGCTTTAGGAGGTTAAGGATGGCTTTAGGTTGCTTCGATAAAAGGTATTAATTTTAGAGCTTTCTGCCGAGATAGGGATTATTGTGGCTTGAACGATTATTAGGGTTTGAGGAGGGGTGGGAAAAGGCTTCAACATCACATGGAATGAAGATTTCCCACAGGTTTAAAGACCAGCTCACTTGGTTAATATCCAACCCACCCTAGGTTCTCTTGGTTTTCATATTCCAGTCAGGTTCAAGGAGTAGTAGCCTATTTCAGAAAACTTAGCTAACAACCTGCCGAATCTAGGTTTGGAGTAATATCACAAGGCACCTTGATTTTAAAAGATATGGAGAGTCTAGGGTTTTACGTCCTTTTTGGTTTAAGATACGCAATACTTAGAATTTGACTGCTCTAATGAAAGCAAAAGATTACATATGATCTTGGAAAACCTTTGGAACGACGGTTAATTGATTCGGAGCCCGATAGGGAGTGGTACATGGGTGACATATGTGTTCGAAATATGACTAAACTTAAAACATTATAGGAACTGTATATGTGGGAATAGGCACATTAAGGTTATGTTTGAATTGAATTCAGACTTAGGGTTTAATTAATTCCAGACATTATGAAAATGATATTAACACCAATTTTTTAATGTTTTAGGGGGTTGGGAAAAAGAATGTCTAACTTTGATAGATAGTTTCGGAGAGATTAGTATCCGAAAGGTGCTTATCTAGAGGTTGTTCATGGCTTAACAACGCCTAGTTTTACGGGTAAACTTAAGACTACATCTTCACTTAACTAGGCAGTGGGCCGGGCTATCTAGTGCTTGGTTGGTGGCTTGCACGTTAAGTAGAACGATTAGGCTAATGGAGGGGGTTAAGCCGGGAGAGAGAGTGGAAAAAAATAGACTACGGTGGGGAAAAATAGCGACGCCATCGGCTTACTGGTGGAGGCGGCGGCCAAAGTCTCCCCGGCGTGGAGCTGCGGCAAAAGAAAGGCGGCGCGGAAGGGTAGCTCGGGTGAGCTCGTCGCCGGCAAGGGGGCTCGCCGGCGGGGAGAATTAGAAGCGGCAGTGGGATCTGCAGGTTGTTTCCCGTGTCAGGGTTTAGTTCGGGGCTAGAACTAGGATTCCGGGGTGCGGCAAGGGACAGAGGGGATATGGGAACTCTCAGGAACTCTCCCGCCTTGGCTCGGGACCATTTGGTTGCGGGATGCCGTGGATGTATTGACGTGTACGATGTATAGGTTGCGTTAGGGTTTATGCACATATAGGGTGTGTGGCAAGGTGGAAGGAGGTTATGGGAACTCTCGAGGGTCCTCTTATCTTGGTTTGGGACCAGCCGTTGGCAGGGTGCCATCAATTCCTATCGACGTATATGGTGTAAGTGAGGCTTCAGGTATTTCCTTGCGTTAGGGTTCTAGTGTGCATGTGCACATCTAAAAGTAGTATATATGTGCACGCACTCACGATATGACCTGGCGAGGTAGACAGCAGAAGTTCACTTCATTCGGAAGAGGTTTGCGACGTATATACGTGTCTCAATGTCCCAAGGGTGCCGTGTGGGTATGCAGCTGCAGGTATTGGTCTAGGTTATACCGACTAGGAAAAGGAGAAAGGTTGCCGAGGGTGTGTTCGTGTTTTGGTCTATAATAGCATCGTGAGTTGAACCAGTGTTTTAGTTTGGCGACGTTATTAGTGAAAAAGTTTTTGTTGGCCCTAATTTTTAGGTTTTGGAAAATCGGGGTGTGACAACCACTCAAAAAGTACAAAGGTGGTTTCCAAGACAAGGGAATGGCTGTGCTAGGCAGCTGTGCCACAGCTGTGAAGAAGCCAGTGCTGTGCACGGATTTGCAAGCAAGGGGATGGTGGCTTGATGCGTCAAGGGCCGTGACTGCAGTTAGTGGGCAGGTAAAGCCTAGATTTGCTAGTTTCTTTGAGTCCATAGGAAACACCGGTACTATCAAGAGGGATGAAGCAGTAATGATCTATGGAGGTTCTTTTGCTCAATGCTCAGAGTGTTGGACAGTGGCACTGATACTTTGAGATTAGTGGCCCTGTGTCAACAGTTTTGCACAAGTGTGAAACTGGCTTGTGCTAGCACTCTGCAATGCTAGCTGTGGAAAAACCCTAGAGGTTAGAGTCACCGGTGTGACGCAGCTGTGTTACAGGTGGTCTAGCGCTCTATGACTCAGGTACATCTCTGTACCAGGGGAGAGCTTGTAAATGCTAAGGGAACTGCACTGTGATGGTCTGTCTGCGGAGTCAGAAGACTGTTGGAGGTTCTCTCCTTATTAGGTATCAGAGTTAGTTGTGCGCTGAGGGCATGTAGTGTGCCAAGACCGGGCTGAGTAGTTAGGCTGCATCAGTTAAGGGTTCACCTGTGTCAGCCTCCGGTGACACAGGTGTCGGTCTGCCTGAGCCGGTTACAGTTGGGCTTTGTGATTGGCTGTGTCACCGGTGTCTGTCACCGGTGACTCACTTAATCCTACGTGGCAACAGTATAACGGTCAGGTACCTATGAACCCTATAAATAGGGGACCAAGGGAGGTCTTCGACCTCAACCTTGCTCATCCAGTGAATCACATACGACCGTTGCAAGCCTCTCATCCTCTGAACAAAAGCCAAACTTCCTAAGAGTTAATTCAAGAGAGTTAGAGCTTTGAGCAAAGAGCACTGGTTCCTCCAAGAGTTGTTGCTGCTGAATCTGTTACTCTTGGAGTGTCTACTCCTAGACGGGCGTAAGAGTTGCTGGTATCACCCAAGCTTGTGTGGGTTGAACCAGTGGTTTGTGAAGGTGATCTGAAGTCTATCTGCTGCAAAGCTAAAGGACTTCCACAAGCAAAGCAAGAGGCCTGATCACTCAGGTACTCGGAGAACAAGCACGATTCAGTGCTGATGATCTCTTCGGAGTAGCTCTCCAACGGAGACGTACCTCTCTGAAAAGAGTATGGAATTTCGGTGAAAAACACCTTGTCTCTCTGAGTACTTCTTACATTGTTTTTCGCTACTCATTAGAACTGCATGCTTGTGTGTTCATTGATATACATTGTTTATCTGTGATAGATCACTTTACACCTGTGTTTCTTTAGCTGTGCCTTAGTTGCTGTATATCATATCTCTCACCTGTGCCTGCTACCTGTTACACAGTTATCTGTCTTGCTTACCTGTTCTAGGTCATTAGTTCACCTGTGTTACATACCTGTGTGATAGCTACTGTTAATTTACATATCATATATTGCCTGTGCTGTTCACCTGTCACACAGCTAGCTTAACTTTGAAATCTGCTAAGACTTAATCTGATAACCTAAGCCAAAAGAAGCGAATTTAGTTAGCCTCCTATTCACCCTCCTCTAGTTGGCACCTTCAGTCCTTTCAGAGGTCTACTACCAGCTCTTTGGGTCAAACAATCTTCCAAAACCCAGCCGACCTAGAAGTTTACCAACACCTAGTATGTTAGATTACCTGGTCATCCGAGTTATTAGTGTGTAAATTAATAACATAATGATTACTTACGTACCATCTTTTGCTCTCTGCAAAAGGAGCTGAATGTTCAAGCTTCGCAGGGCTCTTTCCAGTCCGTGAGGGCTGACGACATTCTCACGGCCAGTTTGGGAACGAAGGAGCAACCGGGCCGTACTCGTGGTCAATGGCTCCTAGTCCCACATAGCAAGGCATTCCCACTCGATGAACAGTCGAGACAAGAACAGAAAAGAGCCAAAGCGGATCGCAAAAATGAGCAGATGAAATCCGAGCTCCGTCAATTCTTATGCCCGAGGTTGAACAGATGCTTGAGGCTAGGCTGACAAGAGAGAGAGGCACCATGGAGGAAAGATTCAGATCACAACAAGAAGGTCTTGGACACCCCAGCCCCGGTGCCCGTCGAAGTAGCTGCGCATCAGGCGGACCTGAATGTCTCGATGATACCAACGCAACGTATCCAGTCGATGCCATCAGCGAGCCGAAGAAGTGCAAGCTCCAAGTGACTATAGCTCATATCGGTTTTACCTTGGAGGCTGCTTCCAGGTTGGTGTATTTGCCTGCTCAAGGGGATACAGTACATGGTGTGGCGATGGCGGCAGGTTATGCTAGGTGCACCGTCGACAGCGTTGACTCCAAATTCATGGGAGTCCCGCTGTTCCATGCACGAGAGGACCATGATATTCAGATTTTGGGAGACGCAATTGGGTCATTCATCTAGTGGCCCAAGAAGGACATAGTCCTCGAGGACACACTGCCGGCGTCACCGAGGATGCATGTTGAGCCACCTGCCAACATCGAAGATCAGATGCAGCTATCAGCACCACCACCGAGGAGAGAAGAACACTCTCTTGTGCATGTCGAGCCACATGCCAACATCAAAGAGCTACTGCAGCTATCGGCACCACCAGTGCTACCTTCCCAGTTCACTCGCAAGTTTGATCTGCCGGCACCGCCCCCCCTCCGTGAGGGTTACTGCCAAAAAGACCGGTGCAAAGGCCTCGACGAAGGGCAAAGGAAAGGGCAAAGCAAAATGGCTGACCAAGGATCCGAACAAGCTAACCGATGAGGAGTTCAACAAAAGGTTCCCTCCCTTGGCAGTAGCCCCGAAATACGTGCCTGGCCAACCATTGCTGGGACAACAAGAACTCACGCATGCAGGTTTGTGTTGCCAGAAACTCCATGCGTACTACATGGACATCTCCAACAGGGAGGGCGAAACAATACAAGGTAGTATACCCATGTATTTCAAGCCGGAGCACTTCCTCCACAAAGCGGGTGATTGCATGGTAAGCTTCGAGGACTTGTTCCTCCTCTTCAACCTTCGAGAAATCGACGCCTCCCTTATGAGATGCTGAACATTGTAAGTATTTCACGATCATTGTGTCCATTCAAGCATTTTGTCACTAAATGCATACATATTAACTCTTACTTTCCATACCTAGGCACATGATCGATGAATGCAAAATAAGGAAAGAAGCGGTGGGTTTCATCGACCCACAGCTGCTCTCTGCACAAAGCATCACCTATAATCCTGACCTCGTCCACAATTACCTAGTACACGCATTGACGAGTCATCAGGACAAACGCTTCATAATGCTTGCATACAATGAGTTGTAAGTTATACACTATACTTCACATATTTATACTTTATACAACATGGGTTGCATGAGTTGTGGCTGTGGAGAAAAACTTTGGCAGCTTCCATTGGGTCTTGATTGTCTTCATGCTGAAAGATAAAATGGTACTATACCTTGATCCCTATAAGCCTCATGACTACTCGTCAATCAGTAGATTCATCAATAGGTGGTAGACCACATTTCGTTTCGTCCATAATTAGTTCTATTCTTTCTTCATTCTGCTATTTGCTTAAATTTTGTAATCACTTAGGGCATTCGACGCCATTGCTTCTAGACGGAGATCAACGCTAGGAGATGCCAAGACTTGGTGCCACGATTTTGAAATGAAGGTATTCCCTAATTAAATATATAACTGTCTGATATCATCAAAGTTCCCAAAAAATTCTATCCATTACCAATATGCCTGAGATTTAATTTTTCCAGGTTGCCCAGCAACCCGTAGGAACCAACCTTTGTGCCTATTATGTTTGCGATTTCATGAAGAAACTCATCGCTGTTTCGAAGAAGGTCAAAGATGCTAAGGGGATAACGTAGGTTAATTTCTCTTAAGTCATTAGTATTTCTTGCCATTTTAGCTATAGCCACGACATTTAACTTGATAGCGGCAACTTTTTTCTTCAATGGAATCAAACTCGATGCCGGAGCCTGACCTCGCACATATTCAAGGGCAATTCACCTACTTCTTTGAAGTGGAAGTCCTATCTTCAAAAGGACAGTATCACAGTCCTTTGCTAACGTTAATTCATACTCTGTAATGGATTTTGTAATGCATTTTGGTACTTGTAATGGATTTCGCAATTGATTCAAGTGTTGATGCATTTGCTGTAATGGATTAATGTTTGGATGGATGGTTATGTGAATAAAATGTGCAGTTCTGCTATGTGCTAGATATTCTGATGAAATGTTATCATATATATGAATTCTGCTCAAATTCTGATGCATATGCAGGTTGCTGGCCAAAAAATAAATTTTTTCTTTCTGCTGTAAATTCACATCCGAAACGGGTAATATACGGAAACCGTTTACCACATCCCAAACGGTTAATATGGAATAAATGTTTGGGATGTGGTAGTCATCCCAAACGATTCCCATACATTATCCGTTTCGGATGTTGTGGTCATCCCAAACGGTTCTTATATATTAACCGTTTGGGATGCGGATGACATCCCACAAGGTTCTTATTTATTAACCGTTTGGGATGGCGAGGTTATCCCACACGGTTCTTCTGTATTAACCATTTGGGATGTGCCTCTCTTCCCAAACGGCCACCAAACCGTTTGGGATATGACCCCCCTCATCCGCAACAGACAATTGGTGACGGTTCATAAAATCGTTTGGGATGCAACATTTCAACCGTTTGGGATGGTTATTTCTGTACTAGTGATCCAATGATACCTCTGCCGCAGATGAGACAAGGGTGTATTGTTGCGTGCGAGGGTAGTTAGGCTTTTTTTTCTTTTCCTAAAGGAACTTAGTTTGGAGCTTGGACAAACTCAACTAGCTATCTAAAAAGTTTGCAGGGATTAGTTACTTAGCACATGTATGATGATGGATGGACGGGGTCCTCAAAGCGGTGGGTTGTTGGTGGAACATGGATGGGGCGTGGCTGGAGGAGTCACATGCTGGCCGTTATCATTAGCGGCGTGGGCTAAGCTCGAGAAGATCGGGATTTTTGGATCTCACGAGGGAGGATGCACATTATGGAGGTTGCTAACTAATTGTCGGCGTAAGGTAAAAGGAGGGAACAACTTCACCGCATTGCTTAATTAATGGCTCCTAGATTTCAACATCTATTGACCAATCCAGGAATTTCACAAGTCATATAGAAATTTCACATACAAACTGTATAGTTCGAGTGCGAAGCGGAAGAAAATATGCATTCTTTTTTTCTGACAAACATCGAAAATGCTGAAGTTCTACGATTCACTGTAAAAATGGAGTTACCTAGTTAATAGAATTTTTTAACAAAAACTAGTACAAAAGAATCGAGGCTTACAGCCTCATAGACCGGCCTGCAATGAGCATAACAAAAATATATGTCACCAAAATAAACATTACCAAATCATTGCACACAAGCTCCACACCCTGCCGGAATCACGCAATAATGAGCCAACTCATAGCCGACAGCACGCCACACACCCTTAATCGGAAGTGTCAAATCCGACATTAACCCTGCCGAAGAGAAGAAGGAAGCATCACCGACCAAGAGGAGGACTGAACCACGCGACCAACAGAGCAAGGGACCAGCAAAAGATCAAGGGACACTACCTCGCACCATCACCAAGAATGCCCTCGCCTAGATCCTGCACCCTCGCCGAGCAGGCTAGATTCAATGTGACCCACACATCGAGGATAATAGGGATCCCGATATGATCAAAGAGGAGCACAAGATGCAACACCAGGAAAGCAAAGACGAAGAACTCCAAATTGCCGCCTGTGTCTAGGGAGCCGCACCACAAAACAGCTATCGCCGCCATCGTAATGAGAAGAGAGAAGTCAGATTCACCTTGGAAGGGGCAGATCTGGGCTGCTCCAGCCTCAATGATAGCAATAACACACCGTTACCCTTGCGCTATCTGCAATGCCCATCACATCGTCGGCGCTAGCTCCCAAGGCCGCCACCCCGGCTTCCAAACAGACTCACCCCGCCTTGCGCAGCCTACCTACACTGCCTTCGGGAGCCACCACATCGGTATCCATGCTCGCACACAGGCTGCATGCCGCAAGGCCCGACCACCTCACAACCCTTGCTGCACAAGGAGACCACCGCACTGACACCTAGGGCCGTTGTCAGACATCCACACAAGCCGACCCTTCCTGGCCTTACAAGCTGAACCGATAGCCCTATCACACCTATGGTCTAGCACTACCACCTGCACAACATCAAGACGCAACCCTGTCCCTTGAGGGCGCCCCAACATCCAAGCCCATTGTAGCACACCACTACGCCACCTGTATATTTCCTCATCTAGCTCTCCATTAAGGAAAGCTGTCTTGATGTCCATTTGATGGACGATAAGACCATGTGAGGCAGCCAAGAAAAGTACCACCCGAATGGTGGTCAATCTAGCAACAAGTGAATAAGTGTCGAAGAAATATTCGCCTTCTTTTTGGGTATATCCCTTAGCCACAAGTCATGCCTTGTACTTTTCAATTTCAATGGTACCATCAGGCCTAAGCTTTTTCCTAAACACCCACTTGCATCCAACTAGTTTGCACTCATAGGGACGCTTAGTGATTTCCCAAATCTGTTAGTGATAATGGAATCCATTTCACTACGGACCACATCTTTCCAGTACTTTGCATAGGAGATGCACATGCCTCTAAAATAGCTTTGGGAACATCATCCACAAGGTACACAATGAAGTCATCACCAAAGGATTTTTCAATCCTGTGTCTCTTGCTCCATCTAGGAGCAACGCTGTCATCCTCCTTAGGATCTTGCTTAGGTGTTCGTTCAGGATATTCAATTGGTATGGCAGGTTTAGAAGTTTTAGAAGATTCATAACTAGAACTGATAGGCATATCTTTCATAGGAAAAATATCCTCAAAGAATCTAGCATCTCTAGACTCCATGATTGTACCGACGTGCATGTCAGGTATTCTAAATTTCACTATTAAAAATCTATAACCAACGCTCTAAGGAGCATAGCCTAGAAAGACACAATCCACTGTTTTAGGTCCAAGTTTACACTTTTTTGGAATTTGCACATTGACTTTCGCCAAGTAACCCCAAGTGCACAAATAAGAAAGTGATAGCCTTTCTTTCTCCCATTGTTCAACTGGGGTTATCTCTTTATTCTTTGTAGGAGCTCTGTTAAGGACATGACATGAAGTCAATATACCCTCCCCCACCATGCCTTGGATAGACCCAGAGTGTCTAACATGACATTAGCCAAATCAGTTAGAGTGCGGTTTTCCACTCGGCAACCCTATTTTACTGGGGTGAATAGGGAGGCGTCCTCTCATGCATTATACCATGCTCCTTAGAAAAGTACTATCTACCACGATCTGACCTTAGTCTTTTTATCTTTCTCTCTGGTTGATTTCCAACTTCAGCCTTACAGATTTTAAAATGGTCGAGAACTTCATCTTTTGTTTTCAATAAATACACATAGTAGTATCTAGTAGCATCATCGATTAAAGTCATGAAATATTTCTTTCCCCCTTTCGTCAACACACCATTCATCTCACAAAAATTTGAACGAATGAGCTCTAATGGTGCCAAGTTTCTTTCCTTCACAGCCTTATGAGGTTTACAAGGTTGTTTGTCTTGCACACATACTTGGCACTTAGAACCTTTGACAATGAAAAGTTCTAGAATTATGTCTAAACTGGATAGCCGAGTTATACAACCAAAATTCATGTGACACAAATGTGAATGCCAAACAGCAGCCTCACTAACATTGACTGGATCATAAATTTGGTTCATAATCTTATTAAAGGAACTTGAAAGAGAAAGGCGGAATGGGCCTTTGTACTCATAGCCTTTTCCAATAAGTTGTCCAAACTTAGAAGCGACAACTTTATTTGACTGAAATGCCAACTTGTACCCATCTCGACATAGAAGGGAGACACTAACGTGGTTCTTTCTTATTGAGGGGACATGCTGCACGTTTTCAGCTACACGATCTTTCCCGAAGTAAGCTTCAGACGTGCTAGCATAAAAAACACAAGCATGCGACCCGTTCCCCATCAATACAGAAGCTCGGTTGGTCTGATAAGAAGAAAACAGAGATATATCGGCACACATGTGAACATTAACACCATTATCAATCCACCAATCAGTGGAGTGACAGACCGAAAAAATAGTAGAGGGCCAAATCAAAGGGCAACCTGCTCTAATACCAATTGAAAGGACCGAAGGTGCCGACTAGAGAGGGGGTGAATAGGAGGCTAATTAAATTTAAGCTATTAATTTAGATTATCAATTTAAAACTTAGCAGATTGCAATGTTTTAGCTAGTTGTGTGACAGGTTAACAACTCAGACAATATATGATATGTAAATTAACACACAACTGTGCCACAGGTGCCTAACACAGGTGAGCTAATATCCTTAAACAAATGTTTAAGACAGATAGTTGTGTAACAGATAGCTGGCACAGGTATGAGGGAAGAGATACTACAACTGTGACATAGTTAAACTAACACAAGCATAAAGTAATAGATCACAGCTAAACAATGTATATCAAGAATTACACAAGGATGCAATCTGATAAGTAGGTAAATGCAGAGTAAGGAATACACAAAGAGACAAGGGGATTTTTCACCGAAGTTCCTACTCATTTCAGAGAGGTACATCTCCGTCAGAGAGGTTACTCCGAAGAGATAGCTAGCACTGAATCGTGCTTGTTCTCCGAGTACCTGAGTGTTCAGGCCTCTTGCTTTACTTGTGGAAGTCCTTTCGCCTTGCAGCAGGTAGACTTCAGATTACCTTCACAAACTACTGGTTCAACCCACACAAGCTTCGGAAGATGCCAGCAACTCCTACACCTGTCTAGGAGTAGACACTCCAAAAGTAACAGATTCAACAGCAACAACTCCTGGAGGAACCAGTGCTCTTTGCTCAAAGCTCTAACTCTCTTGAATTAACTCTTAGAAAGTTTGGCTTTTGTTCAGGAGGTGAGAGGCTTGCAACGGTCAAAAGTGATTCACTGGATTGAGCAAGGTTGAGGTCGAAGAGCTCCCCTGGTCCCCTATTTATAGGGTTCACAGGTACCTGACCGTTACACTGATGCCACATAGGATTAAGTGGGTTACCGGTGATAGACACATGTGACACAACCAATCACAACGCACAACGATAACCGGCTCAGGCAGACTAACACCTGTGTCACCGAGGCAGACACAGGTGAACCCTTATCTGACATAGCCTAAATACTCAGCCCGGTCTTGGCACATTACATGCCCTCAGCGCACAACTAACTCTGATCCCTAATAAGAAGAGAACATCTAACAGTCTTTTGACTCGGCAGACAAACTATTGCAGTGCAGGTCCCTTAGCATTTACAAGCTCTCCCCTGGTACAGAGATGTACCTGAGTCATAGAGCGGTAGATCACCTGTGACACAGCTGTGTCCAATAGATGACTTTTGGCTCTAGGGTTTTTAGACAGCTAGCACTGTAGAGTGCAAGCACAAGCCAGTTTTACGTATGTGCAAAACTATTGTTACAGGGCCACAGACCTCAAAACATCAGTGCCACTTCCAAAGATTATTGCTACTTCATCCCTCTTGATAGTACGGGTGTTTCCTAAGGTCTCAAGAAAACTAGCAAACCTAGACTTTACCTACCATCACTTTGCTTGCAACTCCTTGCATAGTGTAACATCCTGATTTTTAGAGCTTTTCAAAAATCTTTTTATCAAAAATCAGAGCTAGAAAATTCCGTTGTTTATTCTTGCATTAATTAAATCTTAATTGAAATTTCTCAAATTGGACCAGAGTTAATCTGAATTAATCCAACTTGAATTGGATTGGCTTTTCAATTTGGGATATGCCTCCCGAGTTTTTCTCTGAATTTTCGGAGCCGTTTGATATTTAATTTCGCTCTAATGTTCTTTATTTTTATTTTTGTTTTCTCCTTTTCTTTCCTCCCTTCCTTTATGGCCGCCATCCCGGCTCATCCCCACTCGGCATCCCGCTGTCTCATTCCTCCCTTGAGCAGCCACCTTGGCGAGTGCTGCGTAGCGTAGCATGCGTCGCCACCTCTTTTCCAATAGGGTTGACCTAAATCTCTTTCCCCTAAGTTTCCTATAAATACCCCACACCCCTCCCACCTTTTCCCCACCTCCCCGCACTCTTTTCCCACGAAACTCTAGCCCCCACACCCTCTAAACAGCCGCCACCCCCACCTTTTCTTCCCGTGCAGTTCCTGAACAGCACATTTTGCCTCAGTGTTTTCCTAATTCCTGTTGCCTCGAACATCTTTTGGCAAATCCCTTTGGTGTGATTGTTCATAACCTTTCCCTCTATCTCTCTGCAAAATTTGGTGAAGATCTAACAGTGCAATCACTGGAAAATCTCCAAATACTAACGTGCTATTTGCACCCAGATTTTCTGCGCGTGCATCTAGATTGGAACGACGCCCTCATCAGGTCGGACCTCCTTTTCAAGATCCATTTTGTGGGATCCTAGATAATGTTGTCAAGATCATCTCCACAAAATTTGAAGGCAATCCAATGGCCAAATCTCCAGGAAATCAAGTTTCTTTGTGCTGATGTTCATGTCCAGATTTGACTGCATGAACGGTACAGTGGAATTGTTACCTCTTTCTCCATTGATCCGGTGAGTCTTGGAAGAATCCCTTTGGTCAAGTTGTGCCTTAGGTTCCTATGAGCACCTCTGTAAATTTTCTCCTCGATCCATGTAGCCGTTTGGCAGGAATTGATCCATCTCCGACGTGTTGTCCGTAGATGTCCAGATTCAATCTGCAGAACATCTATCTTGTCTGATCTTTTTCCGTTGGCTCGGTAAGAATTATCCAAAACCCTTTGGTGAAACTATACCTCTCTGTGTCTAGTTTCTAATCCAATTGGCGGATTGCGATTTCATTGAGCGAGCATCGCACAGCATCCAAAATCCTCTGGTCTGTCCAGAACCGATCTATGTCCAATTCCGACCGTTTCGTGTTGCGAATGTCGCCACCACCCATCTTGTTAATCTCCAATCATCTTGTGATGCATCATGGAATTGTTTCGCGTCATTAATTCTTGTTTGAAAGCACTCGCATATTCATATGTTCATGCCTAATAATTTTGATGATTGTTTTCATCATCCAATTGAATAGTATGTTATGTGGCATATAGTTTCCTATTGTTATATGTATGATTGTTATATATTTCTTTCGTTCCCTTTATATGATGTTCATGCTTAAGAGTTTTCATCATGTGATCAATCATGTTTAGTTCGTTACTAGGTTTATCCATGTTCATATAGCTACATGTTGCATGTTTGTATAGTCGAATATAACATGCACATATACAATATCGTTCTGTCTTAATAATCACTAGACATGGGGTTGTTCAACCGGGCATGTTAATATTTTTAACCACACGTGATGAATGTTTAATAAACACGTTAGGATCATCATGTCACCATGTGTAGGTAGCATGATAAGATGCATGTGTAGATTTAAATGGGAGTATGACATGATGTTATACATTAATATAAAGTTTACTACATATGTAGTTATGGTTGCATGATGTATATTGTATAGTGGTATGTGCATATATTCTTATAGTTTAACTCATGTTTATTGAATGATTGCTATATCAACATTTGCTTATAACATGGTTATGATTGCACGCATAGCTCATAGTTGTACAATGTATCTCAAACGGTTTGCATATATGTACATGCATACATACACGGCCCATTCCATGTTTTGGATAATAGTTTGCTATGAATTGGTTTAGCTCATTATTGTACTCTTGTTTATATTTTAATTATTTGTTTAAACACACTTAAGTTGTACATGTCCATCGACTTATGTTGCATAATCATGTAGTTGCATATAGAGATATATATGTATCTAATTAATTATACTTAATATTGTTAACCGTCTATATGTCAAAATAATAACACTTTACTGAATTATTATTACTTGATCATGTTGCATGTTAATTGGTTGTTATATAATATGTATGTATTATGACGCATAGGTTGTTATTTCATATGTGATACTAGCATGCTTAGCTTGTTATCTTATGTTGCATGTTCATAAGGTGGTGTATACTCACACATACATGGTTAACATTTAGGTATCGATTATAATATATGCATATATGTTGCTAATAATCATTCTTTACTAAAATATTGTTATTGTTATGTGTAGTATGTGTAGGGTGATTGCTGCATTGTATGTACACAATAGCATGAATAGGGTTGATGTTATTGTATGTGGCATATGATCGCATATATGTATGGTGTATGTCATATCGATGCTAGTTCTTATTTGGTCATATAGTTTAATCACCGTTTGCATTATCAATGATTGTTATTAGATTATAATTGCATGATCATATATTATCTGATACTACGCCTTGCCTAATCTCGATTTCATGTCTAGTCTGTCTAGCTTGTTGCATGATGTCCAGTTGTATGTTGCACAGTAGTTCATATAGATTGACATGTTGCATACTATCATTCTTGCCGACTAGCATGCCAGGACCTCGCTTGTTTACTAGTATGATTGGTCATATTTGTTTTGCTAGTATGTCGGGTTTCCATGTTTAATCATATGGTTGTGCTATTGTTGTCATTAACCATATCATGTTCCCAGTTGCACATCTATCTGTATCTCGCATGTGGATTAACTTGAGTCATTTGACATGCAAATTCTATCCTCCATAAATCTATTCTTTTTTCCAGAATGGTCTGATCTGGAAGACCATCTTTCGAGTACATGTATTCTATCTGGTGAGATATATAATCTCACGCCTTCCTAGTTGTCTTTCGACAATCCTATCCCTTCGCCTTTGACCTTTGACACCTATCCAACCTTGCTAGCCCTATTCTTCTAGTATTTTCATTTCATATTTAATTTGGATTTATATTAATTTGCCTTGCACTTATTGCTGTTGCGACGAATAGGAAGTAGCAAAGTTTGGTAAGGTCAAGTTCCTGCAGAAGAAGACCAACTCGTCAATGAAGGCATGCCCCCTTTTCTTGATCATGTTGATCCTATATTTTCAAAGTCATTATATTTTGTTGTTTATAAACATGCATGCTGTTTTAATCCAGTAGCTAGCGTGCCGATTGACACACCTTTACCTTTCTGCTTGTCGCCCTGTTTACTTGATACCCTGAGTAGATTAATAGGTTGTATTCTGAATAGAGTAGAGAAATGCTTAGCCATGCTTAAAATGTATCCTTAGGTTGTCCGATTGCCTCCTCGGAGGAATAAATTTTGGATCAATGATCCTTGTTGATACTTATTTGTGAGCTTGCTGAGCTGGGCCGGATGTCCGATGTTTCCTTCTCTCTCTATTCTTCCTATTCTACTCTGGGTGAAACTTACCATCTAATATGGTGCGGGCGGCAGCTGAATCAGTGTTGAACACTACCACAGAAAAGCTCATCGCACACGGGTAAAAAAGCTCATCGCATACGGTTTTCCAGCCCGTATGCACAGGCTGGTCAGCGATGTGGGGGGCACATCGCACACGGGTTGAGCGCCGTATGCGATGATACGCACATTGCACACGGCTTTTTAAATAAGCCCGTGTGCGATGGCTCGGGACATCGCACACGATTCCGTTCTTTTCACCGTGTGTGATGGCTCGGCACATCGCACACGGGTCAACAGTATTCACCGTGTGCGATGAAGATACACATCGCACACGCTTCCAAAATAGGACCCGTGTGCAATAATATCCCACATCGCACACGGTCATGTTTTCAGAACCGTGTGTGATATTTGTCCTACATCGCACACGGTTATTTGGTCTTAACCGTGGGCGATGACTACGCGTCATCACACACGAGCATATATTTGGGACCGTGTGCGATGCGTGGCCACATCACACACGGTCCAATGCTCTGGTCCGTGTGCGTTGACTGACACATTGCCCACGATTCAGGCCGCCGAGCCGTGTGTGATGCTGGGAATGCAACAGTAGCGACAATTGGAAATCTCAGGCAACAATATCATTTAGCAGAATTCATCGGCCACATTCACAGAATTCATTATTCAGCCACATATATACGCAGATTTAATCCATCAGGCAAAATACACGGATTGATCCAAACACAAGTAAAACAGAGATCACATACATTTCACAGCCGACATATAAACAAATTGAATCAATTGAATATGAGTTGACCCATTCACAGCTACCTAAACAGAAGTTCACAGCCAACATTCGTACAAGTTTGGATCTGACAAGGTTGACAGCCAACAGAAAGAAAATAAATACCTCACAACGAAGAAAATAAATACCTCACAACGAATTAAGGTGATCTGAATTGTCCCTTTTCCGCTAAGACATGCTCACAGAAGAATAAGGCAAACTGTCCTCTAATGTCGGCAATATCGTCTTCACTCAACGGTCCTTTATGCATCGAATTCAAAATCTGCACGAAGTAATTAAATTCAGATTTAGGTGCATGTAGGTAAAAAGTAAAATCTTGAGTCTCGCATACAGTACTAACCGTATGGAGGCCAGCAATGCCTCCTGTCTTCGAAGTCGGAGCAATCCTCATCATTTGCTTACAAATGTAAAAAGCACAAAGGTTGGTTCCTGCTGGCTGCTGGTTACACTGAAAAGTTGTTGAGGAATTACGGTATCAATTAGGGCATCAATTAGCATTACTTACCACTTAGGAGGAATATTGTACCAATTGTTACCTCCGCCAAGTCGTCGGCTGCTCCTTGGTCCAAGACCCCCGGGACCCCATTTGGTGAGCACCTCCCTCCACGCTTGGCGTACTCGGCGAAAGCACTATACAAGAATTCCCTCATCTCCGAGTAGTCGTAACGTGCCCTTTGCAAGGAATCAAGGTACACGGCTTTGCTCCATTTAGGTATGATGATAATTAAGATCCAATGTCCGCTGCAAAAAAAAGATATCACAACCCGTGTGGAATGATGACAATGGACGTACAGCTAATGTATAAAACCACACATACTGCTGGTTGTATGGAAGGAGAATGAACTATTTCTTCTGTTGAGCAAGCAACGCGCTGACGACATAATCAAAGATCTTTTCCTTATTCGCCTCGATTTGTTGCTTCGAGACCAATTGTGGGTCGAGGAAACCCACTGGTTCTTTCTGATCCTCGCAATCGGTGATCATTTTCCTAAGCATACGAAAGAAAAGAGGTATCATTTACGAAACAAAAGAGAGTTGCCAGAATGTGGAATTCCTTGTAAAATACTTACAATGTCCAGCATCTCATCAGGGAGGCATCGAGCTCATCCAGGTTGAAGAGGAGAAAGAGTCCTCGAATTCCACCGTGGCACAATCATTCATATCATGAAGGAAATGCTTCTTCTTGAACCACACCGGAATGCTCATCTCACCGGCTTTACATAGTTTCATATAGTGGTCATGTAGCCTTCTGCATATCAAACCTGCTTTCACCAAGCCTTAGGGGGTTAGCAATGGCTCTCCTTTGACGTACTTCCTTACGACCTCCGCCGGGGGAAACAATCGGTTCAATGTTCGTCCGTCATGAACCCCAGCTCATTGGCCTTGCCCTGGCCCTTGGCTTTGCCCTGGCTCTTGCCCTGGCCCTTGCCCTGGCCTTGCCCTGTCCCTTGGCCTTGCCCTGTCCCTTGCCCGTGCCCTTCAGCGGCGCTGATCTCGTACTTCTAGTCTGCACTGGTGCGGGCGGTGACGGTAAGTCAACATCTCCTAGTGTCGGAAGCACCGACGCTTGCTTGGGTGAGCGTTGAGGTTGTGGGCACGAAGGCGGCGCAGACAGCGTGCTCATGATGGGATGTGGTGCGAAGAGCGGCTCAGATTCAGCAGGCAATGGTAGGGAAGCAGGAGGCGGTGCCGATGTGAAGGGCACAAGGAGTATGTCCTTCTTCGGCACTGGACGAAGGACGTCTCCGCCTGTCCCAAGGTCTGGAGTTCGGCATCCTGGCTTACGTGGAATAGTGGGAGGCTCTGGAAGCCAGGCTCGACTTTATCGACGGTGCACCTCGCGAACCCTGGCTGTATCGGTACACTGTGCACGGTAGCTCCCTCAGCCGGTGGATGAACCAATCCGGTAGCTGCCACCAACGGAAAAGCCATGTGCGCTGTTGGCACTTGTAGCTTGCACTTCGTCGGCCCCGTGATGTCATCGATAGGAGACCTGTCGGCTGTTTCCTCATGGCCTTCAACCGCATCATGACATGACGCACAGCTACTCCTGCATGCACCGGGGCTTGGGTGTGCAGCAGCTTCAACCGCTTGCGATCTGTACGCCTCCTCCCATGCAGCTCTTTCTTTCATGAGCCTTTCGTCCATTATGCCCTCAAATTGGGCGAGTATCTCTTTTTTCATCTCTTCTTTTTTCTGCTCCGCTCTCGCCCTTTTCCTCGCACGCATCTCCTCCGCGTCTTGAGGGAAGACCTTCCTACGGGCAACATTGGTCCTGATCACCCTACAACGACCCGAGGGCTCCTTGGTTCCCAATGCGGCCGTGAGAATGTCGTTGCAGCCTTGAGACCGAAATGAGCCTTGCGAAGCCTGGACGCTTAGCTCTTTCTGCACATAAAGACATATATAATTAGTAGGTACATCAGCATAATATTGTCGTAACTATAGACCGACGACTGAATGAGGTAGTCGCGCTTACCATAGTTTGGTACACCTCCTGGTCTGCTGGGTTGGGTAACACAACCTGACCCGAGGAATCGGTTGTAGACCTCGCCCTCAGGAAGTCTCTTGCCCGATCTGCCAAAATATCAGGAAAAGGCACATCAGCTCCCCAAAGGCGTAGGTTCTCGTCCTCCCTGTCCCAAATCTTCCGCTTCCCATAGTATCCTTTGACCCCCATTCTATGGGGGTGTTTGTTCTTCGTGATTAGAGCCCTGCCTGCCGCACTCTTGGCTTCAAAATCCGGCGTTCGCCGCATCTCCACAAATCTGGCCCAGTCCTCCGGTAGAATGTGTGGATACTTTCCGAAGGGCTCCTTATTCTGCTTCATAAACTTCGTGTGCAACACGTACTTAAAATTCCTAAAAGCATCCTTTGCTTTCGAGAGTGCACATTGTTCCACCTGCGTTTTCCATTGCTCCGGCACCCTGAAGTGTTGCATGATCTCTAGCACTATGGCGTCGCGCATGTCCTTACCAACCTTTGTCCAATCCTCCAAGTGAATGGGGACCCTATCCCTTACCACTGCCCCGCACATGGTTCGGAACTTCCTCTCCGTTTTCTCTGGTTCCGTAGGAGCCCCGGTTCTGTCGTCGATGGCCTCCACTTGCCATACTCCTTGGGGCTTTTTGCTTGGTTTTCTAATTCCTCTGGACTTCTTTACAGCTGTCAGGGTTTCTGCTTGATCAGTGGTGGTCCCTTCCGGCTGTGATGAGGAGTTCTCTTCGGTCTCTCTCGGAGAGAGGTCCGGCCGCCATTCATTACCGGACGTCATAGCTAACTAACAGGATGATAATGGCATAAATAAGAAGAAGTAAATCAAGTGCCGGCATAAATAATGTCTACACGCAAATATTTGCAAGCAGCACTGGAACACACGCGTTCATATATCCCTATCTTGCGACTCGTTGTGAGGACACTGAGAACCCTAACCTGTCGGGGAGCGCTCGGGGACGGGGAGGCAGGTGATGGGAGACCTCGAGGCGGTCGGGAGATGCCGAGGCGACGCTCGGGGACTCGACGACAGGGAGCCGGCGACCGAAGATGGCGAGGCGGCGCTCCGGGAGGCGGGAGGCGACGGAAATTCGGGCGAGGCGGCGCGCGCGAAGTCGAAATGTTTTGATGGACGGACGGGGTGACCTAGGTACTACTTGTACGGGGCCAGCCATCGCACACGGTCACATATTACGGCCCGTGTGGGATGTAACATCCATCGCACACGGGTGTATAGCTCTAACCGTGTGCGAAGTGATCACACACGGGCTACTGGTAACACCCGTGTGCGATGTGAGTAACATCGCACACGTGTATGATTAGGTCTCCGTGTGCGATGTGTTTCACATTGCACACGGATATGGATCCGTAACCGTGTGCGACATGAAGAATCGCCCCTGTAGACCTCCGCCTCTTCGGTTTCTCAACTTCACTCCTATTAAACCGCCGCCTCGTCGGTTTCTCTACTTCACTCCTACAAGCTACGCCTCTAGCCTCGTCGGTTCCTCTACTTCACTCCGTACTTCATTCCGCGCCGTGCTCCGTCGAACCTCTTCTTCCTTACCCCTCCAGCCACCTCCTCCATCTGTCGTAATGGCCGCTGCAGGGAGCTCTGCGGGGAAGCGGAAGCGTGACGAGTCGCCCATCCGCGAGGACCGCGTGCAGATGACCATGCCCCTCTCCCGCGCCACTGCCAAGGCACTGGAGTTTGCCGACTATGGACCCACCGACGGCACCCTCCTCTGTGCGTACCACTCCGACCCCGTCCATTACTCCGGTGCGTACGCCGTTCGGTGTATCCTGGAGAAGAAGTTCCCGCGGCACCTCGGATTTCTCCTCGAAGCTCACCACGAGCCGGGGCGTACCCTCATCCGCTGCAGGAACCCCAGGATTGGCCTGCGCCTCCACACAAAGTGCATCCGGTGGGGTGACGAGGCGGTGAGCTTCTACATAGTTAAAAATATCTCGGAGCTCACTCCTGACCCTGTGGACGAAGATCTGCCGCTGGAGACCGTGTAGATAGTTTGTATTTTCCTTTGCTTTCGTTATGTAATGTGTTATGTATTTTCCTTTGCTTTAGTTTGGAAATGTGTTATGCAATATGTTGTTAAACGGTGTTGGAAATGTGTTATGTAATGTCTTCTTAAACGTTGTTGGAAATGTGTTGTTAATCTGTGTTCCAAATGTACGCTAAATCTGCGTTCAAAATATCTACTTTCTGATTGTAATTGTCTTGTTAATCTGTGTGAAAATGTCTTCTCCATCAGTGTTGCAAATGACAGAGTAGATGGTTAGATGACCTGTGGTAGGCCACATCGCATACGGGCTGCAGCTTCTAACCGTGTGCGATGTGACCAAGACCACATCGCACACGGGCTGAGCGAGTTTACCGTTTGCGACGTAAGTGACATCGCACACGGGCTATTTGCTTACAACCGTGTGCGATGTGATGATCCTCTACAGTACGACCGATTAGGTATTCGACATATATGACTATCAGAATCAAAATTCCGCATATATTCGACATATGTGCGATCACTTTTCGAAACATAATTTGCTAACTTCAACAGATTGCATATTCAAAATGAGTACAGATTTGGCTCAAAAACAAATTTGAGTACTACGCCAGATTCAAAATAAATCATGAATCCACTACATGATGACTTCCTTTGTACACTAGCCCATCGGAATGATCTTGGCGTACGTAGTGGCAAGTTTCCCCTTGGTCTTGCTCGTCGATTCTTATGCGTTCTCCAATAGGTGGCAACTCATCGAACTGGTTGTATTCATCCTCGTCGACAACATTCTCAACTCCTACGATCCTCCTTTTTCCATGCATCACTACATGGCTGTGAGAACCCTAATTCTAACGCTAGTCGAGAGAGGCGTGAAGTGGAAGTCGTGGAGCAACTCGCGTTGTCGAGTTGATCTGAACCTATCGGGCTACGTCGAGAGTTAGTCGAGAGGGGGAGGAAGTGGTTGTGCATTCACATGTCATCCGCATCATCGCATGGCATATAGTATTCGTGCATGGTAAATACAATTGAAATTAAACTTTATTAATTAAAGGAATAACACAATGTCATTGGTAAATATAATTGAAATTTAACTTTATTAATTGACTAAATGATACAATGTCATGATACAACAATGATACAAAATGAATAAAGAAGAAGAAATGAAAATTACAAAATGAAACAATTCTACCTATACATCAATCTAAACCCTAATCCTTGGATCTTCGGATCTTCGAAGTCTTCAAACCCTGAGTCGTCGAGGACACCGAGAACCGAAGGGAGAAATCCTTCGGGAATGTTGGCGATCATCCGAGGTCATCGGGTATGGGCACTCGAGACCGTTGGGATCACGCCGTTGCTGTAGGAGGCAAGGGTTTTAAAATAAAGATGTTCGGAAATGATTTTAAAATAGAATTGGTCTTATCGGCACAATTCCGCCGACATCCGCAGGGTTAGCCGCGGGGGCAAAATCGTGCCGATGACCTAGATAAATTTTAGTTTTGAATATAGTTTTGTAAAATGATTTTGTTTTCAAAAATGTCCGAGGGCCACATGGCTAAGACCCTCATCGAACAACTCAATCTAATATATATTATATATGGAGAAAAGAGGTGAGAGAGGATATTAAAATATATTTTATTTTTCCTACAACTAAGTTGCCTCCATGAGTTTTTATTTTAGAAAAAGGAAATGATTTTATAAACCAATCAAAGATTTAAGGCAACCTTTTCTTTTGGGATTTATCCATCAGTAGCTTGCATATGTGCTAATCTGAAGCAACAAGTGTGAGCAAGGCATCAAGTGCAGCGGCAGGGTAATCATTAGCTGAGGAAGATTGACCCAAGTCCAATAGCTTAGCCCACAAGGCAATAGAGATAAAAATCAACCAGACTGCTCTAATAGCAAGTAGTTGCTAGGCACAAGAACTAGCACCACGTAGCAAGTAAGGCAACCAGTAAAAGAAATATATCAGTCAAGCTGAAATATCCAGCCGAGTAAGGCAGCAAAAGGACTAGAGTTGTCCACCGAAGGGGCTATCCCAATGATTATAGAAATTGACTAGAGTCAATTTTCTTATTGAAGAAGGCAACCAGAAATCAAATAAGTTAGCCACGTAGCAGCAGAGGCATGAGGTGACCGGGTATCATCATCACAGAGGGTTCAGGAGCTTAGTAGAATAACATAAGGCAACCGAAGGGGGCAATGCAACAATAGAGGTAGAAGCAAGCTGAGATAAATCCCAGCAATAGCAGCCCAATAGTTCCTTTGCCATCGAACATCAACACACTACACCAGCACTTCCCGAGCTAGCTAAGAACCATAGCATAGTAGCAGCCACCACATAAGAGCTTAAGGAGTAGTAGGCAGCAGGAGGAACAATAACAAGTGAAGAGAGCAAGCCCTCAAGCTCCAGTAAGAAACTTAGGGAAAGACATCAGGGAGAGGGAGACCAGCTGAAAAGGGAGGAACACCAAAGCTTAGGAGGGGCAGATCACCACCAAGAGAAGGACCAGCAGGCTTGAGAAGCTTATTATCATTCCAGTCCACATCAGGTACAGCTATCAAAGGCAACACAACCCACGTATACATGCTCATGCATTGGCATGTTAATAGGGACCCTCAGAATCTAGTGATCATCACAAAAGTTATTTAGGAGATTCTAATATCTGCTCTCATCAATCAACGCCACAAATTCCTAAACAAAATTTCAGATTGTTTTAGATTCATCACTGGGTTTTTCTCCTTAGGCAACTAGAGTATAGTCCTTTGTTCTTACTAGATATCATCCCAATACCTTTCTCAGCTCTCTTAGAGAGGTTATCACCATAGCAATCAAGGCAACCGATTAAGCATCATGTACAGTACCTGTTCTTATCTTAGTTGAAAATGCTAAATCAAGCATAAGGTCGGCCAATCCAGTTTAATTAATCAACTAGTATAGCAAGAACCAAGTGCAGAATCTGTTCTTAAGCTATTGAGATGCATGGTCATAAAGAACAGTGGGTGCAGGCAAAAATCAGGAGTAGCATCTGTTCTTGTCAAACTCGAGCAATCAATTGTTATGTAACAATGCTAGCTTATGCACGTCAATTGAATACCAAATCCTTGACAAACCAATTCTAATACAAAATCAGCCAACCCTAGAAATGGGGAATTAGAGGGAAGGAGAGGGGAATCAGAGTACTTACCTGGAGAGCAAGTCGGCCGGCACGGGCACTGCGGCGCACCACCAGCGGGGGTGGGCCGGCGGAGCTCCGATGGTGGAGCTGCGACGCCGACCGCATCCGGCCCGGGCAGCGGCCGCAGCAAGGTAACCAAGGGAGGCGGCATGGCAAGGCGACCAGGGCGGAGCGCCGGGCCAGCACCGGACCCAGGCGAGGCCAGGGGCGGCGGAGGGAGCCGAAGGGCCAAGGCGTAGGCGGCCGGGAGGCGAGGAAACGGCGGCGGCGCGACCACCCGAGGGAGGCGGCGGCGAGAGACGCGCATGGCGGCGGCGGTGCATGGAGCAGCTGAGAAAGCCATAGGGCAGGGAGAGAAGGGGATTAGTCCTATGCGTGTGTGAGTGAGGTCAGGGTGAATAAAGGTTAGAAAAAAAAGAAGAAGAAGAAGAAGTAAATGAAAGATAATGATAATGATAATAAGAATAAAGGAATTTCTGAAACAAATTGATTCCATCATTTTTCTTTTATTCCTTAAAATAAGGAATGAAGTTAAAATAAGTCTATTCTTCTCTGTTTTAAAGAAAAATGAATATGTACACATGTGTATATGTGAAAAGTAAATTGAGATTGAGAATTTCTTAAGTTAAAACATTTACCTCTTAAAAGAGAAATGGAATAAAAACTAAGAAAATAGTTAAAAAGGGGGATTGAAGAATATATAAATGCATAAGTATACCTAAGTGATAAATTATCCCAAATTGAGGGAAATATGTCATCCTTAGAATGAAGCTAAATTCTAAAAGGGATTTCTAAAGATCTTAATTAATTTCCTTACTAAATTCAAGTAGTTGGGGTAGAAATGTTGAATTCGTAAGTAAAGTAATTCAAGATATAAATTGAGTGAGGTGATCATGTAAATAACTAATATAAAGTTGAATATTGATGTTCAAGTTAAATTTCTAGAAAATTCCCATATCTTTTGAGGATTATCTAAGAAATCTAGAATTGAATCCATTTAAACAAATTAAGTGCATCATTTTCACATATATGCATAGTACCACATCATTTGCATTCATGTTCGAAAATCTTCTGGATAAGTCCTTATCGGACTTTATTGTTTTTCTTCAGAGACCAGAGTTCCGCAAGCAGACCAGTCGAACTCCACTACTTATCCGTTACCAGGCAAGTCCAGTTTCTTGTTCATGTCCGTTGAAAATTGCCAATTTCCCTCTTGTCTATAACATGCACTGAAAATCTATTTTCTAAAGATGAATCAACTGTTGTTTTGTTTTGGATCGCCGGTTCTTGGGCGATGGCATGGTGGGTGGTGAAATCCTGGTATGGGTACCAGAGGGCACATTGGGAAGGTGGATTTCATCACACGGGTTTGTTTCATATAAGGTTAATGCAACCAATGATCAATTGTGTTCAAGGGCCGTAGCAATCGCGCATACCACATACCCTGTTGGGCGGGGCTGAGCCGAAGTACCTTTGCCCTAGGTTCATACTCCCCTGGGAACGCAAAACCTCGGTAGTGGGATCGGCTACCGGGAAGGTGGTTTGGCCATAGGGCTACCCACAGTTGTTGATGTGGTTTGGCCATAGGGCTACCCACAGTTGTTGATGTGGTTCGGCCATAGGGCTGCCCACAAGTGGTATTAGTCGTCGGGCTAGCCACATCTTGTTTGAGAAGGTGGTATTGACCGTTGGGTTAGCCACAACTGATTTGGGGACCGGTAGTCCTGTACGGACTACGACGCGGAGTATGACCGAGCGGGCGGTGAAAAGGCTTTGTGATCGGGGGAATGTGAATGAGCCTTGCAAACTCGGACACATGACCAAGTTCTTTTGTGGGTACAGTTGCGCACCTCTGCAGAGTGTATAGAATTGTGGCTGAGTCACTCCGTGTTCCCGGTTGAAACTGCGAACCCGGCAAGAAAGGGATTCATCGGGAATCCTAGCAGCTTGTGAAACAGGAGATCATTAGTCTCTTTAATTAAAACTTGACTCTCGTACCTTGCCATAATGCATATCCTTTGGAGAACGTTGTCATTCTCAGTAGCTAGTGCATTAAACACCTCTTGCTATCCCTGGACTTGTTGAGTACCTTCTGTACTCATCCCTCTATCTTAATTCCTTTGATTAGACTGTGAGCCGACGACCGAGCAGGAGATCGTCTACGTTGAGGTCGATGAAGAAGAAGCTGAAGAACCGACACCGGCAAAGGAGGAGGAAGGCGTGGACTACTACTACGACTACCGCGACAACAACACCGCCGAGTAGATTTAATAGGTTGAGTCAAGGAGAATTGTAGAAAAGTCTTTTGCTGTAACCAAACGATAACGGTTTTAAATTTCCCGTACTTTTGGGAATGTGTTGTAATACTTTATGTTGTTCTTCGAGTTTGTAAATTAAGTATTGTAACATATGGACCGCTGCAATGCTTCTGTCGTGCTACTCTGTGTGATATGTACAGTCGAGAAGGCACTTCGTCTGTGCGTATCGCCGCAATGGCAGTTCTTATGTGCGAGGTCTTTTACATAGAAAATTTGGGTAGCTTGGGAGGCTAAAATGAAGGGTTCATTCATGTAACCCAATTTGCTGAGGTTGACATAAGTATGGCCGTAATTGTCGACTTTGACATGTCTGAGATCGACCCATTTGCACTTGAACAGTGGAATCCAGAATGTCACGTAGTCAAGCTCCCAAATCTCCTCTATGATCCCGTAGTAAAATTCCTTCTGTCCATCTGTATCTATGGCTTCCACTCGGACAGAGCTATTCTGAAATGTGGTCTTCTCATCTCGATCCTTCGTATAGAACGTGTACCCATTCAGGTCGTACGCTTCCCAACTATGAACTGTAAATGCTGGCCCCTTGGCCAACCACGTTAGCGTGTCATCTATCGGCCCGTCTACGATACGGTTCTGCAACCACTGGCTGAATGTAAGGTTGTGCTTGTTCAAGATCCGACTGTATGGCACATTTGGGAACTCTTGCCGTAGCTTGTTCAGGTGTTCTTCTATATAAGGGGAAACTATGGTCATGTGCTGCAAGACCGTAAAATGGGCAATGTCAAATAGATGAGTATCCTTCCAGCTGACTTCTTTTCCGACAGTCCCTTTTCCAGATAGCCTCCCCTCATGCCGAGACCTGGGCACACCAATAGGCTGTGAGTTGTGCATGTAATCGGTGCAAAACTCAACCACCTCCTCCGACGTATATCCTTCTACGATACTGGCCTCGGGCCGATACCGATTCCGAACATAGTGCTTGAGTATTCCCATGAACCGCTCGAACGGATACATGCTGCGTAGGAACACAGGCCCGCACATCTTTATCTCGTACACAAGGTGTGTAACGAGATGCACCATGACATCGAAGAACGAGGGCGGGAAGAACATCTCAAGCTGGCATAGAGTCTTCACAACCTCCTCTTGCAGATCATCCAGTGTATTGGGATCCATGACCTTCTGAGATATCGAGTTGAAGAAATCACAAAGCCTCATGATCGCCTCTCGAACTTTTGTGGGCAGAATATTTCTGATTGCCACCGGGAGCATCTGTGTCATCATTACATGGCAATCGTGTGACTTCATGCCAATTAGTTTCTTGTCTTCCATTGAAACAAGACTCCTGATGTTTGCGCAATGACCAGAGGGGACTTGGACACTACACAGGAATCCCAAGAACTCTATGATTTCCTTCTTGGATAAAGTGTAACAGGCAGGTGGGAGATACGTCTGGCCCTTATCTTTCTTTACTGGAGCTAACTCTGGTCTGATGCCCAAATGGACCATATCCATTCGTGACTTGATGCCATCCTTCGTTTTGTCTTTCATGTTCAGTAATGTACCAAGAACGCTGTCACATACGTTCTTCTCGACGTGCATGACATCGATGCAGTGACGTACATCTACATCCTTCCAGTAAGGTAAGTCCCAGAAAACTGATTTCTTCTTCCACACGCTCTTCTCACGGGGACGTTTATGTCCCTTGCCAAGCACGACATTCACATCCTTCACCATCTCACTGACCTCTTCGCCAGTAAAAGGCCTCGGTTTCGCGCCTCTTTCTGTATTGCCGTCAAATTGTTCCTTCATGTTACGGTAAGGGTGATTTCTTCTCAAGAACCTCCGATGACGCATGTATACGGTTTTGCGCGAGAACGGAAGCCAGACACTCGCGGTTTCATCTATGCACGTGACACATGCTTTGGCTCCCTTTGTACTCTGCCCCGAAGCATTAGCAAGTGCTGGATAATCCTGGATGGTAAGGAGTAACAGTGCACGGAGATCGAATGACTCCTTCTTGTACGCATCCCATGCCCTTACCCCTTTCTCTTTCCACAATGTTTGTAGTTCTTCCACCAGCAGCCTGAAGTAAACGTCGATGTCATTTCCAGGTTGCTTTGGCCCTTCGATAAGCATCGACATCATGATGTACTTCTTCTTCATGCACAGCCAAGGAGGAAGGTTGTACATACACAGAAGCACAGGCCAAGTGCTGTGTCTGCTGCTCATGCTGCCAAATGGATTCATTCCATCTGTACTCATTGCGAATCTTACATTCCTTGGGTCATCGCCGAAGGTTGGGTACTTCGCATCGATTCTTCTCCACTGGGCAGCATCAGCCGGGTGTCTCATCTTTCCATCATTCTTACGTCCCTCCGCATGCCAACGCATCAGCTTCGCTTCCTTCGGGTTTGCAAACAAACGCTTCAAACGAGGAATTACAGGCAAGTACCACACAACCTTATTAGGGACCCCCCTCTTGATCTCATCATCGGCCTTGTCTTTGTCTTTTGCAAACTTACGCTTGTATCGAGGAGCTTTGCATATCCGACATGAACGCAAATCTTTGTACTCATTGCGATAAAGCATACAGTCATTCTTACATGCGTGTATCTTCTGTACTTCTAGTCCCATGGGGCAAATCACCTTCTTCGCTTCGTAGATGTTTTTTGGCAACTTATTTTCATCTGGAAGCATGTCTGCAAAAAGACCCAACATCTTTGTGAAGCTCCTGTCCGACCATCCGCTTTCTGCCTTCAATCTCAAGAGGTCAAGTGTTGCTGACAACTTGGAGTGCTTTGCCTTGCAGTTTGGATACAGTGGTCTCTCGGCGTCTTCCATCAAGCCCATGAATTCCCTGTATTCTGCATCATCGTGGTTGCTCTCGAAATCATGAATCATTTGTTGCAGATTTGGAATAGCAGTTTCATCGCCATCGGAATCACAATCGTCGCCATCTGGCTGCCCATCATATGGGTTTGGCATATGATGATCGCCGTCTTCGTTTTCTACGTGCATGACCGGCGGCTCTTCACCGTGCTTGGTCCAGCATGTATATCCCGTCTTGAAACCCCTCCGAAACAAATGCTCTTCGATCACTCTTGGGTCCTCCCACAGTATAGAGTTTCCACATTCAACACATGGACAGAAAATCAGCCGTTCCCCCTTGTTCCTCATGTCTGCCTCCGCGAGTTTCATGAAACGAAGGACGCCACTGATGTATGCTCGACTTGTACGACTCTCCGACATCCAACCTCGATCCATCTACAGGATTTCAAACAACAGAAAAACTACATGGCATGATTTTGCTAGCACTGCATGCAGAATACCCGGATCTAAAAATTAACCGAAGGACAACTACTTGATGCTGATTATACGCGTACTCTGTCTTAATTGCTAGCAGAGCTGATCACATACAGCTAGCTGCCCCGGCAAGCCACTGCCTCCGCCGCCGCAGCTGCCGCCCGCCGCCACCGCCGCCACTCCAATTAGCCGTCGTGCGCCACTCCCGCCCTTACAACAAGCCACCGTTCCCGCGCGCTCGAACTGGAGCATTTAGGTCGAGCTCGGTACTGGTACACAGGGGTCACTTACTACATCGCACACGGTCATCAAACAAAATCCGTCACTGATGGCGGCTACCTAGCAAACCAGAACGAGATATCACACACGGTCACTAGAAAAAAGCGTGTGCGATGTGGATCCACATCGCACACGGTTCCTGTGAACTAACCGTGTGCGATGTTCAATGAGGCACATCGCACACGGCAAGTTTGAAATAACCGTGTGCGATGTGAGGCACATCGCACACGGGCCTGAAATGTTGCCCTTGTGTGATGAGACTTACATACCAGACAGTGTTTTCGTTGTATGTTTCCTGGCTTCATCAGTTCATTTCGCTTGCCACCTCTGAAAAATAGAATAACATCCCAGCATGCACAGGACAATATATATCACAAGCATCCACAACACAAATTAATGAATTTTCTGCATCTCAATTCCACATCTCAAATTTGACAACTCCACATCTCAATCATATATATATGTACAACACATTCGACATCGCACAAGTTGCTAAAGAATTTTGCACATCTCAGTTTCATATGGAAAGGAACTATCTAGGGCTTGCTCTTGTAGGGTAGAAAGTGCTAGCTAGAGTCCAATGTTTTCTCACATGAAATGGACTCTTAGAGTGTGACGACGCACTAGAATGCGATATCTGTGTGCACCTCCCCTTAGGCTCGGGCTTCATCTGACCTCTGATCGAAGCACACAATCATGTCAGTCACAATTCACAATTTAGCACGGTATAATCAGCGTATAACAAAGTACAGAGGTTCGGAAGGTAATACCTAGAGGGAATGCGCCCACAGCGTCACGTAGTTTTCTTGTGCAGTGTAACCGCAATAGAGCGTCGTCACCATTGTGACATTGCGTTTACACTGCACAAGACACTCTTTCCAAAAGAAGTGTCTTGTGCAGTGCAGCGCAGTGTCACAAACGCGACGGAAAACGGCAGCCTCCATCGGCGCCAGCGCTGCTGCAAGGCGGAGGAGCGGTCGCCGGCCTCGAGGAAGAGGCGGCGGCCGGATCCGGGCTCGGGGGGGCTCGGGGAGGAGGCGGCGGTCGGATCCGGGCTCGAGGAAGAGGCGGCGACCGGATCCGGGCTCGGGGAGGAGGCGGCGGCCACAGCGCGGTGCCAAAGACTGTTAGGGTTCCCGCGTGTATAAATAGAAGAAGTTTGATATCGCACACGGTCATCAAACAAAATCCGTCACTGATGGCGGCTCCTAAGATATCACACACGGTCACTAGTAAAAAGCGTGTGCGATGTGGATCCAGATCGCACACGGTTCCTATGAACTAACCGTGTGCGATGTTCGGCACATCGCACACGGTAGGTTTGAAATAACCGTGTGCGATGTTCAATGAGGCACATCGCACACGGTAGGTTTGAAATAACCGTGTGCGATGTGAGGCACATCGCACACGGGCCTGAAATGTTGTTTCGTTGTATGTTTCCTGGCTTCATCAGTTCATTTCGCTTGCCACCTCTGAAAAATAGAATAACATCCCAGCATGCACAGGACAATATATATCACAAGCATCCACAACACAAATTAAAGAATTTTCTGCATCTCAATTCCACATCTCGAATTTGACAACTCCACATCTCAACCATATATATATGTACAACACATTCGACATTGCACAAGTTGCTAAAGAATTTTGCACATCTCAGTTTCATATGGAAAGGAACTATCTAGGGCTTGGTCTTCTAGGGTAGAAAGTGCTAGCTAGAGTCCATGTTTTCTCACATGAAATGGACCCATTAGAATGCGACATCTGTGCGTGCACCTCCCCTTAGGCTCGGGCTTCATCTTGACCTCTGATCGAAGCACACAATCATGTCAGTCACAATTCACAATTTAGCACGGTATAATCAGCGTATAACAAAGTACAGAGGTTCGGAAGGTAATACCTAGAGGAAGACGTCTGATACGTCACGTAGTTTTCTTGTGCAGTGTAACCGCAATAGAGCGTCGTCACCATTGTGACATTGCGTTTACACTGCACAAGACACTCTTTCCAAAAGAAGTGTCTTGTGCAATGCAGCGCAGTGTCACAAACGCGACGGAAAACGGCAACTTCCATCGACGCCAGCGCTGCTGCAAGGCGGAGGAGCGGTTGCCGGCCTCGAGGAAGAGGCGGCGATCGGATCCGGGCTCGAGGGGGCTCGGGGAGGAGGCGGTGGTCGGATCCGGGCTCGAGGAAGAGGCGGCGACCGGATCCGGGCTTGGGGAGGAGGCGGCAGCCACAACGCGGTGCCAAAGACTGTTAGGGTTCCCGCGTGTATAAATAGAAGAAGTGTGATATCGCACACGGGTTATCAAAACTAACTGTCACCGATAATTACAACATCGCACACGGTCATCAAACAAAATATGTCACTGATCTTTTTCACACACGGTCCGTTCCTATGAAGCAAAGGTGTGCGATGTGACTGAAATAACCGTGTGCGATGTGAGGCACATCACACACGAAATCTCCGAAATAACCGTGTGCGATGTGTGGAACATCGCACACGGTCCTACAAAATACCCGTGTGCGATGTTTCTCACACGGTTTCTCAGGAAAAACCGTGTGCGATGTGCCTCACATTGCACACGGGCCAGTTTGTCGTGGCACATCACACACGGGCCTAAAATGTTGGCCGTTTGTGATGTTCACATTGCTGACGGGTTTTCGGTAACCGTGTGCGATGAGGGGTCTTAAAAGACCAGTTCTGTACTAGTGGAAGGAGCATATGATTGTCCTACCCGTAGAAAGCCGGTTTAAAGGAACCATTAGCCATCCGTACCGCATAAGGCCGAAGTCTTGCAATTGGAGAATTGTGTCAACAGTACAACCACATGCTATATGGGCACTGGCTTGGTTAAGTAAGTTAGTCGAGTCTTGGTGTCGACATTGCCATACCGCAGAAGGGTGGACGTAGCTACGAGGACCTCGGCACAAAAGGGGGCCACGCAGGGTAAGCGGGTGTACGCTCCTCCGTGTCGAAACCTAGTGGGCATGTCACATCGGGATGAAACTAGCTAAAAGACCTCATCACGGTCACCCTGCCGACACACCGATGGGCGTGTGTACAAGCCCGATCAGCTTGGCGTAAGGGGATGATCGTGTCATGTGGGTAAAGTGTACAAACTCTGCAGAGTTAAAACTAATCGATTAGCTGTGTCCACGGTTATGGACAGCACATGACTCATTCTAAGGACCTGTCTTTCTCCCCCTTGCTATTTCCCTCTACCCTAGTTCTGGAAATGTGAAAAGGTGATTGGAGCCTATGGACGAGTTTAGGCCGGATGCCTTACTCGCATGTGTTGGTCGTGGACCCTCACAGTTATGAGAAACACCCCTGATATTAAAACTGTTTTATATCAAAATGTTGTCTTCGAATCTATTATAGTAATTCAACTAAAAGTTGCTTTACGCAAATAAACCATAGAGCCTTCCGTTGAAGCCTTGCATGTAGTATGGTATGACCATCTGCCGCCAGGTGGCTTGCTGAGTACGTAAAGTACTTATCGAGCATGTTGTTTGTTGGACATGTTCAGATATCTTCGAAGATGGTGGTGAAGCTATGAGGAATCTTCTACGTCAATGCTGAGGTTTAGGTCACGTGGCCTCTGTCGACTGCCTATGGTTGAGATGGAGATATCTACGCTTTATTTTCCGCTGTGTTTCTGAATGGTAAGGGACATAAGTCCTAGTTACTTCATTTAGTCATATCGCTGCTATAACTCAATTGTTTATGTTTCTAAAATGTTTCGTCATGTGTGCAGTGATATCAATTCGCCTGTGTTCATCAGCTTGATCCTGGACTGATGAGGAGATACACAGGGAGGGTCTGGAAGTTAAGTCCGGATCCTCACACACAGCACCGGCTTCTTCACAGCTGTGGCACAGCTGCCTACTGTAGCTATCTCCTTGTCCTGGAAACCTTTTGGATGGTCATCCTTTTCTAGATGACTCTTCTTCTTGGAACCTATTCATCCTGCTTACACTCATTATAAACATTAGATTCCAGTTTGAGTTGCCATTAACCATCAAAACCAATTAGGAGCCTAGATGCTCTTTTAATTACTGTACCCAGATGGTTCTCCGTTGTTCTCCTCGCATATGGTCATATGACAGACTTAGGCTACCCTTGCTATGGTTTCTTGCTTTTACGCTGAGGATATTTCGTAGCCCACATGAAGCAAATACCCTTTGGTCTTTCCTTTTCCTTCTTCTTCTTGAAGTTGGTCATCTGAACGGCCTTGCCCTTTCCTTTGAACTTACCATGTTAAGGCTTGTGTACCATGTTGGCATTGGAATGATCCTCGCCACTCTTAGAGTGCACACCATTCTCCCGAGCTTTCTCTTCCACATCAAGGGATGCAATTAAATCCTCCACGGAAATATCTTCTCTCTTATGTTTCAGAGATGTGGTAAAGCTTCTCCACGAGGGAGGCAACTTGGTAATTATGCCCCCAGCCACAAATTTTTCAAATAATTTGCACTTGAGGTGTTCGAATTCCTTCACCATGAAATGTATTTCATGAGCCTGCTCTACCAAAGAACAGTTCTCGACCATTCTATACTCGTTGTACTGCTCAATGGAATATAGCTCACTGCCAGCATCAGAAGCAGCAAATTTGCTATCCAGTGCATCCCACAACTTCGTCGCACCTCTTATGTGCATGCGCACATCAAAAAGACGATTGGAGAGCACATTGAGAACACAGCCCATGAACACAGTGTTGGCATTGGTAAACTCTTTCTCCTTCTCGGTTGCCGCGAATATGTCTGGTTTTCCAGCAGAAACCCATAACACATTCATTGCCGTGAGCTAGATGTTAGCCTCGCCTGCCACCTCTTAAAGTTCGAGCCTATGAATTTTTCAGGTTCAATAGCATCGGCAAAACCAGAAACTTTTATCATATTCATTAAAGGCCTATAAGATTTTTGGAATGTTGAATAATTAGGCAATAATATGATAGAACTGATATGAAAACATAGCATGACAAGAAACAATGAATTGAAGCTAGACATGATTAACAACATAGATACTATCTCACACGACATATCTAAATCACCGACTAATATGAACACTGCAAGCAGCACCATAATTAACTCCGTCTACGGAATCAAGGTGTTACCGGAGATGCAAAGAAGCGCCGCAGTGAGAACTGACGCAATGAAGAAGTCGATGCCGAGAAGGGACCGATGCAATGCAGACGTCATAGTAGATCGCAGTAGTGAGCAGTTGCTTGATCGCTTCCCAAAAACTTATTCTCCATCACCCATATAGGATCTCAAAAGTGGAGGTTTCGGAGACCTGCTCTCCCGTTGCCAGGAATACGCCGAGAGAAGGGACAGAGAAGACTTGGGCGGCAACGCAATGTGTATGGAAAAACAGAGAACGAGAGAACATATTGATTCTCGTGCAGTTCATCTGGAGAAAAGCAGGCTTCTTATAGACAAGCCGTCACACGCGGTTCCGGATCCGATATTGACCCACACAACCGAACGTTTCAGTTTGGATCCGAATCCACCTTAACCACATGTCCTTTTTAGACTATTATTACACGTGGCAAAATAAATAGCAAAAGAGAACTGTGACTAGGCCCATCGAGGAACCAAAATTCGCTAGACCATTCATGCGCATGTCATGTTCCCATGCCACGCCCCGCCCTGCCAGGCGAAGCGAGTGAGCTCTCACATGTGGTATTCTCCTGCTCTCCTCACATTGCTTTAGAAGGTGTGGAGCACCAACCTTTGTAAGGTGGTCTCCTTCCACTTCAACTAGCAATATAGGACTAAAGTTCCACTAGCTCTTGCCTAGCATGAGTGGGCCTTTGGGATTTATTGAGAATTAATTGTAGAACTAGTTGGGCATGGCCCATAAATTCTAACATATTATAGATATGACAGATTCTCATCTTTTATAGGTCGTTTGTTTGATTGTAATGTAAAAACAAAAAGTTGTAATCTTAGAACATTCGCTGCTTGTCAGGTAAGGCAAACACTCTCATGTCATCTGATTCTGCTTGTGTAGTTTAGATTTCTTAGTCGGGAAGGGGAAGCAGGAAGACGAGGGAACAACATGAGGAGGAAGAAGAAGGGGGAGTAGCTAGAAGATGATGATGCTAACCCGTGACTCGATGACGACAACAGAGTCAAGCGCAAGCGAAGGCGGAGCTGACCCCTAACCTCGTCAAAAAGGTTAGGATTTAGGGTTCGGGGCAGGAGAGTGGTCACTGTCATCGGAGAAGAACTTGTGCTCCCTAAGTTCAAAGGGAAGGCTAGCGAGGGACAGCAGGTTGGTTATGGAGGCGATGTAGCAGCGTTGCTGGCTACGGGTAGGGAACACGATTGGTGGGTCGATGCCGGAGAGGAGGTCAACATGGAGGAGCCATGAAAGGGTGGCAAGGTGCTAGGGTTAGGAGGTGGTAGCGATCCCTAAGTTCAAAGGGAAGGCTAGCGAGGGACAGCAGGTTGGTTATGGAGGCGATGTAGCAGCGTTGCTGGCTATGGGTAGGGAACACGATTGGTGGGTCGATGCCGGAGAGGAGGTCAACATGGAGGAGCCATGAAAGGGTGGCAAGGTGCTAGGGTTAGGAGGTGGTAGCGATCCCTACGGTTAGTGTTGGGCGGGATGGAGGGCATGTTGTGTTACAATAGTGTGGTGCGGCGCACTTTCGACCATGTGGTGTGGAGGAGGGAGTTGAGTGGTGGACGACAGGGATGAGGGAGGAGTCGGCATGAGGAGAGAGCTGTCAAGAGGATGAAGAAATGTTTAGCGATAAAATTAAAGAGCGAACATGGTCGCCAAGTAGTAGCATCTTTTAAAACATTAACATGTCGTCCTACTGTTGGATAACTAGGTTATTAGACTCATGATTAGCAAATCTAGCTGGCACATGGCACAAATATTCATATTCAAATTTTATCCACAAATTAAGAAACAAAAAAGATAAATTCAACTGTGAATAGTACTAAGTACTACAAGTACTACAAGTACTACAAGAACACAGTTCGTCTTTTTTATTTTATTGACATGTGGATCAAATTTTAATCTAGAACTTTATGGCATGGTAGATATATGTTATGTGAATATTGTAGAATTACTCTAAATTTATAATTTTCTCAATAATGAACTGAGAATTTAGCCCCTAAGTGCGTACGACTCACTCCAAACTTACAAAGGCCCTACGATCCAACCATACTATGCTAGACCGGCATCCACCTCTTTGTCACCATCGCTGTTGCCCTAAAGCCGCATTTCATATCATACAAATAGGTACGAGCCTCCAACTGTTAGGAAAAAAAGCCGAATCGGGCCCCTCTGCGAGTTTCAATGGTGCATCTGCCCCCCTCTCGGGGTGTAACGGCAGAAAATGCTCTGCGACATGACCAACAGCTGTCGCATGGCTCACATTGCAGGTGAGGGGTGCGACACCCTCGTATCGTGTGCCTAGACCCCAACCGTTAGCAGGGCCCAGGGAACGGCCGTGACCGGTGCACGTTGCGGGTGGGCCCCGACATGTGCCGATTTCCTCGTCCTGTCACTTTTGTTTGCACGCCAGCGCACGTGTCACAAGTTGGGGCCGCAAGATTTTCATGTCGTCGCGTCGTCCCTCCGGTCGCAACAACAGTGTGTATGCGGTCTCATTCTTTTCCTTGTTCTTGCTCAAGAGATTCCTGCAACTTCCTCTTTTTATTCTTTAAAAATAGTGGTCCTAGCTCCCTCCTCTCAGTCACAGCTCCCTCTCTGCCTCCACACTCCAGAGCAGCTCTCTCCCTCGCATGCATGCAGAGAAGGGAAGAAACAGAGAACAAAACAAGTGAGAAGATAGAATTTTGCACTAGATTTTGAAGCTTTAGGAAGTAGAATCAGCAGATGAAGAAGTTAAATAAATTGTAGATCTCGCAAGATTCTTCAAGCACTAGTAATTATATTTTGCATGCAAATTCATCATTAGTTTATTGATAAGCTTAAAAGTAGGTACATGATATCATGTTTAGCGAATTTAATGGAAGTAATTGTAGTGTTATTTTATGCAGTGGCGGTGCCAGCACTGCAACCCTGTGGGGTCAACTACAACCCTGTGGGGTCAACTACACTGTTGTTTAGAATTTTTTTATAATTTTTCATTAGTATAATAGGTTTTGTAAAAAAGTTGTGGGGTCAGCTGACCCCACAACCTCAACGTGGCTTCGCCACTGATTTTATGTTATTGCGACACGTACGAGTTTAGTTTAGTTGACACGAAACATTAATGATTTTGTTGAGTAATAAGTAGCATAATATAAGAAATGTATTATACTTAAGTACGGTGGTACTAGTTTGTAACATGTAATTTTCATATGCATGCAAAAAAAATTCTAGTTGTGTGATTGGATTAAAGTTAGCTCAATGACTCTCTGTTTAGCAAGTTCATTGAAGTTCTGTCAGAGTAGTTAATGTTTCATATTTACCATATGTCTTCTCTAGTTAAAGTGAGTCAATGGTTGCGGTAGAAACATACGAGTTAAATATATGTGAATAGAAACGGTAAAAAATAGTTAGATAAAAATTAGTATAATAAAATTAGTGTATGATATGTAGGCACAGTGTCTGAAGTTTGTAACAGAGATCAATTTTCAGGAAGTACGGACAAAAGAAAACATTTATATGGTTGATGGCTTAAGAAGGGATTTTGGAATATATTTATATACCATAAGATGACATAGCTATATGAATTGTTGCTGAAGCGGTGATTTTCAAGTGGAGGTAAAAAAATTGACATGCAAATACATAATTATTAAAATTTTCATGTGTATATATTTTAATTAGCTGCTAAATTATTTTAAAAGTGTTACTTGAATGCATGATTAATGATATTAAAATATTTATTTGTTGGTTTACTTGTGTGAGAATAGCCTTCGGTCAAATAGTTAAGTTTAAAAGTATTATTTAAGAAACTAGTTTCAAAAGAAAATATTATGAAAGAATTAGCTAAATAATATAGTATTATTTAAGAAATAATAAATAAGTATTGATGAAATTAAAATATTATGTGTTAGTTTAGTGGTGTGAGAATACTATTAAAGAATCTATACTTACTACCTTATAAAAGGGAAAGTTTCCCCTCTTATCTCCGACTTAGTCTACACTGTCCGATCGTAATCATCCAATGACTAATATTACTTTGATGGTCTACTACCTAAAAATTACCCATAATACCATTCGCTTAAAGTTGATAGTAATTACCCACTAGTCCTTCCTTGAAGTTAATAGATAATTTTTCACTATTATCACTGCTAGACCCTCCAGTGCCCCTCTCTCTCGAATCTGCGCCACGTGTGGCCACCGCACCAATGCCACGCTTTGGCCATGTCCGTGCGCCACTTTTATTGTCTCCTTCAATGCAATGTACTATAGATTATGCTTTTACGTCATACATATTGTAAAAACGTGTGTTGCACGTATACACTTGCTAGTTAGTTAAATAAGAAAGCATTACTTAATAAGTTTAAAAATAAAATGTTATGCAATAATTAGCTAAATAAAAATGTATTATTTAAGAAATAATAGAGCAGTATTGATGAAATTAAAAAAATTATGTGTTACTTTACTTCTATGAAAATATTATGAAAGAATTAGTGAAATAAGGAAGTATTATTTAAGAAAATAGTTTGAGAACATAATATTTAACGAGTTTCTCCAATGCAACTCTAGAGTTCAATATATTTAAATCACTAAACAGGGGGCAACAATATGACAGAAGAACAATCCTAAATTACAATATAACACCAAACAAGCTAACACGACACTCCACTCAGGGTGTTTGGGGTATTTCACCTCCGCATATGACCGGCGTGAACTTCTTCTCCTTCTTCCTTTGCCCTACGCGCCACCTCGCGCTTCCTCGCTCTCTCTACCTCACATGCCTCCGCAGCTCAACGTTCCGCCTCCTTCTTTTCGTTGCATCGCGCCTCCTGCCAACGCTTTCGCTTCTCCTCCGCTATCTCGTGCATGCGGCGTGCAGCAAAATCTTACATGCGCAAAGCCTCGTGCATGAGTTGTTCCTCATCATCTTTTGATTGAGTATTATCTAGCCACTGTATATAGTCACAGATAGGTTGGGGAGACTACATGCAATTTAAGTTACCGTTAGTCATGTGTGATAGAGTGTCTATCACGTAAGAAATGCAGGTATGTTTGAGTTTTACCCGTTGAGGTCCTCGAGGACGGTCGTACATGCCAACCTTTGCTGGCTCATTATTGTAGTTAGCACACATGAAGAATCTTCTTCCGATGGTGTACGACATTTCTTGGGACTTCATGAGCCTGCAGTGATCCTGACACCAGCAAAGGGAACCTTGAAAGCTTCGGGCACAGAAACCCTCACCTTCTCCTTCGGCAAGTCATCATAACCAGATGAAGTTATTCCTATCTTATTGCACTATTAACATCGTACATATATGATTAAATGGGCCAAAGAAGTTTTCTGTTTAGTACCAAATAATACATGCATATTACGTTGCACTTCAAACATCACACGAAATCTCATATACTTGATTCATAATTATTAATTATTGCCTAACTAAATCATTATTAATACTTTTGGCCACATAAATACAACTTATCTCATAACAAGTAATCCCTTCCATATGACATCTATCACAAAAAATGAAATTTTATATACTTCAACTAACTACTAGAAAAACATTTACCTAATTTCATGCTAATCAAACTCTCATCAACAACCCGCACGCAAAAGATTTTTCCCTCTTTACAGAGATTTTAACTTGACGTACAAAGATTTTTACCTTTCTGAAATTGTATTCACTGCTGATTTCTTCTCCAAAAGCTCCTAATCTTCCGCTAATAAGCCTTCTCCCACTCTCCTGCTTTTCTCCTTTTCTCTTCTCTTCAGTTCCTTTGTATGATGAGCAGCATGGAGAGAGTTTGGAGGGAAGGGGCTGCAACAAGCCGCATTAAATAGGGGTAGAGGAATCTCGAGCGCAATGTCCCTTCCGTCTCGAGCGACAGCAAAATTATGTCCAGTCCAATCACAGACAACGTGCGATAATAGCACAAGAATCTCTGTCCTGTGCATGGGGTAAAAGCAAGAAAAAAACAAACTTGTCAAATCTTGCAGCATGCGATAATAATACATAGGATAAAAAGCAAGCAAGAAGGCAGCTTTCTGCATGCAATAATAGCAAGCAGACATGGCACAAAAGCTAAGGCCGACGGTAGACGCGCGCAGGGTCCAAAAACTGCCAAGGACCGTCATGGCCCTAGGGCGCGACGCAACGCCCGTCGTGGTTATGGGGAGTGACGCCTCACAGCAAGCCACGACACTAGGGTGCGACGCCTCACAGCAAGTCACTGGCCTGGGGCACGACCCTCCTGTCGTGGCCGAACTACCGGCGCGGCCACCTTCACGGCCCGCAGCCGTGGTATCCGGTCGCCGCGGCTCTCACACGCGACACAGACGACATGTAGCTTGTCAGGCCACTCACGGGGATCCTTTTGGGTTTAGCTGCTCGAGGGGGCTATATTTGGCATTACAACTCGGTACGGGGCTAGTCGTGCTTTTTTTCACCAGATGTAACCGCTTTACCTACGCCTTATTGACCATGTTGCTACCACCCTCCCCTAGGCCTGCTGCTTGCGGCATTACCCACGCCTTGATGTCCCTACACTCACACCATCTTCTTGTTAGCGGCTTTGGTGTAACCAGCAAGAGTATGAGCTGTTAGTTGCCTACACCTGCGTGGAAGTAGGATTGTCACCCATAAAAAGGAGAGTCATGTTGGAAGAAGAAGATCGACGAGAGAGGAACTCCAGGACCACAGATTGATGCAGGTGATCAGGAGACTTTCTAATGCCCAGGAGCTTACTAAACTACTGCATGTACACTATACACATGGTTTCTTGATGTACGGCTTGCTGATGAAAGTACCGGAGAGATATATGGTTTTCTTATGCTTGTGTGCACGTTCTGTGTAGAGGCTGAAAGATATTTTATTTGTGTATCACATCGATGTTGGCTCAAAATAATAAAATTCTTTTATTGTTTAAAAATAAAACGTATTGTGCGGACACATACAAAAATAAATTCCAAGTTGTATTCAACAGCTTCAATGTATCGGCAATCTGAAAGCCAAGGCTGAGATGAAATAACATTTCGTCGCTTGGTTTTCTCGATGTAAGATCCTTTTTTTTTGAGGAAATTACTTCATTTAACTGGGTTAAGGAAAACACTGGATACAACCAGAAGGATACAGCTGTTCCGGGGAATATGCAAAGAAGCCCCTATCAAAAAGAAAATCGCAAACAAGACCCCAGAGGCTCCCGCACTGCTCCAGCGAGTCGCCACGCCGGCCGGCCGGAACGAAGGAAGAAGATGACCCGAGCACCGCGAGAACACCTGCACGAAAATAGAGCCAGAAGGCTCGGTACAACAGCCGCAGAAGAGGTCCGCCGCGAGAGGCGGAACCGAGACTCCGCTGAACGTCCATCGGCCAGGGCGTCGCCCCTAACTCGAGCAGGTCGCCTCGCCCACCGCAGCCACCGAAGACCAACCACAGACCGGAGCCGACGAAGCAAGCCGCAAGACCACCAAAAGGAACAGCCGACCGAGGAAGAGCCAAGGTCGAAAGCGCTGCCGCCAGAGCTGCAACGGAGACAAACCCCGAACTCCACCGCAGAAAAGGCTTCACTGGCTCCTCGAGGACGCCGGGAGAGACGTCACCGAGGCGGGGCTGGAGCCGGAAGACAAAAGAGACGAACGGCGCCGCCACCACCGCCAACGCGACGCCGCCGAGGCAAGAAGCCCTACACCTACTAAACATATCTACACACCAAACGAAAGCCCGAGGTTCCCCTACCCTTCGGCCGCCGGAGTGGCGACCGGAAGGGAGGGGAACCACCGGAATCGCCGGCGGAAGACTAGAGAACGAGGCCGCCCCTTTTTTCGCCCTTCTCTACTGTAGAGAGGAGAGGGGAAAAGAAGAGACGATTCTTCTCGATGTAAGATCCTGATCACGGACTAGTTGGCGGTTAGATAGTGGCCTCACGATCCACTGTGTGAGATCTGCAGGCTAGAACCGAAAACTACAAAACACGTGTAGGATGACTGTCAGGTATGGAGAGCTACGGTAAAATTTTCTACTACAGAACTTATTTAATACAATGTTCCTGTACGGATGTCTCTTTAGAGGCATCTACGTCTCTTTAGAGCTGTCTACATAGAGAGTATCACAGACGGTCTAAAAAAGAATCATCTGAGACAATGATTACGAGCAATTCACATTAGATGGGACACTACAGTACATACGGTTCCAAATTGGAACCGTCTGTACAAACCTGATTTGTACGGACCGTTAATCGTTTGGAATCGTCTGTACTGATTTATACAAATAGTTCATCATTTGGAACCATCTGTACTGTAGCATCCCACTCATCCATGGCAAGAGCTAGTCGAGCTTTAGTCTCATATTGCTAGTTGAAGTGCAAGGAGACTACCTTATAAGGGTTGGTCCTTCACACCTTTCTAAAGTAATGGAAGGGGAGAAGGGAAATACCACACGCGCGCACTCGTTTGCCTCGCCCGGTCGGGTGAAGTGCATGTGCACACAACGTGCGCGTGAATGGTCTGGCAAATTCGGGTTTCTCAACATGCGCATGAATGGGAGCAGCAGGTTGCTCGGGCCTAGCCCTGTTTTTTTTACAATCCTACGCCCTGTTATTTTTTACAATCCTAAAATAACATCACACCTGATTTATACATACCTGATTTGTACATGCGTTTAAATATAGTCGGTTCGAAAAAAACGTCAAGAGATGCCTAATTGCTATTGAGGTTGTCATGGAAATGAAGGCGAAACTTCATTTACGTGGCAAATCCTTGGGAGAAGAGTGCCGCTTTAGAGCTAGAGTTTTCTGTTCTTCTTTTTTCAAAATTTATTTTGTTGTTTTATAGTTTTGGCTTTGATGGCCATGTATAGCACTCTCTGTTGAGTATTTCGAGGGTTATCGGACCAGAGAAAAAGAGAAGATTTATAGATATAATCAAACAACTTGTCTATTTTCCACGCTCTTCAATTCCGTTGAACTGATAATATCGCTACGTTTGTAAGGCGTGCGTGGCAATATAAGCTTCTTAACAAAAAAAACTTGAGTGTAGCTTCTTAACAATTTTAAAGTGATCATTAATACAAATAATGATTAGCATGAAATAAAAATAGAAATTTAAATATTAAAATATTAAAAGGATAAATAACTTGCGGTCTAGAACTATTGACGTGAACAGTCCTTGGTTCTTCGTTTCACTTGCAGTTGCGCGATATAATTATGTGATCACAAATAATAGACATAAAACAGATAAATTATAGAAATTATGTTGCAAATAATTGTTATGAATCTTGTGCGTGGTAGTATATCTTTGAGTCATCTTCCCTGGATATCCAGGAGAAAGTAGTATCTCGGTCAATTGAGATGCACGAATGCATAAGATTAATGCATTATTATTCGTCGTGTACACCATGAGTCCACGATAAATATGCCTTCAGAGAGATCTCGTGGTCACTTTAGGTTTCACCGGCTCGTAGATTCATCCACTAACACACCTACCGTTGCACCCTTCATCATTTACCGGTTCTGAAACATCAGCTACTTGTAAAAAGAGAAATCCACTAAGACTTCTCTCACCCCTTCGTTCCCCTCGCTACAGTGCCCTCAGGCGACCCGAAGGCGATTTCGAGGGCTTCCCTCCCGCCGGCGGCCGCGCCGTTCCGTCCTACCTCCAATGGCCCTTCTGGCCCTCGGCGGTGTGGTGAACGGTGGCGCCTCGTCGGCGGGCGGGGTCGGAGTACCCTTCCCCTAGGGTTTTGGTCCCGAGCGGAGGCGGCGAGGTGGTGGCGTCGTCTCCGGTTTGGGCTTTTGGTCCCCCGCTCTTTCCCCATCCCGGCGTTGTTCCCTTCAGCTCCGCCGAGTAGAGCGTGGGTGTTTTTGTCTGCCGGTCCTCCTGTGGAGATCTCAGCGGATCTGTTGATCTTCCTCCTGGTTTCGTGTTTGTTTTTTGGGGCGTTCTCTGGTGCTTGTTCTTCTGCAGGATCTGCGTGCTTTTCTAGCCAGCAATTTTGGTGGTCTTCTCCATGCTCGGGGAGCCTCCACGGCCAACGCCCCTTCACCGTCCAAGCTCCGCCTCAAGCGGCGGTCTACAATCGCGGCTGCTTCAACGGACTGAGGTCCTATCAAAGCTGGGATGGGCGCATCATGATTCCGGCAAGAGGAACAACTCGGCGAAGCCTCCAATGGCAGCCACAGAAGCGGCGAGGAAGATGGCCTTAGGGGCTTTTTTGTTATTTCCTATTTCTGTAAGGTCGTTTGTGCATGTTTTCCTTAACCTTTTTCTGAAATGGGAATGAAAATGCCTGTTGGGGTGTTTTCTTCAAAAAAAAAGAAACATCAGCTACTTGTCACGTCCATACACCAAACCAAGATGCAGAAGATAATAGTTCCAAGATTAAACATCAAACACGAACATAAGATTGATCCCAATAAACTACATCATTATGCTACATGGCTACTTCTACAACAAAATTGCGAACATCAAGAACACAATGATAATAGATAAATAATAAAAGAGCTTGGTTTTTAAATTCAATGTTGAACAAAATAGCAAACCAATCTACCAACGGTTCTTTGACGATGAAAGATGAATGATTAATTACAGTAATTGAACCTAGAGACTACGGAAGGATGGATGGGTGAGATGGATGGTGAGGCTATGGTATGGTAGTGTCTCTTCTATTGTTCTATTTTCCACATCTTCCCTCGTAGATGCGTTTCCTCCTGACCTTTTATTACCGAGGACTTTTGTGCCATCAGGAAGTCAAATTGTGTGGGAAGCTTCCCAAATGGTTTGGCGTCATTCCATGCATATCTCCATATCTTTGGAATTCCTTATCTCCTACACTAGAAAAATAATAAGACAGATATTTGCATAATCCGCCAATTATTTAGTAATTAGTTGGCAATTTAGTGAATAATCATGCATATTTTTGGCGCATCTGGCTTGCCAAATATCAGTCCTTTCTTCATGGAATAAGAGTTACTGTTAACGGTTTAAAAAGGGGAACCATGATAGAAATAAAGATTTCTCTTTTTTTGAGGATAGAAATAAGATATTTTAGCGGAAGCAAAGTAGCCTTACATTTTCTTCGGAGGAACTGTTGCTCTATCCTGAGCAAGCCGTAACTAGCGATGGCTTATAATTTTACCTACGTTACATGAAACTAGTTTACATTCGAATTGAAGTCTCTATCCAAAACATTTATCTCACAAATAACAACAATAACTTGCTAAAAACTACGTGTGCTAACTTGAATAAGCACGTACAAACTTCTAGTGGTAGAACTATTGTTTATACACCCTTCCTCTACCACTTTTACAACATTAATTTTACGTACGTGCAAATTTCACATCCATTCCTACAAATGATACACGTGATAGATTTTTTTTCAAATGACATGCTCAAAAATAACTTTCGAAACATGTCTATCAACTATATATGGCGGGCAGTTAGTAGCATAGTAGCAACTTTTGACAACACTCAAGAAAGTCTGCTTCGTCTTGTTACTTGTTCTATCATCATTTCTCCGAAGAACATTTTGGGCAAGTTCTTGCATATCCAACTCAATTTTCCTGCCCATATTGCTTATTATTGCCTTGTTCTTCTCAATATCCTATAATTGCATCATTAGTTGAATGGTTAAAGACATTAAAATATGAAAAAACATCTGTTAGATATTTACGACTAACTTGTTGTTATGAATTATGAAATATGTGGATCAGCTTACAATGATTATCATATAATTATTAGATGCACTACAGAAATATAGAGAATGGTAGCTTACCATGATATGTCACTCCATTTCTAATGAAAATTGTTATTTCTTACTTTGTATGTACATGAAATTTTTATATGAACAATGAATGAATGTAACAAACATAAAGAGTTCTTATAAATCCTAGTTTCATTTTGTAAATTGTAGTTTCTCCATTTGTCAATTAAATGTAAGCTAAAGTTAAATGAGTTATATGAAGCGAGGCGGACTTAAATATGACACGACATGTTTTAGTGTCGAAATAGCAAAAGATATAACAAGTTTGTGAGCCAAAACCAGCATAAGATGGTATAAAATATAACACGTGAATGGCAAAATATTATATTTTATATATCGAGTTTAAATTTTAGAGTTATAATTAGAAGTAACTAAAATGTGAAAACCAAACAAAAATCATATTGTTGTGTTTGGATATAACCAAACCAATGTCAAGTGTAAATTTATGAGAATTTTGACATGAATATGTAATTTTCACTACTTTAGATATGCACATCACAGACGGGTGAAAATCGTCATCCGAGACGGTTTTCTCACCCGTCTATAATTAGTGGTCAGTGATAACACATTTTTATCCAAGACGGGTGACATCCACCCGTCTGCGATGTCTCTATTATAAAAATAAATAAAAAAACAGCCCCCAAACGTCGGTCGTCGTCCCGGGCTCAAGGCCGCTGCGCCGCCGCCGGGTCCGGCCGTCTAGGGCTTGAGGCCGCTGCGCCGCCACCGGGTCCGGCCGCCTCGGGCTCGAGGCCGCTGCGCCGCCACCGGGTCCGGCCGCCTAGGGCTCGAGGCAGCCGCGCCGCCGCCGGATCCAGCCGCCCTGGGCTCGAAGCCGCCGCCGGGGAGGAGGGAGGAGGGAGGAGGGAGGTCGGCGGCTCGAGGAGGACCCGCTCGCCGCCGCCGGATCCAGCTGCCCTGGGCTCGAAGCCGCCGCCGGGGAGGAGGGAGGAGGGAGAAGGGAGGTCGGCGGCTCGAGGAGGACCCGCTCGCCGCCGCCGGATCCGGCCGCCCTGGGCTCGAAGCCGTCGCCGGGGAGGAGGGAGGAGGGAGAAGGGAGGTCGGCGGCTCGAGGAGGACCCGCTGGGGGACGCGCCGGGGAGGAGGCGGTCGGGGACGCGCCGGGAAGGAGGCGGTCGGGAGGCGCCGGGGAGGAGGGGAACTCGCGGAGGAACTCGGCTGCGGGGTGGGGACTCGCGGTGTGGGAGGCAAAGGGGAGGAGGGTGAGAGGAGAAGGCTGCGGCTCGGCTGCGGGCCGGGTGGGGAGGAGGGTGAGAAGAGAATGCCGGCAGCTAGGGTTTGTGGGGTTATATACCAGCAGATTTTTGGGCCGAATAGGCCATGTTGCTTCACAGATGGGTTGGCAAAAAGAGCCCGTCTGTGATATCAGACCCATTATCACAGACGGTTCAATTATAAAAATCCGTCTGCGATGGCCACCTTATCACAGACGGTTGATCAAAAGACCTATCTGTGATGTAAATTTTGACAAAACCTAACAAAACCTGTCTGTAATGTATGTGATTAGAGACGGATTTTGATGAACCGTCTGAGATAAAGTGTCCAGAATGAGGCTTTCTGTAGTAGTGTTTTTTCCAATAATAGAATGATCTCTTTTGACTCAACAAATTTCCATGAGCTAACTGCTGTTGTCAAACAATGAAGATAAAAATATAAATAAGAGTCTCGTTTGTTGCTAAATTAATGCTGCTAACTGCTAACTTTCTCTCATGTTCAATCACATTTTTTCTCAAAAATTTAAAGGATAATAAAACCTAGATCCCTTAATCCCCAAAGTCTTAGAGTTGCTTGAGAGCTCAGCACGAGTTTTCAAATGTAGGGCATTCATTTCATGTAAGTAACCCAAATAGGTCAAACTAGTTCAATTATTTGTCACCGAATTCATTACTTCAAAGGCAAAATAACACTATCATCCTAATATCACATAGTTAGATACAAAAGGCGGCAAGAAATTTTTGGAAACGTAGGGTTACCTGAGAAAGTAACATCTTGTGGTGAAGACTATCGCAAATTGAGGATGTGAGTTGAATAAGCCAAGAACCATCCGTGTTGTTTATCATAGATGAAGCTTCACCAATTCGTCCAGCACAAATCTCAATAATTTTAACTATAAGTAAACATGTTTCTTTGTCATGAACCATGCATGACCCTCTTTGCATAACACTTGTTATATTATATCGGTCATCCTCAATATTTATCTGTTGCATCATCCATTCGATCCACTAGAGGTTCAAAGAATGATATTAGAACGTTTATCTAATGAAACATTGAAATAACTGGCTAACAGGTGCAGCTTTGTGTTTAACTTACAGTGCGTCGTAACAAATTATGGATGTAAGTTGGTCCTTCATAAACAGGTAATGCCTCTTGTGCCAATACATCAATAAGTTGCCAAAGTGCCCTCACAAGAATTTCGTCTTTTGCATCTCCATTAAGCCTAAATGCACAATTTGTGTTATATATAATGAAGCATGTTTAATATGAAAACATTTATAGTGAATGATCATGTTTTTTTTTGTAAATGTTGTAGGGACGGATTACTATGGATTAGTGTTTAAAGATATTCTTCTGTGACATCATGCCAGGTAAAACAAAATCTACGCAAGTTTCAAGATGTTAATTTCCACACACAAAAAGGATTTCCTATATGCATTTTAGTTGTCCATTAATGGAGATCATCTACCTAAATACTAATATTAGTTTGCTATTTTTCTTATCAAGTGAACAACCATCAAAGGGATGCATGTAAAGTATGCCATGTTGTGACTCATAATTGGATCAGAATGCTCAATCAAGCTTGGTTAATGTACTCACCATGATACATCACCATTTCCTCCATAGAGATTGCCTTCCATAAATCGTTCCATCATTTTATTACCCGACAAATGCTACGGAGGTGTGCAGAAATAGTGTTGGCAAGAACTGATACCCTAGCCCATGCAAGTCGCTCGATAGCACGACTTGGTTCAAAAATACAAGCAGCAGCTAGAAAATAAGCTCTCAAAACATCTTCTGTTGCCACCCCAAAAGCGTCGAGGCCATTCTCAGTAAACCACCTAAATACAGATGGTGTCAAATAATTTTATAATGTTATGCTAAGTTCATGTAGGAAAATGAGATATAGTTAACAATATGAATTGTGGGATTAACCCATACTTTTGTAGACCATGCCACTCAAGCTGATGTTGAACTTGGCAACGATTGAAATCATGTCTTGCCAACTCAAGATAGGCATTGTTATTCACAAGTGGCATCCTGTTAAAATTCATTCATCAGTACATATGTGTAAATTTACATTGCTTTTGTCAAAGAAGTATTGCCACGAAGCAATATTTGAATTGAAGAGGAGTAGTAAACTTTTACCTGTAGAGTGTCTTTCCAATCCAGACATCTTGTCACCACCATATTGATCCAAATAGGTTCTTGCTTCTATACGTGGCAAGCTTGCGTGCCAAGGAAAGTCCAGTGTGTATTGTACCTATCATCATAGCAGTATTGTATTCTTGTTGGTATCTAGATAAGGTTACTTTCTTTCACAGAAAACAAGATACTATGCTAACAAGTTAGTATGTAGAATAATTATATTATTGGAACAATCAATTGTAATTCCCTTTTAGGTGCAATATTGTGAGCACTCTTAGATGACCGAGGAGAAAAGTAATATATGAATCCCTACCCAACTTTACTGAAAATATTTCTAGTTGATTTTGCGACGTTGTCAACATGCAACTACAATTGAGACACTAAGAATGCAATCATAAAATCCTTGTAGCTTCCAATGAAACGGAGAACATATTAACACCATGACTCCGAAACGTACACTCCAATAAGAAGCAATTGATTTAATGTTGTTGAGTCCTCCGAGCTTCCTTTCCAATGGATATTAGTATTTAGCACGATGTTAATCTAATATGGTGTTAATTGTGCTATTTAATTGTATTATACTTAATAAGTAGTGTATTGTTTAGCAAAACAATTGTATGGATCATTTTTAGGTTTTCTTTAGATTTTATTGCTTAGTTAAAGTTATTTAGCACGATGTGTTGCGTGGGCATGTCAACCCTTCTTGGCCTCACCATGTCCATTGACATTAGAATTGCGTAGCCAATTGACATCACTATTTAATCTCCAAGCTGTGGGTTTAGCGATGGGTTCTGGATAGGTCTGTAGTATGGTTGCAAAGAAAATCAAGAGTTGTAGAGTGAGTGAGGAAGACGCGAAACTACGCGGTCCTGCAAGGATGCTATGCTAGAACCAGGCGATGAAAGTTCTAGTAGCATCAAAGAAAGTTTTGAGGGATGTGGGTTACTGAGGTGGATAGGGAGTTACTTACGACATTGTCTCATAAAAACATAATCGTGAAATATCAGAAAAACTTGATTTTCTAGAAAATGTAGAAGAGGCTAATACAGGCCTATTTTTATAGTTAATGATTGCACCTGAGAGGAGATTGTGAGTGAAACCAATCTGTGAATTTGTGTATGTGTGTGCGTGTGGTGGGTTTTGGGGGGGGCGCATAAGGCTGATTTTCAATGCCAAACGGGGGAGGCACTACGGTAGGCGACTTGAGGAGAAGTGCAAGTTGTTTTGTCGCAGAGAACTGCGAGATATATCCGTTGTAGTTGCTTTTTAGTTATTAATGTTCATGTTAATCCCATGAGGATGGAGTAATACGAAATAGACATGTTAATCCATTTATGTCATGATAACTGCTCACAGCTCCCGGGATCTTCGTAACCTCATAATGTTGCTTCATAAAAGAATCTTGTTCTCAAGAAAACTCTAAACCTATACGGTGAAAATGGAAAACCATAACATCCATCCTTTTTGTGTATCCCAACACAACATTTTCTACTCCGGCTTGATTTCTTGAGTGTGATTGACTCGGATGTGATGACCTCTAATGTGTGGCCACAACCTTTAAATTTATGCAGATCCTGCTATTCCTTATCCAAATCAGTGAACGTAGAGATCATAAACCAACCGTCACAGATTTGGATTCCTTTAGAAGAGCTATTATGTTTGTATTGTAGCAGTTCGTTTTATTGTTTAATAATCATCCATAACTTTTTAATTTTCATATATCGTTCCTGTCACATGAATAATGCTACCATGCTAACTATTGCATACATTATTTCAAAGATTAAAAAGGCATAAAAACACGAAAACAACGGTAAATTATTGAACTAGCGATTATGTTCACTTTCCAATCCATCTATGGCGATCAAGTGGTAGGATGAACTGGTTTACCTCGCCTGGTAGATTCTTAGCAATGATCCATTTATCACGAATCATGCCCTGGACTTCTCTTTCTCTAAGGAACTCGTACGAGAATCTACTAGCGCGCTGGCAAGACGTCCTCTCCAGGAAAACTAATCTGAGAAGCCCTGTTCAGGTTATACATCCCAGTGACTGCTTGAGTTGATTGTCCCACAAAACAAAAGAACTCCCCATCCTTCTCAAAATTCTTAAACACACCTGCACACCAGCAGTTTGTGACCCAACAAATTAATACAATCAGCAGAGTATTCACAACACAATATTAATTCAATGGGGAAATGGCGTAGTACTTGGGGAGACGTTATATCCATGCAGCCGTAGTAATCGGAAAGCCATAGCTGTGTCATCCACATCTTTTACATTGGAGTTCCTAGCCCAACAAATCCCTTCTTCAGTCCAATGCCTACAGAATGGAAAAGAGGTCAAAGAAACTGTCCTCGTAAAGTGCAAAAGGTTTAATGCTACCACGATATGTCTTGTTGGAGCTGAATTGCATGCTAATTAACTAACTCAATACCAGCGCACGACGTTGACACATAACGTGTACGTGACTAGTTACATGCGCACCATGCAACACACTCTAGGTTAATCAACAAATAAACGACATTCGACTCATGCAAATCTTGTAACATGTCAAGATTAGTTCTAACAATTAATGTCTTGGAAAAAAAAACAGCGTTGACAAAAGCGAAGTTATGAAAGAGAAACCTGTTCACATAGTCCATGCAATGTTCAATCTCTTGCTGGAAGTATCTCGAGACACCAAGACGCTCCAATCGATCAACGGCCCAGAGACGCTCAAAAAGATCGACAGGGTAAACATTGGGAACTGAAATGGTCAAGATGAACGATGTGGGATTAGGAGAGTACAAAATGCAATCCAATCCAATGTGGAACAACAGAAGTTAACAGTCATCAGTGCAATGGTCATGGATCTCTTACCCCCTCCGTCAAATTTCTTGACTATCCTGTCGATATAGTCCAAGCATTTCTGTTACCAGTTTGCATAAGAGCAAAGGCAGTAGCTGAAGGAGAATACAAGAAGGACCCATCACTAGACTGAAGCTGAGAATCTTTTGCCAGTCCACCCCAGGCATTCCTTCAAGGGTATGCAGGATTGATGTTGGAATTCTGTGCAACATGTCCATTGGAATCCTACGTTATGGCACCACAAGAAATTAAGAAGGAAAGTTAGTAAAGTCTCCCTTTGGAAACAAAGGCAAAAGTGCTTCAACATATTGTGTAGGATATATATACCTCTTAAGCTTCACATCTCTATTAGCATATATGCCCTGCAAAGCATGGTGGTCATATGGGAACCTAATCCCCAAGCTCCTAGCTGCCTCTAGGAGAGAAGGGATGCAATCTCAAAACCAATGGGCATTGACTCTGGGTCTTCCTCGGCTAGCCTCCACATGTTCTCCTCGAGAAAAGAGAGTCCTGGAAAACAAATGCAGCATGCATTCAGCAAATTAAGAACAAACATATCATACCTTGGTTCATTTGGCGCGAACTCTGTGTGTGTGTGTAGCTTTGCACTACCTCTCCTGCATTTATCAGGATCAAGAGACCACTTTGTCAGTGCTACAACACAGGCGAGAGTGTTGGTCATCCGGTCGTAGGCAGAGAACAAGGCTGCATCGCCCCAGGAGCCGTCAGGCAGCTGGTTGTTGACCATCCACCAGAGGGTGGTCGGGAACTGGGGCCCGTCGCCGCCGTCTAGCCTCGACACCAGGGCCACCCAGGCGGTGTCGTACGCTGAGACGCTGATCTCTCCGTCGCTCATCGATCTTAGCATCGCCCTGATTTGATCAACCAGTGGCTGCAACGCTGTCCCAGGAACCTGACGGAAATGTTCAGACAACCGCATGCATGGTCAGTGACTAATAGGCAATTAATTATTCACGATGCCTGTAGAAAAATCCTCCTCGAAGAGAAAATGTGATCAGTGTAGAGTTAGAACTTTGCCTCAGAGATCACATGGTAGTCGTCAAGGTCACGTGGTTCCTCGGGCAGTTCTATGATCCGAGTATCATTTCCGATGGGGTTGGTTTGCAGCCCTGCAGGTACAGTGAAATCTACTCACCTTGCAATTCAGCATGAGCAAACATCATAACATAGGAACGACTGCATGGTATACGTATCCAGCATAAGACATCAAAGAATTAAGTAGAGTAATAATGCCTCGATGTGCATTAACATCAAGTTCCAGCTTTAGATCCAATATTGCGCTATTAAGTTTTATATTACTCCCTCCGTCCAACAATGTAAGGCGTGCACGTATCCTAATATTTACAATTAGACTTATAATATTTTGATTATGTGATACAAAAGTGATATCATGGGAAAGTACTTTAAAAAACGAATTCAATAATACCACTTTATGTCACATAACTAAAATATTATAGGTGTAATTATAAATCTTGATATGCGTGTGCGTCTTACATTATTGAACAGAGAGTACCTTTTATCAATTTGCGTATTACTTTACAAAGTCGTATAAGGTATTACTTTATATATGCAACAACAGAATAAAATTTACTTCACAACTTCACGGATAAATCTAAGTTACCATAGATTGCGGCTGCAACCCCCTTGTTGGTCAAAGCACATAGGAGTTTTCACAAGTCATGAAATATTCATGGAGCATGCTACTTCTCTCCTCTATATAGGACATAAATGGTTATATTTTTATGTGAATTTTCACAGGTCTCAATATTATAATACTAGATAAAGGCTCGCGCGATTGCGCAACGCGGCGTAACCCGTCACACATATATTAAATCTAGTGCGTATGAATATAAATAAAAATCATTTAAATATAAGTGTAGCATACGCTTTTTTTAGTTTTAATCTATTAAGTGACATACCTCTAAACATGAAATTACCTAAAAATATTAGCTATAATCGATATATATATTTTTAGCATAATTTTTGGATTTTATTTTGATGCCTTTTGAGTTCCTATTTAAATTTTAGTTTTTGAATAAATTACAGTATAAACATTAGGTTAAAAGAAAGAGATAAGTTCATTTTATGAATTACTAATTTAGTTTTTCTCAATGGAACTATTTTTACTAGATTCTTAATATTTTATTTGGTCTATATGAATTTTTCATAATTTTTGGATTTCATTTGGATGCCTCAAATATTAATTTTGAGTTAAAAGAAGGAGGTATTTTAATTCTATAAATTATTAATTTATTTTTTCTTGGTGGAACTATTTTTATTGAATTTCTTATATTTTGTTTAGCCTAGATAAATTTTTTTTGTAATTTTTAGATTTTATTTTGATGCCTTTTGAATTCCTCTTTTAAATTTCAATTTTTGAGTAAATCACATTTGTGAACAGTAATGGGTCAGGTGAACAGTACAGTACCCGCTAAGAATTCGTTAACGGGCTGGGTGTACAATACTAAACCCGGTATGAACAATATCAGATCTGTTACTGTTCATCGCTCGATCTGGTCCGTCCGTGCGAGATCCGACGGCTCATAATGCGCCACGTGGACCAATCACAAGCCTGGAATCCCAGGCACTTTTATATATAGAGATGCTCTACATCATTGAATATTTTATTATTTATGGAAGCCCCAATGTATATCGATAGATAACGGGTCTAGGCGCAACCACTTGCACCAAATCCACAATGGCAAAAGTAACATGCACTGGGTACTAACTTCATGTGATAAAAAAGAGACGAAAGTTTATGTTTTTTGCCAGAGTCAGGGTGAATTTCGTTTTTTGCCACTGATTCTCTCACCGGGAGCATAAAGATGTATAAAGATACCTTAGCTAAAGAAATCACACGAAATTTTGCTGCTGGGTATATGATCTTGGCATAGTACACCTCTACTATCCTATCTAATCCTGACTTTCACGTGCCAGTCCTGGTCGAATCTTTGATCATTTTATTCGGTAACCAAATTGATGGACCGGCTATTCGGCTGAAAGAACATACCGTACATAGAGAACAAGTTGGCCGGGTAAACATCCTACAAAGAAATCCCGAGACTAGGTAAAGTTAACCTAGGATTTTAGCTGAAAATGATAGTGGTGATAGTGTTGACACTTGACAGTAACAAGATATATCGAGAATCCTTCTGTCGTCAGATTTGACATTAAACTACAGTCGCTGTTTTAAGTTTCCCCTTTGGGATCTATTATATAATAGAAGAAAAGTATAATAAAAAAAAGAAAGATAGATTATAAATTCCCACTAATAGCAAAGCATTTGACCATTAATCTAGTGGACCTCTTATTATTAGTGGAACATAACTGATAGATCTTTATGACTGTACTTAAATAGATCACAACCAATAGATCTTCATAACTGTAATTAGATAGATCACAGCTGACGGATCATCATAACTGTATTTAAACAGACCATAGCTGATATATCATCATAACTGTACTTAAATATATCATAACCATTTGATCATTGTAACTACAACTGAACATATCACGGTCGCTAGATTTTTATAATTGTACCTAAACATATTGTAATCAATAGATCTTCATAATGCACCTAAACAGATCACAACCATAATTTTTTATAACTACAAACATCCTTTGACCATTGATCTCTTGCACCCTTATTATTATTAAATCATGACTGATAAATCATCGTAACTGTACCTAAATATTATCCGATATTGATTTGGTGTAGCTTAATTACTGATAACAACAACCGATAGATAGTTATAATTTTACAACTTATAAAAAAATACCTAAACTTTAAGTCGGTGATATGAACTTGAACTCCACATGTTTATCTAATATATAATCGCGATATGAGTTTTTATTCCGTATGATCTAATATCATGTATAAACAACTTATTGGGTGACTTGTGCTTTAGGATTGTATTGTATGTATTTGACTTGTACTTAATGAAAAGAAAAAATTATATATATTTTGTAACTGCCCCACCACGTACATAACAAACTAAACGAAAGATGGCCAAAACGGAAGATGTGATCAGTAAGCAGTAACATACACGCGGTACTAGATTAGCTAAAGCGACAAGAGCGGCATAAAGCCAGCCACAAGATCACCGGGCCCCAACCCAAGTCAAGGCAATACCTTTAGCACTGGATACGTTGGTGGCCTGAGCCCTCCACCTCGCGACACGCGTGCCGGCGGGTTCCACCAGGGCAGCGGCAGCATCTTTGCCGCGGAAGCGGCATGGACCTGATTGTTGAATTGCAAAAAGAGAAAGTGAGAGCCAATCTTACCTCAAGTGCCTATGGCTTCAATTCTCTTGTCCAGAAAAAAAAAGGCAAGCAAGTTGCTCACAGGCAGAAGAAAGATAAACAGGAAGAAGGTATAAATTATTTTTTTCGAGAAGAAGAACGTGAGGCTAAACGTATACAAAAATCACACAAGGATCGCTTCCTTGTCGGTTTCACCACAACATGCCATGCATGTGGCTGTTACAGGGCGAAACAGCAGCATGCAGCATGATCAGACATAGACGCGCGCAAACTGCAGTAACCATCAGAATCTGCTGGTGAGGATAGGCCAGAAGCTCCTGCTACTACAACCCGATCGATATATGGCACGAGAATTGCAAGATATTTCCATATTCTGCCCGAGGAAGAAATTTACGGAACAAAAAAAAAGAAATGCGTTCTAAGAGCGTGCGATTAATTTCCCGTTGTATATATAGACATACACAGGGCCGGCCCTGGGGGGGGTAGGGGGGCGGCCGCCCCGGGCCCCCAAATCCCAGGGTTAAATTTTTTTAAAATTAGTATGTATAAATTATTTGTATGAATATTATTGCTTTTGGATGTATTTAAGTATTTATTAGTAAAATTTCATATATATATATGCGTATATTGATTATTATTGTTGTTATGATATTTATATTAAGGGGCCCGAGTTTTAGTTTCGTCCAGGGCCCCCCAAAATCTTAGGATTTCGCCCCGGGCCCCCAAAATCTCAGGACCGGGCCTGGATATACATATACTGCACAGCAGCGTTCTGTGAGTTACATAAAAATAGAAGCGTTCTATGAAACACGTACGATAAACAGGCGGCACAGGCGAAAACGTGGTAGAAATAGAGCGAGACGATCACCTTTCACAAGAGTACACAACCGTGGACTGCCGTGGCCGAATGCCCTCACCGGCGGTGAAGGGTGGAGCTGCATGCCGGTCCTTGCAATGCACGTGCCACACTCAACCTGCAGGTTGTTCTATTAATACCCCTCCAGCTCCAAGGAGATAAGGGAGGTGCTGGGTTAGGGAGGGTGTTGTTTAGGAAACAAACTAAGAGAGGCAGCTAATGAGCCAAACCAGAACGGCAAGGGGTTATTTGGAGAGATATGTATGCATTTATAGAAGAGAGAGAGAGGGGGGAGGGAGAGGGAGATGGAGGGAGAGAGGGAGAGAGAGAGAGAGAGAGAGAGAGAGTCGTAGGAGAAGGAATCATTCTTGTGGGGGAAAAGCTCTTAGTAGTGGACAAAAATCTTAAACTTTGCTTTGTGAACAGGTGGTGCGAGAGGGACATTTTCCGCGCCCATCAACCTAGATACCCCTCTATCTCCGTCCAGAGTTGAGAGACAGGAAAAATAATAGATAGAGATCCGGCCTGTAAGAAAACAGAAGTACAAGTTGTGGGTACCAAAACTGAACGTGGTACACGTTGGTTTCTAGTACAACGTCGGTCAGGACAGTACGCGGCTGGTATTTCTCTCTCTTCTATTTTTGTTGCGAAAACTGGTGTTTCTTACACGGAACACAAAAATGTGTCATTTTTTTTGTCGTCGGGTAGCTTACTAGGGTAATGCCACAACACAAGTACGACTATGTTTATGCAATCTATACATGTGCGACCTCACAAAGGAGTTTCTATCACGTGGGGCTGTTCATTTTATGCCTCACATGATGTTCGTCACTTACGTTAATCATACAAATAATTCATACATATACCATGATCTTTCTTTTATCTTTTCTTTACTATTTTAAGAGTTTGTGACAGTAGCGGTGGTATGTCGCCCACCTTGTTTTCCCACACGAAAGAAAACTTGCTGACTCATAGACCTCCTTATCATATCTTTCTTATATGGAGTTTATTTATCTCCTTTTTTCCTCAACAAACCGGACAAACCCTTACGCAACTCTCAACAAGCTATACAAATATTTCCTTCTATTTCGAAAAAATCGTATTAAATTAAAGATACTTGTGAAATGTAAGGGCTAGAAGAGATAACTATTAGTCTACTAGTAACCGGATATGTGCAATACACATTTTTTCACAATATGTATTGTATAGAAATATAGTCTCATATGTTGAAAACTACTCGATGAAAAATATCATGAATTAAGCATGTCTTAAAAGATATAACTAAAGTAAAATTTTATAAATAAAGAAATAGCACATAAAAAAACCACATTTTTTAAGATGAAAAATATCAATTATCATGTACGGAAATTGAAATTTAGGACTAATTAGAAGGTAATAAGTATAATTAGAGCTAATAAGTACAAGAGTGATTAGGAGAGTCTAATTTTTGTCCACAACTATTGAATGGGGTATTATAAAAGTGGAGTAAAGATTTTGAACGGCTCATATTGAAAATATCTCATACTAATTAACTCTTACGTGTTTTTAATTAATAAAATATAAAAAATATATGTTTTAATTAAGAATATATTGGTGAAGAACAATGCACGAGGCATTTAACTTTAGCTAGTATATTATACAAAAGCACAGCGCCCTCTCACATTTTTACCATAACGACAGGTAGGTCAGTTAGATCATAGCGCTCCTCTATCCATGTACAGCACACGTAGTCATCCAACAAAATAGAATCACGTACGTGACGTCATCATCTAAATAAATCAGCCCGCGTAAGCAGCTATCAACACTAAACAAAATCCTCGTTTTTCTCAACAAGAGCTACTACTTTACTACTTGACCATTGATCTCTTACATCCTTATTATTATTAAATCATAACTGATAAATCATTATAATTGTACCTAAATATTATCCGATATTGATTTGGTGTAGCTTAATTACTGATAACAACAACTGATAGATAGTTATAATTTTACAACTTATAAAAAAATACCTAAACTTTAAGTCAGTGATATGAACTTGAACTCCACATGTTTATCTAATATATAATCGCGATATGAGTTTTTATTCCGTATGATCTAATATCATGTATAAACAACCTATTGGGTGACTTGTGCTTTAGGATTGTATTGTATGTATCTGACTTGTACTTAATGAAAAGAAAAAATTATATATATTTTGTAACTGCCCCACCACGTACATAACAAACTAAACGAAAGATGGCCAAAACGGAAGATGTGATCAGTAAGCAGTACCATACACGCGGTACTAGATTAGCTAAAGCGACAAGAGCGGCATAAAGCCAGCCACAAGATCACCGGGCCCCAACCCAAGTCAAGGCAATACCTTTACCACTGGATACGTTGGTGGCCTGAGCCCTCCACCTCGCGATGCGCGTGCCGGCGGGTTCCACCAGGACAGCGGCAGCATCTTTGCCGTGGAAGCGGCATGGACCTGATTGTTGAATTGCAAAAAGAGAAAGTGAGAGCCAATCTTACCTCAAGTGCCTATGGCATCAATTCTCTTGTCCAGAAAAAAAAGGCAAGCAAGTTGCTCACAGGCAGAAGAAAGATAAACAGGAAGAAGGTATAAATTAGAAAGATAAACAGGAAGAAGGTATAAATTATTTTTTTCGAGAAGAAGAACGTGAGGCTAAACGTATACAAAATTCACACATGGATCACTTCCTTGTCGGTTTCACCACAACATGCCATGCATGTGTCTGTTACAGGGCGAAACGGCAGCAGGCAGCATGATCAGACATAGGCGCACGCAAACTACAGTAACCATCAGAATCTGCTGGTGAGGATAGGCCAGAAGCTCTTGCTACTACAACCCGATCAATATATGGCACGAGAATTGCAAGATATTTCCATATTCTACCCGAGGAAGAAATTTACGGAACAAAAAGAAAAAAGAAATGTGTTCTAAGAGCGTGCGATTAATTTCCCGTTGTATATATAGATATACATATACTGCACATCAACGTTCTGTGAGTTATCTAAAAATAGAAGCGTTCTATGAAACATGTACGATAAACAGGCGGCACAGGCGAAAACGTGGTAGAAATGGAGCGAGATGATCACCTTTCACAAGAGTACACAACCGTGGACTGCCGTGGCCGAATGCCCTCGCCGGCGGTGAAGAGTGGAGCTGCATGCCGGTCCTTGCAATGCACGTGCCACACTCAACCTGCAGGTTGTTCTATTAATACCCCTCCAGCTCCAAGAGATAAGGGAGGTATTGGGTTAGGGAGGGTGATGTTTAGGAAACAAACTAAGAGAGGCAGGTAATGAGCCAAACCAGAACGGCAAGGGGTTATTTGGAGGGATATGTATGTATTTATAGGAGAGAGAGGGGGAGGGAGAGGGAGATGGAGAGAGAGAGAGAGTTGTAGGAGAAGGAATCATTCTTCTGGCAGAAAAGCTCTTAGTAGTGGACAAAAACCTTAAACTTTGCTTTGTGAACGGGTGGTGCGAGAGGGACATTCTCCACGCCCATCAGCCTAGATACCCCTCTATACCCGTCCAGAGTTGAGGGACAGGAAAAAAATTTATATATAAAAGTAGCTGGTTCTGATTGTTCCACGTTGTCCAGAACAGCCGTCCGATAGTGCATCCAACAGATCGCTGCCGTCTGATCGAGGTCTCAGACCGGATCCCCTTTTCGTTTGCCTCGATGCACTGCTTCCTCCTCTCACTCGCCTGGCCGCCGTTCCGCCGCATCCACCGATCGGCCGCTAGGAGCCCAGAGCCAGGCGCACGCCAGCCCGGCATCGACCACGCCTGAACGACGCCCGTCCAGGGGTTGGTGGCCGGCGGCAAGGGAGGGGGCGCACCGCCGGTGTTTGCTGGATGTGCGGGCGCGCCCGTCCTGTTGTGGCTGCTTGCCCTTGCGGTTGCAGTTGCGGCCGCCGCCGCCCCCGTTGCCGGTTTTAGAAGATCCGGGGCCGGGGGGAGCGGGATGACCAGGGCCGACGGGCGCAGGAGCGCGTTCGTGGAGAAGAGCAGTGGCGCGCTCGCGAGTAGCGACGTGGGCGAGGCGTTTCTCCTCCTGCAGAAGATAGCTGCGCAGGCGGGCGAACGTCCACTCTTCCGGCCGGGTGGAGACGTTGGAGGTCGCGCCGCTGAGCTCCCGGTTGAGGCCGGTGAGAGTCTGGATCACGAGGGCGGCGTCAGTGATGGGGTAGCCGATGTCGCGCAGGGTGTCGGAGAGGGACTTGAGGCGGCTGCAGTACGCCGTGACGGAGAGGTCGCCCTGGAAGGTGTTGTGGAAGTCCTGCTGGGCGTAGACGGCGCGGTACATGCGGTTGTCGAGGAAGACCGCGTTGATGGCCGTCCAGAGCGTGTACGCCGTGTGCTCCCGCTGGATGACGATCTCGAGGATCTCCTTGCAGATGGTGGCGTAGAGCCACGAGACGAGGAAGAAGTCGGCCTTTGTCCAGATCACGTCGGCACGGCGGGAGTGCGCGTCAACGGTGCCGTCAACGTGGTCGACAACGCCGAACTGACGAAACGCCACCATGTACAACGTGCTCCAGGCGGTATAGTTTGACTCCTCCAGATCAAGAATCATGGAGACGGGGGAGCGGGGGTGGTTGAGAATGGCGGCAGAGTCGTGCTGGAAGGAGGAGCCGGGCGCAGCGGCAAAGGGGTTGCCGTCGCCGTCGGTGTGGCCGGACTCAGCGGTGGAACCGGAGTGGGACGCAGCCATCGGAAGGAAGAAGGTGCGGAAGCGATGGATATGAACTCAGAATCTGATACCATGTAAGAGACAAGGAATAGGATCATAGGATGCAACAACGCCTGTATTGATCTCATGTCAGTACATATATACTGTGTACAGGAGGGCGCGAACGTGCAAGCCTATCGTGGCTAACTAAATCCCTGAAGTCTAGCTAGTGGCTAAAGAATAGGGAGAGATGGTTACAATGTGCAACGGTATGGTTAGATCAGCTGCTTCTACACTCTCACTCGCCTGGCTGTCGCTCCGTCCCATCCGCCGATCTGCTTGACCGCGTGCCGCCCTTCTCCTTCCCGGCCTTGGAGGCGGCGCCACGGAGGAGGGAGGCGAACCCGTCCTTCCCGCCGCGGTGGTGGAGGAGCGCGGACCCGAAGCCATCGGGGGAGGAGGCGAGGAGGGAGGAAGGCGCCACGTCGAGTAGGCCGGTGACGGGACAGAGGGAGGCGGCAGGGACGCAGAGAGCACGGAAACGGGATCGAGGAGCACGGCGCCGGAGACGGTAGGCATGGAGAAGCGGAGGCAGGGGGTGCGGCCGTCGAGGAGCCACACTCGCGCGAGCCAACCAACAGGCCTCGCCTTACGGATGCGGCAACCTCCGCCGGGACCTCGCCAGAGATGGAGTTCTGGGTGAGGATGAGGCGGATGAACTTGGTGGAGTTGGCGAGCGAGCCTGGGACGACGGCGGTGAGCCGGCTGCCGGTGGCATCGAACCACTGCAGCGCGAGGCATCAGTCGGTCTCCGGCAGGACGAAGCCGGAGAAGCGGTTGTTGAAGAGGTAGACGCCACGGAACTTGGGAAGGAATCGGGGATGGCTCCGGAGATGGCATTGTCCTGGAGGCTCCGGCAACCATCAACAAGCCGCTGCAGTGCGTCAGCAGCGGGGCGAACGCGGTGATAGACGCGGCGGAGCCCGGCTGCGGACTCGGCCGCCAGTGCGGGGCGCGGAGGGCGCGAAAGGCTGCCGTCGTCCAGATACAAGGACATAGTGCCGCGACCCAACGAGCAGAGGGGCGCGCAGATGTACGAGCGGCACCAGCGCGGGTGGCTCAACACGTTCACAGAAGAGACCGATTGGTACTGGGGATGATTGCATTGCAAGTATAATTTCTTCTTTGCTGAACTTGGAACTAAAAATAATGTTTGTAGTTGATCTTACATTTGATTGGTCCACATGGAATTAGTATTGGCCGCGAGATTTTAGCTAGATCTGTTACCATCTGTTGAATCAATCAATAATAACAAAAGCCTGAGCATATAAAAAAATCTGAAAAAAAAATCCCATTCCCATACGAAAGGTAGACTTCTTTTGTTTTTGGAGATTTTTTAAAAAAAATATGCTCTACTGATTTCTACTTTTACCGTCTCTGACCTGTTTATTTAACTTAATATATTTAACCCCCCCTCTCTTAATAGCGTTTCCATCAAGCTGAACAGAAAAGGGAAAAAACATCTCTGTCAATAGCAACAGCGAGGAGTTGTCCAAAATAAAATCTAAAAATTATGAAAAAAAAATTATTTAGGCTAAACAAAGTATAAGAAATTCAATAAAAATAGTTCCACCAAGAAAAAATAAATTAATAATTTATAGAATTAAAATATCTCCTTATTTTAACTCAAAATTAATATTTGAGGCATCCAAATGAAATCCAAAAATTATCAAAAAATTTATATAGACCAAATAAATATTAAGAATCTACTAAAAATAGTTCCACTGAGAAAAACTAAATTAGTAATTCATAAATTTAACATATCTCTTCTTTTAACCTAATATTTATACTGTAATTTATTCAAAAACTAAATTTTAAAAAGGAACTCAAAAGGCATCAAAATAAAATCTAAAAATTGTGCTAAAAATATATAAATCGATTTATAGCTAAAAATTTTTAGGTAATTTCATGTTTAGAGGTATGTCACTTAATAGATTAAAATCAAAAAAACCGTATGTTACACTTATATTTAAATGATTTTTATTTATATTCATACGCACTAAATTTAATATACGTGTCACGGGTTAGGCGCGTCGCGCAATCGCGCGATCTTTTATCTAGTAATAGATAGAGATCCGGCCTGCAAGAAAACAGAAGTACAAGTTGTGGGTACCAAAACTGAACGTGGTACACGTTGGTTTCTAGTACAACGTCGGTCAGGACAGTACGCGGCTGGTATTTCTCTCTCTTCTATTTTTGTTGCGGAAACTGGTATTTCTTACACGGAACACAAAAACGTGTCATTTTTTTGGTCGTCGGGAATCTTACTAGGGTAATGCCACAACACAAGTACGACTATGTTTATGCAATCTATACATGTGCGACCTCACAGAGGAGTTTCTATCACGTGGGGCTGTCCATTTTATGCCTCACATGATGTCCATCACTTACGTTAATCATACAAATAATTCATACATATACCGCGATCTTTCTTTTATCTTTTCTTTACTATTTTAAGAGTTTGTGACAGTAGCGGTGGTATGTCGCCCACCTTGTTTTCCCACACGAAGAAAGCTTGCTGACTCATAGGCCTCCTTATCATATCTTTCTTATATGGAGTTTATTTATCTCCTTTTTTCTGAACAAACCGAACAACCCCTTACGCAACTCTCAACAAGCTGTACAAACATTTCCTTCTATTTAGAAAAAAATCGTATTAAATTAAAGATACTTGTGAAATGTAAGAGCTAGAAGAGATAACTATTAGTCTACTAGTAACCGGACATGTGCAATACACATTTTTTCACAATATGTATTGTATAGAAATATAGTCTCATATGTTGAAAACTACTCGATGTAAAATATCATGAATTAAGCATGTCTTAAAAGATATAACTAAAGTAAAATTTTATAAATAAAGAAATAGCACATAAAAAACCACATTTTTTAAGCATGAAAAATATCAATTATCATGTACAGAAATTGAAATTTAGGACTAATTAGAAGGTAATAAGCTCTAAGTGTAATTAGAGCTAATAAGTATAAGAGTGATTAGGAGAGTCTAATTTTTGTCCACAACTATTGAATGGAGTATTATAAAAGTGGAGTAAAGATTTTGAACGGCTCATATTGAAAAGTATCTCATACTAATTAACTCTTACGTGTTTTTTAATTAATAAAAAATATATGTTTTAATTACTCGAAGGACGTGTTTGGTTCATCAATTTTGGCCCGTTATCATATTACACCAGAATCTAAAAGTTACTATTGTTTGGTTTACATGGACCTGTAATCAGTTACCACATAATCAAATACGGCCCATATCATAGGAATTCAAAACGAAACTACAGTACCAGAGGTGTCAACGCTAGATGATCAGCTTGCTGCTAAATAGCTACAGACTTCACAAAACAAATGACTCCAAGGACGTGTTTGGTTCATTAATTTTGGCCCGTTATTAGATTACACTGGAATCCAAAAAGTTACTATTGTTTGGTTTACGTGGGCCTGTAATCAGTTACCACATAATCAGATACGGCCCAATTCACGGCCCATTAGACTTCAAGGACATGTTTGGTTCGTCAATTTTGGCCCGTTATCAGATTACACCCGAATCCAAAAATGTTACTATTGTTTGGTTTACATGGGCCTGTAATCAGTTACCACATAATCAGATACGGCCCAATTCATGGCCCATTACGCCCATGCCCTACCGGTATCACATTGCGTTTCCAAACTCGTCTCTTCGCGATCGGCCGATCCCCTCCCTCATCCAAATCCCTCCTCCCCTGATCTGCTCCACCGCCACCCGCTCCGGCGAGCAGCAGAGCCGGAGCTCGTGCTATCCTCGGACCTCGGCCCCTCCTCCGGCGAGCAGCAGTAGGGCGGATCTCCACCACCCGAGTTCTCCCGGTGAGTAGCAACAGCAGCGGGTGAATCTCCACCACCCGAGTTCTCCCGGCGAGCAGCAGCAGCACGGGTGGATCTCCACCACCTGAGTTCTCCCGGCAAGCAGCAGCAGCAACAACAGGCGGATCTCCTCAGCCCTCAGCCCTCCTCAAGTTCTCTCGGCAGCTGTCAACCAGGAGAGGGGCGAGGTAGTCTCTGTCTCCTCCTACAGCTCCAGCGTGAGCATTGACAAAGTCATCAGTTCTCTCTCTCCTCACTCCTTGGAATCTCCCTACCTAATCCTAACCCATCCCCCTCTAATTTTAGAAGCACTTGTGAAATCTTGAGCTCTGCTTTGTGTACCCTTCTCGTGTTCTTGTTTGAATTTGCCACATTTAATTAGAAAGATGAATTTGCCGATTCTTCTTGATAAGAATATACACAGATTGTTCCTGCGAGTGTTTGATTTCCTTTGTAAATGTGTTGCTGGATGATGGTGTTCATTTAATTGATTTTTGTTGATGAACACGCAAGGTATCACTTGTGCTTTATAATCCACCACTTGTAATCGTTGGAGCGATTTAATAATCCTCAACCAAACAATATAATCTGATAATCCTCAAATATGATATGATGATTCATGATTTGGTGATTTGAATTTCTTCTGTCAATCGGTGATTTGGAGAGTCCTTTAGTTGTTGCATCCTATCCATGAACTGACACAAACCAAGCCATGATATTGATTAACGTTACATTCCTTAGTAACCAAACAAGTTTCGATTTTTGCCCATTCCGTTTACAGTAACAGTGTAATTTATTGCGTTTACGTTTGCGTTACTTCTCTTGAACCAAACACGTCGTTAGTACTTCCATTCTGAGGGTCTACTCTGGCCACATAAGTAGGATCAAACTCAAATATACGGTTTAGAGTTAAAACAAAAGGATTCGAAAAGAGAAGACATGATTTCACTTTCCTAATCTGCAAATATTCGTACTATTTTTTACAAGTTTTGGGGATCACATTCAATAATATTGTTTTTCCAAAATTGCACAAAAAGGGCTGAAATCAACAAATTTCCCTTTGTGGACCTCATGAAGATTTGTTTGGGTATCAGGTTGCAAGGAAGGAAGATGGCATGCCGTGACTACAAAAAACGAAGGAAAACAGGCATTTAAATATGATGATTGTAGACAAGCAACAACAGCTATGCCTCGCTTGGATACCATATGTAAAACAACATGGTGCCACCTAAAATTGCAGGATGTAAACTAGAGCTCTTTTACCGTCCGATCAGTGTGAACTGAAGTGTTCTCGACAAAAAAAAAGTGAACGGAATGGAGCATGCTTCTAGGATCTATGTTCGCAATGATCAAATGGATGATAACCCTACGCAAATTAATTAAAAGAGCCACTTAAAATGGGAGAATGTGAAGTGCTACTCTTTGAGCCGTCCAATGTGTGCAGAACAGATCATATTTGTTGGATCTACATCATAAAACACTGCAACGGCCAAACGGGTGTCAGCCCTCCCCATATTGATAGGAAACGCCACTCTTAATGGAGGAATGTCAATTGATACTTTTTGAGCCGTCCGATCAATGCAAGGAATAGATCATGTTTGTCGGATCTACGCCATAAAACACTAGAACATCAACGATAATTCTCTTCAAGATGATCGGACGCCTTTTAACATAAATCTAAATCCTCCCATTTTGTGGGAATCTAACATACCACGCCAAGACACCTAAAACAACCATCCTACTATTACACAAGCACATATTGAAGAGGACATGAAAGAAAGAAAAAGGCCTCACCTAGCAGTGCTCCCCTTGAGCTGATGCACAAATGCGTCCACAGCAACCGAATCCCCAAAGCCCAGAATCAAACCAACACCCTACACGAAACGATCAGATCACAGCACATGGTAAGCGAAGCGGGTGCGCAGACGGAAGCAACACGTACAGCAGCTTGGCGAGCTCGCCGTCCTCGCAGAAGAGCGTGACGATCTCGGCGACGAAGTCCGGGGCGCTCCCGTCCTGGAGCATCTGCAGCTGCTGGAACTGATCGTCCAGCAAACCCTAACCCCCAAACCGAAACGAACAACCGTAAAGCAAAAACATCAAATTCCCAAAACAGTCCCGCAACCCAACCGCGCGCATACGGAGAAACACAAATTTCTGCACAAATTTTCTGCACAAATGCTCTTGCTGGTGAGCATTGGAGACTTGAATTTTTGTTTCTTCTGTTTCTTGGTTTCACTAACTGTTCTGAGTCTTAAAGGGCAGTCTGAGAGAGCAGGACATCCAGAGGTTTTCAGCAGCAGAGGGCAGCCTGAGCCTCTCAAGGTACGTTGCTTCACAACACCAAGTTCATGGCAGCTTTGAAACTCGATAACTCTTGTTTAGTTTATAGAAGTGTGCATTCTGCATCAACAATTTAAAATGACTCCCAGTGCTGACTTGATTAGCATCCATCAAAAGCGTTTAGCTAAGGCTAACATTTTCAGAATAAGACAATATTTTTTGTACCAATGGTAGTTAGGGCCTACCATAATTGTTTATATGCTAGATGGATTTCAGACACGAGGCTTCCAATAATACTACACTATTCAGCATTTTTTACTACAGTTTCAGTTACTGTATTATTTCACTTATTTGGATCAGCTGAATGATATGCCTTTTGTATGTTAGGGAGGAAAGCCACGCGTTGCTGACTTTGTTCATGGATCCGATGGCCTTGGGAATTTGTCTCTTCCTGCACCTACTACTAAGAAGGTTGACGAAAGTGCTGCTGAGTTCATGGTTAATAAAGTCTCTCAGTTTCCTGGAGAGACCTCTGTACTGGCATTGGGACCCTGACAAACGTAGCATTTGTACGCTTACAGGTATGGGTTAAACCCAGTCAAAGGGACCAAAAATCAGGTATGGGTTGAAAATCAAACGGTATTAAGAACTTAGAATACTAAATAAACCATTTTAGAGTTTGAGAGTGAAATGTGAACTCGGATAAGAGTTCAATGTTGAAAAATAATTTTTTTTCCTTTTTTTTCATGTGCCTGTCTTTGCGTGTGTTTATGCAATGAAAAAGATTGATTCTTCTTGACTCGTCAGGACTAAACCTAAGCAGCTAATGAGGTTGAACTGAACTTGCATAGGAACCACTTCCTGTTTAGTATTGCCTTCCAATTCCAGGCTCTGATTGGAGCACGCTATCTTTTCCCTCTTCTGCTGGAAATGAATCGGTTCCTGTGCAATTCCTACGAAATTCCTGCATCCCAAACTTGGCATAAATACATAGAGATTACACATCCATTTCATGTTCAAGACATGACCAACTTACACAAACCTGAACATATAACACAAGCATTACATGCTCTTTATTACTGATCGAGATAGGATGCTTCTACAATATAATAATCGGACAGTAGCCGACATCTGACAGGTTACATTTTATCACATCCCATACAAGCAGAACAAATAAGACTGATATTTCTGACACGGGACATAGCTTTTCTTCTGCAGAAAAGGAGGTGTAAATTAAGGCTACAGAGAACCGCTGCAGTTTTTACTTGAGCACATACTTGTAAATTAAGGCTACAGAGAACCGCTGCAGTTTTTACTTGAGTACATACTTCAAGACACCCGGTATGTGGATCCTGTAGAAATAATCGTTCCAGTCGATGGTCTTGGGATCAAATTGAAAATGTCACCTTCAGGGTTCGTCTTCGCCATTGTCAACCTCAGCCGCTCCAAGTTCATGTCATCGAAGCTTCACTCATTGATCAGCAAACAAAGATGAAAGAGATGGAAGGGTAGTTAATTAATTAGCTGTTCATGCGAGGCAGAGGACTAGGTTGGGATGTTAATTAGCCTAGGGATTAGTAATTCTAATTAATTACCGTCCTTTGAAGAAGGCGAAGGGGCCGTAGACGTCAACGAGATGCATGGCGAACTTGTACTTGCGGTTGAGATCGTCGTAGAGCTTCGAGAAGAGACCACACAGCAGCAGATTCACCAGGTGCAGGATCTGCATGGACACACATGATTTGCAGATCGAGAGGCACGGCACGGCGAAATTAAATTTCATGAGAACTAATTAACTAGATTTCACAGCGCAGCACGGCACGGCGAGGAGAAGGGAAGGTGATCGACCTCGAGTGGGAGCTTGTACGTGAGGAGCATGTAGAGGCTGAAGCTGACGATGCTCTTGAAGAAGTGCATCTCCTGGTGGGGATGACCTCGCCGTCCTTGCCGAGCGCGGGTTGTCGTAGAAATGGCGGAGGCCGGACTCGTAGAGCACGGCGTAGGGCGCCGGGTTGCGCAGCGACGAGCTCGCGTGGTACAACACCGGCTCCTCCCCTTCGTCCTCCGAGTGCGCCACAGTCGCCGCCATCATCGCATTCACCACCATGTCACCTGGGATCACGTCCATGGTCAAGTCCAGGTTCCCCAGGAAGCACGACAGGTTCTGCTTCGCGTACCCGATGATGAGCGTGTCGATCGTCCTGCACCCATCCGCCATTGCCACCATAAATAATCCAAGAATTCACCAATCAATCAAACTCTTCATGGTTGCCAAAGAATTTATGTTTCAACATAGTTGATGGTCTTGGTCTTCTAATACGATATGTGATACTTGAGTTTTCAATTGCTATATGGCTTGTTAGTTTCTTTCCTTTCCCTTTATGTTTGCACATAACAATAACAATGTAATAAATATTGGCCGTGTACATTCTTGAATGCAGAGGTCAGAGAAATTATCTCTTTTATTATCTAAAAAAACTCGAACTCCATTGATTGATGGATGGATGGATCACTAGAACCTTGTTCCTTGCATCCAGCCGGGGAGGGGGTCCCTGAAGATGCTGGTGATGATGCTGGGGCGCATGATGACGACGGGGATGCGGCCGTGGAGCTGGGCGAGGAGCATCTCGCCCATGGCCTTGGTGAAGACGTAGGTGTTGGACCAGCCGAAGTGCCGGGACCGCTGGAGGCCCAGCTCCTTCATGGCTTTCCTCTCCGCCTTGTGCTCACCGGCGCCGGCGCCGGCCTCGGCCAGCTCCTTCTTCACGTCGCCGACCAGCCTCAGCTCGGCGTCGATGTCCAGGTACGTGCCTTCCTTCAGCGTCTCCCCCTTCTTGAACAGCTTCTCCATGATCAGCCCCTCCCTATCACCGGCTGCAAACGCTGCAACATCCAATATTTCTCCATCATCGATTAGTACAATTAAGGTTTGTATGAACTTACAAAACAAGCGCTCCTCCATTCACAATTATAAAACGTATTTTTAACTAACAATTAATCTGGAGTAATATGTTGTAACAGAAAATTAATATTATTAATTCTTTTTTAGTTATGATTTTGTAAAAATTAATAAAATATTATACTAGTAATTTATGGTCAAAACATAAATTTAAATAGTCAAATTACGCCGTATATTTCTAAAACAGAAGGAGTGGTTTATACAACTGAAAGATCGTGACTATAGAAGAGAAATACGTCAAAAAATTACAGACAATTTAATAGCATCGTATGTTTGACATCGAGAAAGGTACTGACCAGTGGAGACATGGAGGAGCATCTTGAGATGGGCACACTTCTTGGCGAACTGGCACAGGTGTTTCACCCCCATCACATTCACATCCAAAGAAACATCATATCTGCAAATTAATTAACGTGTTAGAAACTACTTAGAATTAATTATGTCGTTTACAGGTCCATTTTACTTCATGAAAACAAAAAGATTCGTGCATGGTACCTTTCATAGAAATTTGTGGTTGCAGCCCCATTGACGATGGCGTCAACCTCCTTGGCCAGCTCCTCCACTCTGGGAGCCTCTAGCCCCAAGTTCTCGTATATGACGTCGCCGGCTAAAGGCACCATCTTTTCCTCGACGAACAGCTCGAATCCTCGCTTGCCATGCTTCTCTTTCAAGAGGGAGAAGAGCTCCGTGTCCGTCACCTGCAGCAGCATTCATAATTAAAGCTCGGTTTGGGTATGTTATTCTATACTTATTTTTAAGCTATACTATGTGCGCAAATCAAATCAAATGTCGATAAATTATGTTATCGAAAGGATTGTCCTCTCACCTTTCATTTAACTCATATGTTATGAAATACAGAAAAATTATCTATGTGCAACTTGATTAAGAAAAAAAACCAGTTACAAAAACATCTAGTTATCTAAAAAACTGCTAACCAACAAGATTATTATAATCCGTTGCAACGCGAGGAGCTTAGTCTTCAATTAATTTTCTAGTTGTTCTTTTGTAACATTGTACTATTGATATATTATTATGGATTAACATAGTAATTTGTTACTAATGTTACTACCTCCTTACAAGTAAAAAAAAATGTATGCACTAGTTGCCACACAGAAGCATCAACATGCACATGATGCCCCATAGTAATAACTTGTAGTAGTACCACTACTAGGGATTCAATTCTCATTTCAACACCTCACCCCCTCTGTTTGAGCTGAATTATTGAAGGGTATACATGGATACACCATGAGTCAAACCAAAGAATGAGTTCAATTTCCACAAAACATCCAACGGACCATCCATATGGCTCTCGTTCAATGGGTGTGTACTGAGCTCATTACTTCTGACAAGGACAACCAAAAACCACTGTTCATATGATAATTAATGTCACCAAATGATACAATGATGAGCTCCTCAGTTCCAATGCAAGGTCTCGATCTAGACCCTTGGATGCTGATTTCGGCCTAGGTGCGAAACGTAGGCCTGGATCTAGAGCTTTTTATGCCGGTAATGAGCTATCTATCCAGCGGTGGAAGGCTCAGATCGACATGGAGATCACTACTGTAGAAGATGGTCATACAAGATCTCTAATCATGGGCGGATCACTAAAAATTGTCTGTGATGATGATTATTACGGACGGTTTTTTCAAAAATACACATCACAGATGGTATTTTTTAAACCGTACGTGATAAATAGGTCATCATAGGTAGTTTTTGCTAAAAACTGTTTGGGTTGTTATCGATAACCATCTGTGCTCTGGTCCAGCACATCCAGCCCAACTCGAATGGAGTATAAAACCCCACACAATTAGCTGCAGCTGCATCCTTCCCCCTCCTTCTCTCCCCCTTCCCCGTGCCACCTAATTCTGCCCTCGCCCAGTCGCCTCTCGTCCCATCCTTCTTTTCCAACGCACCCCACCTTCTTTCTTCCCCCATCTTCTCCACCAGAGCTACAGGCGATGCCACTCCGATCTCGTTGCAGCGGATCCATCGCTTTCATCCTTGTCGTGGCCAGATTCGGTCACCACCGACCTCGCTGCGCACGCTCCTGTACACAACTGGCGCAGGTGAACGATGGGGGCGATGACGTGAGAACTACCGACGCGGGTATAGGTCCTCATCTCTCTTTTTGTCTTTATCTCTCCCATCTCTTAGACTCTCAGTGCTCTCTCCTTAACTCGTCCCAACCGGCTAGTGCAAGTCGCCACCGTCTTGTTGTTGCTGTTGGAAGGCCCACTGAGACTACGTCGGTGGGTCGAAGAGGGACGATAGGTCAACGGTAGGTCGGAGATGGAGAATGTGGCGGTCATCAGCACATGAGGCTACGACAGGAAAGGCAGTGTCGATGGCAGCTCCAGCGTGTACAAATTACTGTGTGTGCAATCGGCTTATTCTGTGCATGTGATCACCGTGTGTGCAAATGGTTTTGTGCATGTATGTGTAGATTGTTTGGACTTCTAGATCATTGTTTTTCCACTGTTGATCCCTTGTTTAATCCATTGTTTGCGCCAATTTAGTGCAAGCGTATTTTCTTTTTTTAATTGAAAAATCATATTATAGACGGTTCTAGAAATGAACCTATGAAACCATCTGAGATGAGACGACCTCATCACAAATCCATACTCTAGGGCGGTTCAAAAAACCGTCCATAACATAAATTTTGAACTATCTATGATGCCACGTTGTGTAGTAGTGGACACTGGATAGATGACACCATGAAGAGTGTAACAGGAGGTGGAGGACGTGAGTAGGCATATGGATGCATCGATCACATTGATGGCTCGTTGGATCAGATCGAATGCATTGTTGCAGCACAAGGAGCTAGATACAGCGGTCCATCATACGTGTAGTACATCTCGCTCTGTCTCGTCGCAATATATAGATCTACATGACAGCACTAGCTACTCTTGAGAGAGAGATGAAAGATAATGAGAGAGAGAGAGATGTGAAAGATGATCATTGAGAGATGTGTATATTTCAGGTTCTTGTAAAACATTGAAATCTACACCATGTCCATGTTTTAAACTAACTAGATACCATATGTGATATTGTTGTTGTTTATTCTAGTATAGATACCATATGCTAGAATTTGCAGGGCAGCAGATGCAGATATATAGTACTTACATTGAGAGTGAGATTATGTTATTAGCGGAAACCAAACAGGAGCATGCAAAATGATTAATTAATTTCGTGGAAGATTGCGTATATACAGCAAACGCTTGCGTATATACAGCAAACGCCCTAAGTGACACATATTTTGTTCATCTCCTTCTGAAAGAACAGCTGTTATTAGCTGAGAGTACTGGAGCTAGCAAGCAAGGATTAACAGTGCCAAAATTAAACTCACGGAAACAAGCTATCACAAAAATATTGATATTAGTTAAGAGAGTGCTGGACCTCTGCTTCGACGCGCTGCTTTGCGGATTCTGCGTCGATGGCTCGCACGAGCAGGTAGATCCTCCTCACGTTTGGCTGCACGCGAAGGATCTTCTCCACAAGAACTGCATGATTAATTATTCATGAAACACAGATTCAAATACCACAAGCCATGCATACATGGTCACTCTACTTACGTACACATTTACTCTTTCCAACTGGAGTGGCAATTAATCATATAATTACCAGCTATACATTATTAAGCTATATCTGTATTATTTTTTGATAAAAAGCTATATCTGTATATGTATGAATATATTTTACTCTTTCCAAGAAAGCCAGTGGCGCCAGTGACGAGGATGCTCTTGCCCTTGAAATACCCTGCAATGATTGCTGCATCCATGCTGCCATCCATCACCATCTGAATTCCTCTTCTTGTTCTTACTTCCTCCTCCTCCTGTCTATCCCCCTCGTAACCTTTCTCCTCCAGGGAGACAGACAGAGGAGATGAACAGAGAGAGAGAAAGAGACAGATTTTACACTAGCAAGCAGCTCGATCGGAGTAGCAGCCAGTTTGAGGCACGAGAGAAGTGGTGGCAGGTGTACACATATTTATGCATGCACACGACCTATGTACAGTTAGGCAATTAGTTCATAGGTCAAACAATTAGTTAAGACGGTGTCGGAGAAGGATGCATGCATAATTGAAAAGTATGGACAGAATTAATTAAGAATGCGGTAGAATACTAGCTGGAGTATGTACTTACCTAGTACTAACAGCTATCACCGTAGCGCTCTGACATTACGTACCTTCGGTATGCACCATGCTACAGCTGGCAGCTGCAGTCAAATCTTAAGCGCATCAAAGTATCGAACAAATTAGTTAGCATATATTGCATTCAGTTTTTAACACAGATCTGGTACGTGCCACCAGCTGATCAGTTAATCCTGTGCTCAGTCTTAAGTTCCAGTCATCCGCAAAACCAGTTCCTTTAGGTTGATGACAAAAGTTGATCAATCTAAAAGGCTAGATGATGACAAAATCTGGTCAATGTATATACTCGTGCTTCGACACAGTCCGTTTCCACATTGATTTCTGTTCACTTCGGCCCATGGAACACTGTCAGGAATTTCTTGATGACATTGGGTGCCTAGCTAGGATGTGTATTGTCATGGTGGGGTAGTTATTTGCACGGCTAGCCTGTTGTGAACGTTCCTTTCTTGAGTTTTTTCATACGCCGCAGTTCACTATTGATTGAAGACAGTGTTATCATCTCACATTTGTCTCAGCCGATGAGAAAAAGAAGAAAACAAAAGGAATAGAAGAAATTAAGGAAGATGACAGTCTAGTATATACACACACACATATATTTATATATATGCAGTAAAAAAGTTGAAGCCTTTTCCTCTAAGAGAAGCTTTTACCACTAGTATGTACAAGTAAGAATTATATATTTTACTCAGATGGAAAACTTCTCGTCATGAAAAGCACTTCCATATTTACATATTTTTAATTAATATTACTAAGAAATAATTAATCTTGCTTACACAGAAGCAAGGGCTAGCTTGAATGATAGCATCAAGGATGCACCTAGCATATACATGTATAATGCAGCTGAAAGTGAGATTAACATGTGAAATTAATCTTGCTACACTAATCTTGCATGTTCAAATGATTATGGGCTTGAATGTGACATGTGAAAATAATCTTGCTTATATTATGGGCATGAATGTAACTTGTGAAATTAATCCCTTTATTTTTCAAAAAGAGAACATGCATGTGAAACTAATCCTGCTTACATGACAAATCAAAGTTGTGTATCATGTATTTAATCTTGCAAGTCCACGTAAAAGTCTGAGACTACACCCATTTAGTAACAGAGCGTTCAGTGGCAAGAATGTAAATGTACTGAAACAGCTTCACCATACATGTAACATGTAAAATTAAGCTTTTCTTATATAACGTACAGAGCAGTAAGTGACAAAAAATGTAATGTAGTCTGAAATTTCCTCTAAAAAAACTATGATCACTAATATACACAAGTAAAAGTACTTATATTTGTCAGATGGAAAAGTTTTCTTCATGGGAAGTACTTCCAAATCGAGAGAGGATTTTTGGCTCACCGACACTAATGTGCCCGTCCTGAAACAGCTTCACCATACATGTCGCATGTAAAACTAAACTTTTCTTATATAACAGAGCATACATGGGAATACACTAAGAACGTGCAAAAATTCGTGTTAAGTAGTTTGAGTTCTGGTCTGCACAAAACAAACAAGGTGTACACCAAATTTGTCCTTTTTCTCCACGGATCACAAAAATACATATTGTTTTATGAAAAGTTGCATGTGCGCATATTACTGCAACACGCATGTGGTACAGAAACTTTTTTGGGGAAATTTTTGCAATGGATTTTTTTTTATAAAGAGCGTTAGTGCTCGGGAGTCAGATTGAGTTTCCGTTTCCATATCGCCATATCAATCTTTTACCAACAAATAATTGGGGAATTTTTTTCTTCATGTAGCATGTGCAATTAACTTTGCTTATATGAGGAGGAAGGGGCATGCATCAATTAATCTTTGCTTATAGTAATAAGGTGTGAGGCTGTGATCCGCACTGCTGTATATGTGTTGCTTTCTGGCATCTGTGGTTCTCTTGTACGTTGACAGAGGGGCATGCCATTGGCATGGTTGGGTTGGGTTGGTTGGTCAGCTGCATAAGTAACAATTAAGTAGGAACAGCAGCAGTGTGATATGTTCTACACATTAATTAATTACTAACGCACCTGGTGGGCGTTAGTAATTACACAGCTGTCATGCATTTCTAGAGGCTACAAACTGACTAGAATGAATCACCAGATAACCACTGATAATCTGCAAACGATTGCAGATGATTGTTTTTACCATATCATAGGAATTCAAAACGAAACTACAGTAACAGAGGTGTCAACGCTAGATGATCAGCTTGCTGCTAAACAGCTACAGACTTCACAGAAGCAAATGACTCCAAGCTATAAGCTAAGTTGAGCATGTTCTACAACTTCAAAGGCGCAGTGTCGTCAGAACATGCGGCTCCACTTTGTTCCTCCAGTTTACTGTTTAGGATAAAGGGCGTGGACCTGCTGCTCCAGCTGGAAAACAGAACAGGTCAGTTCTGTAAACGATTAAGAAAAGTTTGATGGCCCAAAAATTATTTAAAAAGTAATAGTAATGATTATGTCCATCATACAAAAAAGAAAATGGCCAAAATAGAAGGAAGCAAAAACATCAACTCTATCAGTGCTATGAGAAGCAAAATTCTAGCGGATCCCTACATGAAGCTAAGATTCACATATCAGAAATAATCATTACTAGCAGATATCAGATATACCAGAAACAGTTACCAGTCAACAAAGGTTTTCAACTGAGATTTTCAGTAGTCCAAAATACTGCTCTAGACACCAAAGGGTACATCTAAGGCCCCGTTCGGGACTCCTCCTGCTCCTGACTCCGTGCGCGCGGAGTAGCCGGAGCCGCGCCGAACGAATTTTTTTTCCTTTTTTTTTCATGTGCCTGCCTTTGCGTGTGTTTATGCAATGAAAAAGATTGATTCTTCTTGACTCGTCAGGACTAAACCTAAGCAGCTAATGAGGTTGAACTGAACTTGCATAGGAACCACTTCCTGTTTAGTATTGCCTTCCAATTCCAGGCTCTGATTGGAGCACGCTATCTTTTCCCTCTTCCTGCTGGAAATGAATCGGTTCCTGTGCAATTCCTACGAAATTCCTGCATCCCAAACTTGGCATAAATACATAGAGATTACACATCCATTTCATGTTCAAGACATGACCAACTTACACAAACCTGAACATATAACACAAGCATTACATGCTCTTTATTACTGATCGAGATAGGATGCTTCTACAATATAATAATCGGACAGTAGCCGACATCTGACAGGTTACATTTTATCACATCCCATACAAGCAGAACAAATAAGACTGATATTTCTGACACGGGACATAGCTTTTCTTCTGCAGAAAAGGAGGTGTAAATTAAGGCTACAGAGAACCGCTGCAGTTTTTACTTGAGCACATACTTGTAAATTAAGGCTACAGAGAACCGCTGCAGTTTTTACTTGAGTACATACTTCAAGACACCCGGTATGTGGATCCTGTAGAAATAATCGTTCCAGTCGATGGTCTTGGGATCAAAATTGAAAATGTCACCTTCAGGGTTCGTCTTCGCCATTGTCAACCTCAGCCGCTCCAAGTTCATGTCATCGAAGCTTCACTCATTGATCAGCAAAACAAAGATGAAAGAGATTGGAAGGGTAGTTAATTAATTAGCTGTTCATGCGAGGCAGAGGACTAGGTTGGGATGTTAATTAGCCTAGGGATTAGTAATTCTAATTAATTACCGTCCTTTGAAGAAGGCGAAGGGGCCGTAGACGTCAACGAGATGCATGGCGAACTTGTACTTGCGGTTGAGATCGTCGTAGAGCTTCGAGAAGAGACCACACAGCAGCAGATTCACCAGGTGCAGGATCTGCATGGACACACATGATTTGCAGATCGAGAGGCACGGCACGGCGAAATTAAATTTCATGAGAAACTAATTAACTAGATTTCACAGCGCAGCACGGCACGGCGAGGAGAAGGGAAGGTGATCGACCTCGAGTGGGAGCTTGTACGTGAGGAGCATGTAGAGGCTGAAGCTGACGATGCTCTTGAAGAAGTGCATCTCCTTGGTGGGGGATGACCTCGCCGTCCTTGCCGAGCCGCGGGTTGTCGTAGAAATGGCGGAGGCCGGACTCGTAGAGCACGGCGTAGGGCGCCGGGTTGCGCAGCGACGAGCTCGCGTGGTACAACACCGGCTCCTCCCCTTCGTCCTCCGAGTGCGCCACAGTCGCCGCCATCATCGCATTCACCACCATGTCACCTGGGATCACGTCCATGGTCAAGTCCAGGTTCCCCAGGAAGCACGACAGGTTCTGCTTCGCGTACCCGATGATGAGCGTGTCGATCGTCCTGCACCCATCCGCCATTGCCACCATAAATAATCCAAGAATTCACCAATCAATCAAACTCTTCATGGTTGCCAAAGAATTTATGTTTCAACATAGTTGATGGTCTTGGTCTTCTAATACGATATGTGATACTTGAGTTTTCAATTGCTATATGGCTTGTTAGTTTCTTTCCTTTCCCTTTATGTTTGCACATAACAATAACAATGTAATAAATATTGGCCGTGTACATTCTTGAATGCAGAGGTCAGAGAAATTATCTCTTTTATTATCTAAAAAAACTCGAACTCCATTGATTGATGGATGGATGGATCACTAGAACCTTGTTCCTTGCATCCAGCCGGGGAGGGGGTCCCTGAAGATGCTGGTGATGATGCTGGGGCGCATGATGACGACGGGGATGCAGCTGAAAGTGAGATTAACATGTGAAATTAATCTTGCTACACTAATCTTGCATGTTCAAATGATTATGGGCTTGAATGTGACATGTGAAAATAATCTTGCTTATATTATGGGCATGAATGTAACTTGTGAAATTAATCCCTTTATTTTTCAAAAAGAGAACATGCATGTGAAACTAATCCTGCTTACATGACAAATCAAAGTTGTGTATCATGTATTTAATCTTGCAAGTCCACGTAAAAGTCTGAGACTACGCCCATTTAGTAACAGAGCGTTCAGTGGCAAGAATGTAAATGTACTGAAACAGCTTCACCATACATGTAACATGTAAAATTAAGCTTTTCTTATATAACGTACAGAGCAGTAAGTGACAAAAAATGTAATGTAGTCTGAAATTTCCTCTAAAAAAACTATGATCACTAATATACACAAGTAAAAAGTACTTATATTTGTCAGATGGAAAAGTTTTCTTCATGGGAAGTACTTCCAAATCGAGAGAGGATTTTTGGCTCACCGACACTAATGTGCCCGTCCTGAAACAGCTTCACCATACATGTCGCATGTAAAACTAAACTTTTCTTATATAACAGAGCATACATGGGAATACACTAAGAACGTGCAAAAATTCGTGTGAAGTAGTTTGAGTTCTGGTCTGCACAAAACAAACAAGGTGTACACCAAATTTGTCCTTTTTCTCCACGGATCACAAAAATACATATTGTTTTATGAAAAGTTGCATGTGCGCATATTACTGCAACACGCATGTGGTACAGAAACTTTTTTGGGGAAATTTTTGCAATGGATTTTTTTTTATAAAGAGCGTTAGTGCTCGGGAGTCAGATTGAGTTTCCGTTTCCATATCGCCATATCAATCTTTTACCAACAAATAATTGGGGAATTTTTTTCTTCATGTAGCATGTGCAATTAACTTTGCTTATATGAGGAGGAAGGGGCATGCATCAATTAATCTTTGCTTATAGTAATAAGGTGTGAGGCTGTGATCCGCACTGCTGTATATGTGTTGCTTTCTGGCATCTGTGGTTCTCTTGTACGTTGACAGAGGGGCATGCCATTGGCATGGTTGGGTTGGGTTGGTTGGTCAGCTGCATAAGTAACAATTAAGTAGGAACAGCAGCAGTGTGATATGTTCTACACATTAATTAATTACTAACGCACCTGGTGGGCGTTAGTAATTACACAGCTGTCATGCATTTCTAGAGGCTACAAACTGACTAGAATGAATCACCAGATAACCACTGATAATCTGCAAACGATTGCAGATGATTGTTTTTACCATATCATAGGAATTCAAAACGAAACTACAGTAACAGAGGTGTCAACGCTAGATGATCAGCTTGCTGCTAAACAGCTACAGACTTCACAGAAGCAAATGACTCCAAGCTATAAGCTAAGTTGAGCATGTTCTACAACTTCAAAGGCGCAGTGTCGTCAGAACATGCGGCTCCACTTTGTTCCTCCAGTTTACTGTTTAGGATAAAGGGCGTGGACCTGCTGCTCCAGCTGGAAAACAGAACAGGTCAGTTCTGTAAACGATTAAGAAAAGTTTGATGGCCCAAAAATTATTTAAAAAGTAATAGTAATGATTATGTCCATCATACAAAAAAGAAAATGGCCAAAATAGAAGGAAGCAAAAACATCAACTCTATCAGTGCTATGAGAAGCAAAATTCTAGCGGATCCCTACATGAAGCTAAGATTCACATATCAGAAATAATCATTACTAGCAGATATCAGATATACCAGAAACAGTTACCAGTCAACAAAGGTTTTCAACTGAGATTTTCAGTAGTCCAAAATACTGCTCTAGACACCAAAGGGTACATCTAAGGCCCCGTTCGGGACTCCTCCCGCTCCTGACTCCGTGCGCGGAGTAGCCGGAGCCGCGCCGAACGAATTTTTTTCGCGGAGGCGGAGCGACGGAGCGGAGCGGCCTGCAGGCAAAATCGACGGAGCGAGCAAATGGGCGTTCCGCGGATCGGGAAAACGCAGAGTTCAGAGAAATTACCCGCGCCTGCCACCGCCGAGTGAGAAAAAACGCTTCGCCCCCTCTCTCGCTCTCTCTCCTTACCTCGCCGGCGAGCCCGCCCCGAGCTCCTCCAGCGCCGCCGCTCGGCCTGGACCTGAGCGTGCGACGGGGCGAGATCGCGGTTCTGGCCGGCGACGGGGCGAGCTCGCGGGCGGGGCGTGCGACGGGGGCGAGCTCGCGGGCGGGGCGTGCGACGGGGCGAGCTCGCGGGCTCCATGCGCGACAGGGTGAGCTCGCGGGCTCCATGCGCGACGGCCTCCTGCAGACCGAGGCGAACCGGGGGATGCGGTGGCCGGGGCAAGCCGGGGCCGGCGGCAGCGGGGCACCGAGGGCTGCGCGTGGGCGGCCGGGGGGCTCCAGCGGGGCAAGGATGCTGGAGGCGGGTGAGCGGGCCAAGCCGGGGGCGGCAACGGGCGGGAAGACGCCGGAAGGAGGGGAGGAGGGCTGCGCCGGAAGGAGGGGAGGAGGGGGGCCGGCCTGCTCGTGCGATAGGGAAGCGGGAGCGGGTTGCCGAACGCCTCGCGGGCTCGCGATTTTCTTCCCGAAGCGCGGAATCGCGAGCGCGGATCCGGATCGGCGGATTCGGCGGAGTGGAGGGTTCCCGAACGGGCTCTAAGTCTCACAATCCAGCACTGCAAATGCAATTATTACTAGTAATTCAATGTCTGACATGCAAACTAACTGCATTCATTTCATTAAATGCTTGTTCATTTGTTGTTGTGCAGCAAACTATCTTCTGTAGAGTTCAATATTTTGCATATCAAGCAAATTCAGAACAAAAGTATTTCCTTTCAAAAAGATGGCTACTCTAGTTTACTGTCTAGAAAGTACAATTCACAATTCAGCACTGCAAATGCCACAGAGATTCACCATAAAAGAAATGAAGATACCATGTCCATGCTTGTTCATCTTCCGCAATTATTACTAGTGATTTAATGGCTGACATGTAAACGAACTGCACTCATTTCATTAACATGCTTGTTAATTTGTTTTTCTGCAGCAAATTAATTGTATAGAGTTCAATATTTTGCATATCAAGCAAACTTTCATAATAAAATATTTCATTTGGTATGAGTTTAAGGAAATAAGGTAATACCTGAAGCATAGTCTGAAACTTGTTGCGCAGATCATAGAATTCATTTCTCACAGAATCCAGTGTCTTGAGGCACCTGACAAGGAAAACAGTTCAGTAACTTAACTTGTGAAGCTCCTTTCCAGTCGCAGCTCATGAAAGCAACATGTTTAATAACTACTGACCAATACTCATGGCAACTACAATTTGTCTCCATATTAATAAAAATTCTGGATTGACAGGGCAGTACTGTCTTAACAGTTGCTCAAGGGAGAGCTTTATGAATATCAACCTGGACATACTTCCCTAATAAAATATACACTTGGCTCCACTGACAATAATCCAACAGATACAAGGGGGGTAATTGTCACGAAAAGAACACCTTTGTTTTAGAGATTACATATGAAAAGGTAAATCAATCAGCAGATTGAAAGATACAAAAATTGTAGGCTTATTTACTGGATAGTTGTGCAATATTCAGAGAAGATGGCAAAACTTAGTTATCCTTTTACAGATCTAAATGCTATGATATTTGAGGCATACTGGAAACCCTGCCAGTGCTGTAAAGAAAACCCAGCTGTTTCATTTCAATTGTAAAACATTTATGGCGCAGAGTTCCTACATTTAATAGAACTTTATTAAAGGATATGATTAACTAGAAAATTGTACTGGACCAGTTACATTCCTAACCCAACAAGCTCAGTGGAGTCAGACAAATCTTTCTGTCATGTAATGACTGAAGCAATTCAGTGGTGACAAAGGCGATGAACATACAATTGCATCAAGTATTAGAGCACACTAGGCCATCACATTCGTATGAAAATCTCAGACAGTGATAGAAAATAGCTAAATACTGCAACATAATGTTACAAGGTACTAACCCATCTCTGTTCTTCTCCTGACAAAACTCACGGAACTGAATGCAAGTGTTCTTCACTCTCTGAGCACCAACACTGCAACATGCAAAAGTACACAATCAGGAAAGCCCCACCAAATTGCTTTAATGAATGCAAATTTCAGTTCTTTCTCTTCACTTCTGCATGCCCAGTCAAATACATATTTAGCACTACAATTATCTATATCTGAGTTAAGATGCCAATCAAAACAACTATACAAGCCCAGTGTAAGCAAAATGATTGGAAAACTTCCTTATATATATATATATATATATATATATATATCACAAGAGCATATGCAATATGTAAGAGCAATCTGTTAGGAGTTCCGGGATAAATTATGAAATGTTCGTATCAGATCTACATCCTGCATTGATTTTCTATGAAAGTGTTCAAGAATATAGTGTTTTTTAGTTTTCTGTAATGAAAGTGCTAGTTCTTAATAAATAACTTCTGAATAAGTTAAAAAAAATCTCATATGTAGAGCTCTAGCGACTCATTGACATACAAACTTTGATTCGATAAAAATGACATGGATACCACAAACATACTTGAATCCAAATTGACTAACGCAAAAAGAAATGGTTTGTGCATAATAATACTAGTGTCTAAAATAAAATTTCCTTTCCACAAATATTTAATGTTTAACTCCAGCAAATCTTCTACATGAAACTCCAGATATCTGTGGTTTGTGAACCCATACCAGCACATAACACCCGAGACCAAAAAAGGCTTGCTATTTTGCTACCAAACAAAGACAAAGCATGCAAGACTATCCTAACCAGTTTAAATGGGTTAGATTGACCTCATGTCCTTACCTTAGTACTTCCATTCTGAGGGTCTACTCTGGCCACATAAGTAGGATCAAACTCAAATATACTGTTTAGAGCTAAAACAAAAGGATTCGGAAAGAGAAGACATGATTGTGCTTTTCCTAATCTGCCAATATTCGTACTATTTTTTACAAGTTTTGGGGATCTCATTCAATAAAAAAAATTCCAAAATTGCACAAAAAGAGCTGAAATCAACAAATTTCCCTTTGTGGACCTCAGGAAGATTTGTTTGGGTATACAGGTTGTGAGGAAGGAAGATGGCGTGCCATGACTACAAAAAAAGAAGGAAACAGGCATTTAAATATGATGATTGTAGACAAGCAACAACAGCTATGCCTCGTCTGGATACCATATGTAAGACAACATGGTGCCACCTAAAATGGGAGGATGTAAACCAGAGCTCTTTTACCATCCGATCAATGTGAAACAGAATGTGCTCTCGACAAAAAAAGTGAACGGAATGGAGCATGCTTCTAGGATCTGTGTCATGGAATGCTGCGATGATCAAATGGATGATAGCTCTCCCCAAATTAATTGGAGGAAGCACTTAAAATGGGATAATGTGAAGTGGCACTCTTTGAGCTGTCTGATGTGTGCGGAATGGATCACATTTGTTGGATCTACATGATAAAACGCTACAATGGCCAAACAAGGAAGGAGACGCCATGCCATGATTACACATAAAGAAGGAAAATAGGCATTTAAATATGATGATTGTAGACAAGCAAGAACAGCTACGCCTCGGCCTTGGATACCATATGTAAGACAACATGGAGTGTATAATGCCACCTAAAATGGGAGGACGTGAACTACTACTATTTTATGATCCGATTAATGTGAATGGAATGGAGCATGCTTCTCGGATCTATGTTTGCGATGATCAAATGGATGATAATCCTCCGCAAATTAATTAAAACAGCCACTTAAAATGGGAGAATGTGAAGTGCTGCTCTTTGAGCCATCTGATGTGTGCAGAACGGATCATATTTGTCGGATCTACATCATAAAACACTGCAACGGCCAAACGGATGTCAGCCCTCCCCATATTGATAGGAAGCGCCACTCTTAATGGAGGAATGTCAATCGATACTCTTTCAGCCGTCCGATCAATGCAAGGAATAGATCATGTTTGTCGAAGCTACACCATAAAACACTACAATGATCAAACGGATGATAATTCTCCCCAAGATGATCAAGGGCTCCTGTAATTCACGGTCGACTGTCCCAAACGGTCAATTCCGACAGCTACAGTAAAGCTGTCGGAACGGCCAGGTTTCAACTCAAACACGGTCAGGTTTCAACTATAACACAGTCAGGTTTCAACTACAGGTTTCAACTACGACACGGTCAGGTTTTAACTACAACACTGTCAGGTTTCAACTACAGATTTCAGCTGTCGGAATTGACCGTGCCCACGGTCAACCGCCCATTATGATTTTCGGATGATCAGACGCCTTTTAACATAAATCTAAATCCTCCCATTCTGTGGGAATCTAACATACCCGATTTGCGCGCCAAGACACCTAAAACAACCATCCTACTATTACACAATCACATATTGAAGAGGACATGAAGAAAGAAAAAGCCTCACCTAGCACTGCTCCCCTTGAGCTGATGCACAAACGCGTCCACCTTGTCGAAGTCCACACATGGACTGTCCCTGCACACACAGCAACCGAATCCCCAAAACCCAGAATCAACCAACCACCCTACACGAACGATCCGATCACAGCACATGGTAAGCGAAGCGGGTGAGCAGACTGAAGCAATACGTACAGCAGCTTGGCGAGCTCGCCGATGATCCGCTCGCCGTCCTCGCAGAAGAGCGTGACGACCTCGGCGACGAAGTCCGGGGCGCTCCCGTCCTGGAGCATCTGCAGCTGCTGGAACTGATCGTCCAGCAAACCCTAACCCCCAAACCGAAACGAACAACCGTAGAGCAAAACATCAAATTCCCCAAACAGTCCCGCAACCCAGCCGCGAGCCTACGGAGAAACTAAATTTCGGCACAAATGGCACCGAAGTAAGAAGAGCCTCACCGCCGCGAACATGTTGGCCATGAGGGAGTTGAGCTGGTTCAGCAGCGCGGCCGCCATGGCTGCAGCAGCGAGGAGGAGGAAGGAAGCGTAGCTCGAGCGATGCGGGAATGGGAGTGGGAATCGATGGTGATTGGGGTCGAGTAGTTGCGGTATATATAGGGGAATCGGATTCCCAAGTCGCCACGGCCGCGGTTGGAAGTCGAGGCTCTCTTCCTGCTGTTTATTGCTTTCCTTTATTCTCTTTCTTATTAAAAAAAGGCCTTTCTCACTTGAAAATGTTAAGTTTTAATTGGCTTCTACTTAATTTGATTTTTGATATGTAGGGGGGAAATTCATTTGATATCTTTTATTCTCCTTTTTCATTTGAAATTGTTAAGTTTTAAATTGTTTCAATTGTTTTTTAGATTATTTAAGTTTCTACTTAGTTTGATTGGTGGTATGTAGAGATATATTCATTGGATACCTTATATTTACCTTTCTCATTCTAAAATGTTAAGTTTTGAATGTATTTCCAAATTATCTTTTGTGAAATGAAGTTTGATGTAGGGATAGATTCATCGGATACCCTTTATTTCCGGCCGTTATTGACCTGTTTCCAGCTATTCATAGGATACATAACTAGCTGATGTTTGATGTATCAATTAGTTCTTCCTTCAAATCCAATGAACATTTACTTCTAATTAATACGACCATATAATTATCTATAGTAATTAATGCGTATAAGGAAAATATATGTGGTAAATGATGGGAAATATTAGATACTATATAATATGTGGGCAGAGTTCTCCCTTATGACTTCATTGCGAGATAATATCTTACATTCCTCAAAAAATAAGACAAAAATCATATGTCTATAGTTTGTAAACTTTTTGTAGATGACAGGCAGAAGAAGTAAATTGATGGAAAAGTAACTATGACATCTGCCTAAACCATTTACATGCCTTACAGTGTTTTGCGAATTATTGTAGCTAGGTGACGCGTAAAGGGAAATGGGTGTTCAATAATAAGGGTAGCTAGATCATCGGGGAATGTTTCAGTTACTACTGCAAGTCCGACAATATTATAGCGTAAGTGCCTAGTTGAAGGGACCGTGCAATATCAACTGCTCTCAAGAACACATTTTCTCTGTGTGCCAAAATATATGTTCCAAATTTTGGCAACAACATTTTTTTTTCAATATCAAAAATTGAACCATGCAATTCAGTCTCCTCCGTGCTTCCAGCATGTCATATGAAGCTCCAAGATGAAACCAAGATAAGTTCATACTTAATTTGATTGGTGGGACGTAGGGATAGTTCCTTTCATACCTTTTACTTTTCTTTCTCATTCGAAAATGTACAATTTTGATTAAAGAAATTCAGTTGTTTTTTCTATGAGATGAAGTTAATTTCTACTTAATACGATTGGTTGGATGTAGAGATTGTTTCGTTGGGTACCTTTTATTTCCAGCTTTTACTTATCTGTTTACATAATTAGAAGTGTATCTATTCAAATCCGAAGATCCATCCACCTCCTAATTAATGCGTCCACATAATTATCTATAGTGATTAATATGCATAAGGGAAACATAGGTGGTAAATTGTAAATACTGTTTATTTATGATCAGAGTTCTTAGATTTGTATTTTGCAAATTTTATTGATGTAGGTGACAAGAAGAAATAGCAGACTAATGGTGAAGAAACTACCACATCGACCTATGACCTTTTATGAATTATTGTAACCAGGTGACAGATGAGAGGGAGATGTGTCTTCACTAAGGTGGGGGTAGCTAGCTGGATCATTGAGGATGTCATCGACTACTATTGCAAGACCGATAATATTCTTAGAGCTTAAGAGCATCTCCAATAATGTGATGTCAGTCTTTCTCAGTCTTACCACATATGATTTCTGTTGATGTGGAGGAAAGATAGTGAAGTGGGAGGAATTTATCTTCCCTTCGCTAAGGGAAGGCTAAGAGAATGTTTATGTTCCTAAAATTAAGGATATCAAAGACGCAAATATTAAATATAGAAAAAGACAACCTTCAATGGGTTTCTATTTTCATCTCTAGATAACATGAATAATTATAAGAAAAGACAGTCTTCTCTACTATTGGTGCCAAGTTGAAATGACCATGCAATACCGACTGTATTCCAGAGAACACTTTCTCTCTACGCATGCTTAAGAAAGACATTCTAAAATTCAGCAACACCACATTTGTCGATCAAAATTTATAGTCACTACAAACTAATATACTCTTTAATTGATGGGAGTCACAAGTAGAAATGGTTCAGTGTATCTATTTAATTCAAAAAACACCCACTCTACCTCCTCACTAATGTGATTACACAATACTTATTTCGCACGTGGATGTTTCGCACGTGGCCATCGGAGAGGTGCCCCCGGGCCTTGGGGTTTGCCAGGGCGGCTGCCCTGGTGCTTTTGGCGCGTGGCTTGTGTGGTGATGATGGTGGTGGCAGGGGGAGTTTTGGGCGTTACACGGAGTCAACCATGCATGGCCTTCTGATGTCAACGGTCCAGTGTGTCAGTAGGGTCTCTATGCATTGGCCCTCCTTTTGGCGGCAAAATCGAAGCTGTAGTGTTGCGGGGTTGACACGGCGGCGACGATGACACGCAAAGGACGGCTTCGGTGTGTGACGCTTAGCTGCCACAGTGGGCTTTGTCGAGGCGAGGCTTGCAACACTCCCTCTGCAAGGCTCATCCCCAATTAGAGCTGCCATGTCCTCGACGCGAGGGCCGTCTGTTTGGCAGGGGCTGAGCTGCCGGCATGATCTTTGTGCGCTTGTTGTGGTGCTTCAAGGCTTCGTTGCGCTCTGTGGTAAAGTCGGAGTTGCCGGGTCGTGGTGGCAATGGGTGATGACGATGACGCTGTGTTTGGCTTCGTTGTCTTGTTTCTTCATAACGGTGTGCGTCGTGTTATTCTGGTTGGCCAGTTTGCCTTGGGTATAGGCGTGTTTGTTGGTTTTTGCCCGTTTTTCCGTAATTAACTGGACAACTCTCTTCTACTGAATTAATAGAGGCATGAAACCTCTGGTCCAATAATTCTTGGACCGTGGCTTCAAAAAAATACTTATCTATTGTCATGAATACATATGGAATGTTACATATGTACATATATATGTTCTGGAGAATTTTTTTAAGAGTTCTCTAAAATGTAGGAGTGCGCTATCCAGATAATAGATGCATATGAACATGTGTTCATGCATCTATTCCCTAGATAAAAACACCATGCATTCCAAATACGCAAATAAAAACAGGCCTCCACGAATATGTAGCATCTCTCTGGAGCTTACCTCTCCCTTTGCCGAAAATGGTTAACCAAAAGTGCTATGTTTTGAGCTAACATAAATTATATTCAATGCAATATTTTCAATTGAGTACCAAAGATCGGGGTGTTGCACCGATATCTATTCTTCTAGAGAAAATGGTTGCAATACTTGACAAAGATCTCTCCCTAATATTAAAGGACGGAACGTTTCTTCGTCCGTCGCTCCCGTTCCACATCGCGCGTCGCCTGCCTACCAAATTTCTGCTCTCCTTCCCCTCCCGGCGTTCTCCTCCGTCCCCGTCCCGTACGGACGCGCGCCACCGCCATCCCCGGCCCCGCGGTCTCCTCCGCCCCCGTCCTCCTCCAAACCCCCTTTCAGCCTCACCAAGCCCAAGCCCGGTGCACATCATGCTCTCCGACTTTGATCTCTCCCTCCGCTGCTCCGTCAGCCCGACGCTGGTCCGCTCCCCGTCCGGATCTGCGAACCTTCTTGGAGATGCTTTTGGCTCCTGCTGGCGTTACCAAGAGTGAAGTCAATTCCCTCAACAGCTGAAGTCAAGCCTCGAGTCGAGGGGAGAAGGTGGGGCGGCCCATGGACGTGACGGCGGAACCCCTCCTGCCACAATCGGCAACCGCCGTGGACCACCTCGGCCGCCCGGTCTCCGGCCACACCTCCGGCCGGTGGCCCGCCGCGCTCTTCATCATCGGTACCCACAAAACACGCCCCGAATCCGACGGCGACCAAGTCAAACGAGAAATCACCGTACTCACCACCATCCTCTCTGATCCGCATGTCGCCGGTGTCGCAGGGGTGGAGATCTCGGAGCGGTTCACGTTCTGCGGTATCTCGGGGAACCTGATCACCTACCTGACCGGCCCGCTCGGGCAGTCCACGACGTCTGCCGCCGCCGCCATCAACGCGTGGAACGGCGTCTCGCTTCTGCTGCCGCTGCTCAGCGCCGCCGTCACCGATTCCTGGTTCGGCCGCCACCGCACCATCATCTGCGCCTCCCTCCTCTACATCCTGGTATGTCCACATACTGTTCTGGCCTCACGGCCTCAAGGGTTCGCAGCGAGTAGCATATAGTCTGGATCATTCATCTGCTACTTTGAAATCCAACTTACAGGACCTTGCTGTCCTTACAGGGGGAGAAGTAAGTCACTACTCAAAGCCCATTTCACAGTTATCAGATCATCAGATTCACTTCTACTAAATTTTGCACCTTCCTTGAATCAGGTCATAACTGAAGAACTTGGAATGAGCCTTGAGAACTTTGAGCCTCAGATGCTGGGTACTTGCAAGAAGGTAAGATCATTTGGCTGGTGTTGAATTGTATGTTTTGTATCAGACCCTATCAAACCGAACCATTCGACAGTACAACAAAGATCACCTCCCTAGACATTATAGAATTTTGAACTTGAAATTTGCCATCCCTGTTTCTCATGAAAAATAGTCTATCATTCCTGTTCAACTTACATGAGGAATGTTCTGCTCAGGCATATAAAAGGCACTTCAATTTGATTGTTGGGTAGGAGTTTGTGTATTGATATTTTCAAAACTGTTCAAAATTGACTGAACCTTGCTTACAAATTGTAAATACCAGCTCAAACATGTGTTTTGTTGGATTGGACATGTTGTTCAGCGATCACGCTTCAGAGAACTATTTCTGTGATGGAATGGAGGTGACAAAATTTTGGCATGCAGGTTACAGTATCTAAGGATGACACAGTCATCCTTGATGGAGCTGGAGATAAGAAGGCAATTGAAGAGAGGGCTGAGCAGGTTCATTCTATTATTAATCAAGTTTTCCATGAATCACCTTGAACATTATGTTGCATGCTTATCACCGAAAAATTCCTTTTTAACAGCTCAGATCTGCAATTGAGCTAAGCACTTCTGACTATGATAAGGAAAACATACAGGAGCGATTGGCAAAGCTTTCTGGTGGTGTCGCTGTTCTGAAGGTGAAACTTATTATCTATATTGAGATATGCAACTCCATAATGCTGATGTCTTATCAATATAGTGCCATCAATCTAAACTACAGGATGGGGCTATTGCTTAATTGTCACATTAAAGGAAAGCGTAAATTGGCACATAGATGTAGATAGTTGGTATATTGGTGACTTGTGTGCAAGCATTTGGAGCAGATCAATTTGACAAGAACGATCCTGAAGAATGTGCCTCAAGGAGTTCCTTCTTCAATTGGTGGTACTTTGGGACGTACGGAGGCAGTTTTGTTACAGTTGCAATCTTGAATTACATTCAAGATAACATAAGCTGGCAATTTGGGTTTGGAATCCCTTGCATTGTTATGTCTCTTTCTCTTGCAATTTTCTGGCTCGGGACTAAGACTTATCGCTTTTATCCTCTAAGAGGTGATGGGAGCCTATTTGGACAAGTTGGCAAACACCTTCTAGCATCGATTAGAGGCTGGCATGCATCATGGTGTTCAAAGTAAGCTTATTCTGAAACTGGGTATCACTGTATTGAGCTTGTTCGTCACAAACACTGACTTTATTTGTTCGTTGTTTTGTGTCTGTGTGTGCATGCTCACTGTGTGTGCCAGTGTGTTTGTTTGGCAGATCATCTGATGATTCTCACTCCACGCCAACGTCGTCATCCAAGGGAGTCGAGGATAATGCAGAAAAGACATTTTTTCCTGATGAAGCCAAGGCAGTGCTTAAGTTGTTTCCAATAGGAGCAACCTGCCTGATATATGCAGTTGTTTTTGCCCAATGGATGACGCTGTTCACTAAGCAAGCAAGTACACTAGATAGGTGGATAGGTAGCTTAGAGGTACCAGCTGCTGCCCTGCAAAGCTTGATCAGTCTATCGATCGTCATCTCTGTTCCTATATATGACCGGATCCTTGTTCCACTAGCCAGGAAGTACTCAGGGAATGCCTGCGGTATCAAAACTTTGCAAAGGATTGGAATTGGATTGTTTATCTCTGTGATTTCGATGGTCGTAGCGGCCCTTGTGGAGATGAGAAGGCTCAAGACTGCGAGAGACCAATTTACGTAATTAACTTAACAAAGATTGGTCTAAAAAATCTCACACTGAAGCTCATGGCGAGATTCATAGATTTAGATGCCCGAGCTTAAAAGCTTGTTTGGTTGGATTGTTGCTCGTGGATAAATCTATTATTTTTTGGTTATCTGAAAAAATTATTATGGTTGTAAGAAAGTGGAGAAATGAGTCCCGAAGTTTCAACATCTCTATCTCTACCCTCTATCTCTACCTAATATTAAAGGATGGACGATTTCTTCGTCCGTCGCTCCCGTCCGTCCTACCCCAAAACCCCAAACGCCGTCCCCGACCACCGCCTCCTCCTCCCCGCCTCCTCCAACCGCCGCGCCCTCGCCCCGTCCGCGCTCCACCTCCTGCTCCACGCCCGCGGCCACGGCGTCCGCCTCTCCGTCTCGGCCGCCGCCGCCGCTCCCGCGGCGTCGACCGCGTCCCCGTCCGCCCCCGCCGCAGGAGCTCGTCCCCGACCACCTCTCCGTCTCGGCCGCCGCCGCCACCCCCGCGGCGTCGACCGCGTCCCCGTCCGCCCCCGCCGCAGGAGCCCGTCCCCGACCACCGCCACCACCCAACACCGCCTCCTCCTCCCCGCCTCCTCCAACCGCCGCGCCCTCGCCCCGTCCGCGCTCCGTCTCCCGCTCCGTGCCCGCGGCCACGGCGTCTGCCTCTCCGTCTCGGCCGCCGCCGCCGCCCCCGCAGCGTCGACTACACGCAGTTGTAGCACTCGTCGGCGGCGCCCTTGTGCGTGCACACCGTGTGGAGGAGCAGGTACTTGGCACGCCCCGCGTCGGCCTCCTCCGCTCTCCCCGCGACCACAGCGACCACGCCACCATCGCCGCGCGGACTGGCTCCGCCCCGACCGCCGGCGCGGCCGCCCCCGCGGAGCGCCTCGGCTCCCTCGTCGGCTACGGCCTTTCTCCCGTTGCAACGCACGGGCACATTTGCTAGTAAGAACAAATTGATAGATAGTTATATATTCCGGTGTAGTTGTTAGATGCTGGAGCAAGACGAGAGTTCCCTGGTTTTGTTGGAAGCGACCGGACAGCACAGCGGCCTTGGCTTTGATATCGGGATCTGCTTGGTTGGAAGATCTTCACATGATCACATTCATGTGTTGCTTTCAGTGCGTGAATGATTCTACCTGCTGAATCTTCAGGAACTTTCCATGCCCATTACTGCTCAAACAACCACCGTATTCGTTTGTTCTTTTCCTCTGACCTCAAGCTTATTATTCAACGTAAACAAATTTCAAATCAATCCAAATCCACCAGAAAATTTATCAGAAATACAGCATTTTGTAGAGCAAGGCCCCATTTAGAACGTAAATTTCTTTATCCTGTTCGTGCATGAAATGAATTGATTCACGTGAAATTCCTGCGAGATTCTCATGTTCCAGACATGCCACAAGTGGGATTTGCCAAGTACAAATCAGAGATGCTACAAACATAACATTATTCGAATCATGCCGTAGTGATATTATTACCCACAACATCAAATTCAGATAATCAAATCACATATAGGAGCTAACTACTAGGAACCATCGGCACAGACGAACCTAAAACGAACAAAAATTTACATGCGTAGATAGAAACGCTCAGATCCTAGTGGCGAACTCGAGCCCGTCCTTGCTGAGCGCCTCGACGTCGGCCACCGGCGGCTGGACTCTGGCGACCTTGGCAATGGCCTGGTTCTCTTCGGCCGAGCCGCCCTCGAGGAACACGCCGACGACCTTGCCGTCCTTGACCCAGTACGTGCCGAACTTGGCATTGGCCGCTGCCGGGTCGTTGTCCCCGAACAGCACGTTGTCGCCGACGTTGTCGCCGTAGAACTGCCACGCGATGTCAAAGGACCGGGAGTAGAAGTAGGGCAGGTAGTCGTACTCGGCCAACGACTCGCCGGATTCCTTGGCCTTGATCGCCTGAAATCGACAAACACTCGACGTCAAGCGTCTCACGAAATGGCAGCCATCACAGGAAACAGTTCAATTCTCGCGGGATTCAGGTAAAACTCCTGTGTTCCAAACGGGGCCTAAGAATGATTGCTCACCTTTACGGCCTGCTCGGCTGATTTCCGAGCATGGTCAACGTGCTCCACTCTCCTCAGCTCGTTGTACAGCTTCAAGGGGAAGGTGGCCACATCACCAATGGCGTACACACCGGCAACGCTTGTTTCAAAGAATGTGTCAGTCTGGATGGCAACAGAAGATTGAAGATGAAGGTTGTCAAAACTTAAGTTAGTGGCAAGAACAATCTCAATGAACTATGTGCCCAGGATACAGAAAGAGATAAGTATATTTGCTAATTAGGTTGTCACTCGATTGGATAATAATATTCATCAACATATGTAGAAGTTCAGCTGCTTCTACTGTAATAATGTGGTTTTTGCTAAAAAGCAAAACAAGATGTGAACTGACCTTGAGTCCACCTTTCTCCTCGGCAACTTGGCCCTTGAAGAGGCCTGTCAATGGCCTGCCACCGACGCCGACGATGACGATGTCGGCTTCAAGTACTCTCCCATCCTTCAGCCTGACTGCAGTAAGCTGTGAGGCAAAAACAGATTGAAGCAGGTGAGCATTGTCCTTCGCAGAAAACAACACTATCAAACTGAAGTTGCACAAAGTACTCAGTCCTCACGTCTCCATTGGCATCAGCATCAAAACCAGTAGCTACTGTACCCTTCACAATATTGATTCCTTTGTTACTGTAGTAGCCCTCGTAGAAAGCAGCAATGCCGGCAGTGAACAGACGGGGCACTGCAGAAGAAGGCATGTCCAATATGAGATTACATTGGAATTATTTTGAATGGGTGCAACTATGTAGAGAAAATTGTGTTTCCTTGCTGCTAATTATTCAGAAAATGCAACATGATAAGCTTCAGGACAAGAACAAAGAGACTTACTGCACCACGGTTCTGGGTACACCATAGTGACATCAAAATTGTTGATCTTCAGTGCCGCACCGAGCTCAAGTCCTATGTAGCCACCTCCGACAACGACAGCCTTCCCATCCTTCTTTGCTTGCATACCTGCGACCAACTTGTCGGCATCATCGATATCCCTTAGATAGAATATGTTGTTGGATTCTGCTCCTTGAACGCCAAAGTCAGTGAGCTTTATGGTCTGAGCAAGCCGGCGAACATAAATATCATGAGTAACACAAGTGCATATATGAAGGCCCTTCATCTTTTACGGGGGAAATAACAGTTCAGAACTCACCGAGGAGCCAGTGGCAATGAGCAAGGTCTCACAGGTAAAGGTTGCTCCAGTTGCACTGGTCAATGTCTTGGAGGCAAGATCAGCCTTGACAATTTCGGTGCTCAGGATCAGCTCAATGCCTGCAAACAAGCATAATCATGGGCTCATGGCATTCTCAGAACTGCAAAAACCTTAGAAAGGAAACAGCAGAATCTATTTTTTACGCATATTCAACCAGGCTGTCAGATAGACTGCAGACATGCTACCCTTCAAAGAAAAAGGACTCGAGACATGCTATATTTTGCCCAGTAAAATCAGCTAGCATGCTCTAGCAAGGATAATCAAGGAGAAAATTACTGTATTAAAACGACTTTTGGTCTTAGAAATTAACGTTCCCCAAGTAGGTGACTGGTCGTCATGTCAACTCATGCTGTCATTCGTATATTTCTCACTGAAATTTCCATAGCAAACTAGTGGGCTGATTAGTGAAGTAACCAGAACTACAGGATGATTAGTCAAACCTCAGAATTGTTGTTCTGTAGATACACTAACCAGGTTATGTCAATTTGGAGCAAGAAAATGACTCCAATCGTAGTCAATAGAATTATAAATGAGCATAATTAAACATAGCATGTACCATTCAATTCAGCATCCACCTTAAACGATCAGTGACATTAAGCATCGCAGTTAAGTACAAAACCAAGAGGTAGTCCATCTTAAATTATCAGTAAAATACTCTTCCAAGAATAGTCTCCAGCTACCCATGAAATGTGAAAAGTTCTACCTTTTTCTGAGTACCATTCAGGCAAGAGCTTCTCTCCGCCGCTCCCGACGCACGTGTGGAATCCCGGAAGTCTCGCGGCATCTGTTTTCATAGAAGAAGCAAGAAATGCAGTGGATCAAAAATCAGACAAAGAGGGAGAGAGAGAAAAAACAATCAACTATCTCTGCAGCGCAGGGCTTCTTACTCTGGGGAAAGAGGTACCCCTTGCTGAGTGCAGGGCGCTCATACGGAGCCACCTAAAAACGCAAACACACGGAAACTAGTTGAGTGAATACGTCACCACAAAATTGATAAGCTCGTGTCTCTCGTGCTGAACTAGCCAGGTTTAATTCTTTTCCAATTTTGATCTCGAAAAGAAATGGGCTCGATTTTGATTTCGATGTAATCGAGTTGAATCGTATCAGAAAGCTGAAAGCTGCAGTGATTGTTTCCCGAAAAGAAAAAAAGCTGCAGTGATTCGTAGGAAACGTACAGCTTCCTTGGAGATGATGGCGAGCTCCCCGGGCTGGACGCCCTGCTTGGCGAACTCCCTCGCCGCGTACCCCTGCACGACAGAAAATCATCAAAGAGGAACGTCTCGTGAGAAATCAGATGAGAGAAAATCAAAACGAAACCGTGAAAAGCGATGCAATCGCATGGATCAGAACGGATGCAATTCCAGACGGAATTTATCGGGACAGAGATAAAGTGTACGGACCGCCGCGACGCCGCCGCCGAGGATGATGTACTTGAAATGCTTCTCGGACGCCATCACCGCGATCGAGGACGAGGACGGGAAGGGAAGGGAAGGGAAGGAATGGGAATGAGGAGGAAGCGAAGGTGGGAGGAAAACGCGGGCGTTGGCTCGCTTTTTATGCATTCCTTGGCACTTCGTCTCGGCTTCTTCCGCTTCCCTTCCAAGCTAACAACTTTTGGCGCGGGCCCAGTCCATGTGGCAGGATCCTAGCCGAATGGCGGACCAATCCCGCTTCAATTCCATTCCACGGTGGCGGCTCTGCCATTTCCCTCTCCCACCCGAAAGAAATGCACCCACGTCAGCCTGCCATAGGTAATAGACTCTCTCTCTCTCTCTCTCTCTCTTAGAACGGCACAAATACGAATTTTCTAGAACAATCCAGGGGCTTTTTTTTCAGATGGAAGGTAGCCGTGGTTAGCTAACTGGACCAGTGATCACATCACATGGGAACACCCAAGATGCCTCCTCCCCAACATACATAAGTCCAGGTTCACGCTCGGCATGGTTCATGATGACACGACATTCTTGCCGATAAATAAAAGAAAGACACCGACGGCTAATGAAATATTCCCTCTTCCTTGTTTGTTTACATTGGTTAGCAACCACGCAACGATCAGGTCAACATGTTGTAGAGTAGAATGGCAGGTGAGTCAATCTAAAGGAAGAGCCCGACGGCTTGCATGACGCCTGTGACAAGGCATCGTCAAATAACGACCCTCATGTCTGCAATAATAACACGAAACGATTAGTGTATCAACATTCGTACCAGTAACAACTCTCATGAAGTAGTAAAAAAAGTTACAAGCTTGCATCATGCACGGGCAAATCATCCTCATGTCCTCATGCAACTGAACTGTTACATTTTTCCCTATTAACTCAGGTAACTAACTCCATGGACAGCCAAAAATGTCACGGTTCCTTTGATCCATGATTCTCAAAACAGAGGCATCATCCAGACACAAGGTGCATGGTCTTGCTCCCTCTGGTGAAGAAGGGTAAGCTTGATGCGCCTCAGCAGACAAACAGCTCTTCAGAGAGACAAGGAAAGCACATTTATCTTAGACAAGTCAGCAGATAGTTGTAGAATCAAATGAACCGCAGGCATAGCGTAACAACCTCCTGCAGAAAGTACACGACATCAGAACAATGGTGATAAATGGATAGGAACCATTACTTGAACGAGTTACATGATCACACCACTTCATAGAACAGACATGCATAAATAAAATTGCATGGTAATATGTAAGTAAAAAAGATGTGCAAGCTAACTTTTTTCCTTAAAAGAAGAAGAGAATAAAGAACACCATAGGACACTTTGATCTCCTGCAAGTTGTCTACACCCAAGAAGTTTTCATTCACTAATTTCATCTCCTGCAAGTTGCCTACATTCCAAGATGCTTGATTTGCTAATACATGACAAAAGACCTAAATTTTGATGAAATCCACTGAAGATAAAGCCTAACCAACATAAATCAAAGATAGCCGGCTCCTAGTTGGCATGATATATCAATGGGAGGAAACCAAACAAAAATGGGACTATCCAGAAATAAGCTTGATAACCACAAAAGTAAAACAGATTGAGAAACACAAAAGCGCACCAGAATCGCATCAGAAATCAGGAAGCAAGGTTTGGAGTTTTCTATCAAACATTATTACGAGTGGCAGTCCTCATCTTCATGTACATTGGAAATTAAGAAAAACAAAAGGTGTTCACAGAGCATAGCCAAACAGGTCAAATACAAAGGAAAATTCATCAGTTGGATGCATCCAGCTGAGATTCATAAACTAAGTAACTTCTTGCTCACAACAGAAGTAGATCCAACTTTCCAGAGAAACAGACTGCCAATATAAAATATACTTTTCAAATGTGGTCAAGTTTGTCTCGAGACGTACAACATGGCAACAAGAAAATTCAAGCCAAAACATACCAAATTCTTGAAATGAATGATGAGGTTAAAGGAAAAACCGAGGGAAGAAATACTAACCATTTGACCGAATGGGAGGTTATGTCTTGGGAACTGTAACATTCAAGATCTTTACATCCTGATATGGTTTGTCATTCTTGTCGGTTTTGACCTTCTCAATTTGCTATAAACACAAAATGTAATGTTGGAAAGATAAATTATGAAGTGAAAAGACAATATTCAGCCACTAGAGTAAATATGCAAAAGATCTATACCTGAACAACATCCATCCCTTTCACGACTCTACCAAACACTGTATGTTTGTTATCTAGCCATGGAGTTGCCACAGTGGTGATAAAGAATTGAGAACCATTGGTATTTGGTCCCGCATTGGCCATTGAAAGTGTAAAAGGCCTGTCATGTCTCAAGCTGCAAGATGACCACCAAAGTTGTCACTATAAGCCTATAAGGGATAGGATATATCCATAAAAGACATTGCTCTCCTCAACTACAGGGACAGTGCATGCATAATTTACACAACCATATATAGACTTATCCTGGGTAATAAACTTACATAGCCCCTAAGGTGCATTAAAATGAACAAATGCTCTCATTTGTGCAAATGAGAAATACAAAAGTCATACAGCTAAAATACCTTTTGTGAAATTCATCTTCGAATTCCCTGCCCCAGATTGATTGCCCACCAGTGCCATCCCCCAAAGGATCCCCAGTCTGAATCATAAATCCTTTAATTACACGATGAAATATGAGATTATCATAATAACCATTGCGGCAATGGGTAGTGAAATTCTCCACAGTTTTTGGACACTCTTCTGGATATAATCTCAAGTGAATGTCACCCATAGAAGTATGAAACACCTGAAAGAGAAAAATATTCCTATAAATTCAGGCGATCCAGAAATTAGCAAATTAAGAGACTATCCCTCACATATACAATTCAGATATTAATTTCCATCCACAAACAGAGTAACAACCAGTCAACTACCACATGCAAATGTTGGAAAACCATACCAAATTGTCAGGTAGTGATGTCGTAGCAGTCTTTCCTAATTCTGATACAGACAAAAGCTCCTCTGGTGGTGGTTTTTCATTGAAAACGTCCCTACCCTTAGTTGCATCTTCAGGCTCCTCGGGTTCTCTACGACTATATAATAGTAACGAATTGAAACAGGACGTTAAATTTTTAAGAAGTAACATATACAAACAAAGTTCTGAAGAGGGAGTCACTGTGCACAAGTGGCAGTGAGCAACCAGCCAATAAAATGTTCTCCTGAGAAGATTGAATTGGTGTACCTGAAGAGATATATTCTGTGTTTCTTGAAGGCACAACATAGAAGCGTAGGGTCTGATAAAGGCTCCTTGCTGTCATTGACATTGGCAGCTATTGAAGGAATTTTCCTAACCTTCTTATTGCCTTTGTCCCCTTGGTATAGAGCAATTCTCAGAAACCTCTCATTGTTCTCTACCTTACCCAGGATACGAGAAACCTTATTTGTGTGCAAATTTACGATCTGCATATGTATGACAATAATAATAAGCGTTACAGAAAGATGTTCAGCTCAGTAGCTTACAGGTGTAAGATGCCAGACAAAAAATACATATTATCATTATTCATATATGCAGTCAGCAACTAGGAGCACAACATGATTACTTTGTGCGATAAAAAGTCAATGGCTCGACATGAGAAACTACTAAGATGCATGTGGCAGAAGCTGCTACAGTGCTACGAAAACCATGTTATTTCGCTAGACAATTGATCCATATAAAAAGATAATCTCAGAAGAACAAGTATATTCCCTAATATCATTAATAAATTTCCTGAGAAACTGCTATAATCCACAATGTAACAAAAATAATAAAAGTAATTATACAACAAAAATGGACTGCTAATATTGAATTAACAAAGCACCAAATATAAAGGGAAAATGGGAAAGAAAGAAACTATGGCATACCTTTATGCCCAAAAGGGTGGCATAAATAAGAAAGTTGCAGCTCTCATCGAAGACAGCATTAGGTTGTGGAACATTTTCTGTCTTTTCTATTTCCTTCTCAACAGCCATTCTTCGCCCAAAATCGATAGCATCAAGATGATACAACGGAACATCACTTTTCTGAAGATCTTGTGCCACCTAGAAGTAACAATGTTCAGTTGGAAATTACATACTGAACATATTTACCTGTGTTGTGCAAGCATTGGACAGAGGAAATTTCTTACCTCAAGGGACTCATCATATACACGTCTTAGTTTGCCAGTTTTGAACCAAAATACCCTTATCCTGCGATCAGGGGATGTAACAGCAAATTGAGTGCCATCGTTGCTTACCTGGACAGCATCAGCTCACTTAATAGAGTTATTCGATGTATAAAAGAAGAATAACAGTGGCCATAGTTTCTATTAAAAAAAAACCATTGTATCCTTCCTTTCCACTACGTTTTTCCATGAAATTGAAATTGGCACCAACAGAACTCTAATATCAGATTTGACAACACACTAGACCTAAGTAGTTTTTTCCAAACAACTGATCTCATTTTTAGGCCATCATACGCAGCTAAGGATGCAGCGATCTAGCCCTAACTATTATTGAAGTGTTATGCCAGTAAAAAGAACAAGGAAATGCATGCTGTGTTCTGCTGCAAAGCATTCAAGCACCTTGTTGTGCATTTTTATGCCTAGTTAGTGAAAAAGTAATACATGGTAATCATGTGAGGACCAAATAAAAATAAGTACCTCGATAGCAGACACACTCATCTTGCATTTTGCTAGTTCAAACAAATTTGTGTCTGTTTTTAAACGAAAGTTCACCCTGCATAAAGCAAATAGCAACGTCAGGTATTGATAAGTCAATGAGCTGATGCATTTACTAACGAGAAAAAGACAGTTCATAGCACATACAAATATAGCTATCTTCAACGGAAGGAACTCGTAACAACGTGCTAACAGAGTGGCAGGAATCGAAATGATAGAATAATAATTCAGACCACAAACACATACGAAGGCTACTATCAAGCACATAAGTGATTCAGAACACGATTCCAAGTTGGGACATTAAATATGTTATCCCTTCAACTGTTGCATGTTTACTGAACATAATATCTAATTAGATCTCACAGGTTTCAACCATATGTATCTTGTGCATTGTTTCAGTTGCCAAGTTTTCAGCATAAATACTAGAAAGTGGAAGCATGTACTCATGTTTGCAGTCACTCAGGAAAATGTTTTGGCGAGGAGCCAAAGACAAAATCAGAAGCTACATGATGCTGAAAATAACTCCAAGAAGCAATAACGTACACATCTTCTGGAAACTTGAGGGTAGATGGAGACCAGTATTCCAAGAGTCCTTTCGCATCAGCAGATACCACAACATCATGGAAATGGTTATACTTCATAACTTTTACAGGGCCAGCGTGAATCTGCAGTTAAAGAAGAAGCTCAGTACATATCCTTTGGCTACTCGAATTCCAGGAATTATACAAAGAAACGTAGAAGACAACCCAAAAGTACCTCTTTGGAGATGACAGGATCGTTTGAACCGGAATGGGTATCATATATGTGAACAAAAGGTGTACTCCGGTCACTAACAGCAAGTTTTGGTTTAACATCCCCTTGTCGATAAACCCACTCAATCGCCCCAGGAACAAACGGGAGACGCATCATGAACATCATGTCATAGTTTACAACATCATATATCTTCACAGACCGGTCATTGGAAATCGTGCAGCAAAGTAAGCCATCAACACTAACCTGCATTACTGAATCACGCTATAATTTGCAGTTGCTCACGTTATCACAGATAGGGGCAATGACCAGGAGTAGCAACTAGCAAGCTAAATACACTTTATGCAGCATAAGATCATCATGAAATGTAACAACTTTCCCTTAATCGAGGAAGCGAACATAAGAACGTGGCCACTCACAGCTAAGCCTTCGATGGGACTGAGATGAGACCGGAAATGTTTAGCGAATTCAATCCCACTCGGTTTCTTCTTCCAAAATTTCAGATGCCCTAGGGAGAAGAGAACAAAAGGCTAATTAAGCTCTCAACACATGAAATGGAATCCATCAGAACACCTTATAACCTCGACGAAACTGATCCCAGCATAGATGTAGCATGTCAATCCATCCACTACCAAAAACCACTACTGCGCACGAAATAGCGTCGAGATGGGAGTGCGAGAAATCACCATCTGCACTCCCGGTGATGAAGAAGTCGGCGGGGGAGACGGCGACGTGGGTGACGACGTCCCGATGCATATAGCTCTTCTCGTACCTGCAAAAAATCAAACCACAACAGTCGTCAGCCACTCCTCCACGAAGCACCACCCAAATCGTAGCCCTAGACGGCGAGGAGGAGGAGGAGACGCACATGGCGGCGGAGGGGAGCGCGTCGAGGAAGGCCTGCTCGAACTGGAGCGGGCGCTTCTGGCGCTGCCGCGCCGGCGCCGGGCCCGGCCCGATCAACTCATCCCCTTCCTCCTCCTGCTGCTGCACCGCGGCGGAGGCGGCAGCCGCGCCATTGCCGTGCTCGTGCTTGTGCTCGTGCTCGTGCTCGCAGTCGGCCGCCGCACTGGTTATGGTGGAGTTGGCCGCGGACTCGCTCGTCGTTGACATCTCGAGCTCGAGCTCGCTCTCCAGTCCACTAGGGTTCTGGGGATTTGGGGGGGCGCGCGACAGTGTGTGTGTTTGGGCTTCGAGAAGGTAGAGTGGTTTCTGTTAATTAGGAAATATAAGGGGGTTACTTGCAAAAGTTCCTTTACAGTCCAGACGGCGCACGCTGTAGGCCCAGGCCCATCTTAGCACGGCCCAAATATGAATGAACCCAGCCTGGTTTGGTTGATCCTCGTATGTCAACCATTTTCCTGATTCTCCAAAATATATATTTGCAGTTAGGGCATACTTTATTCACTAGCAGAATAAGTTGTATATCTACTTATATTCACTAGCAGAATAAGTTGTATATCTACTTATATTCACTAGTTTCAGTGTTAGGGCATGAGATAAAAGTTATCTCTTGTATATTATTTGATGGAGTAAGCTGTCTACGAAGTGATCACTACAAAACTTAATGCTTCTATCGATCTAGGGATGTACAAAAGTAGAGATATGAGAACTAAGCATTGCTTCAGTGGTTAGTAGAGGTGGTTTTATCCTTGATTATCACGAATTAAATATTAGGTTTGGTACCACCTGTGTCTTATCAAGATATATTATTCTATCAGTGATAGGTGACGTATCTATTGATAGCAAGGTGTCTATAGTGGCTTCGTCAATCTTTAAACTCTACAATTCCAGTCTTCAATAGATGTTACGTGAGTATGGTACACATATATGTATATATGTCTATATATTGTATTCAATGTATCTTCAGAAAACAAAAATATCTATAGCCTCTTGTATCCTCACGAGTCATCTAGAAATGGCCCTAAAATATAACTAACACAGTGAATTGTCTCTTGCGTTGTCATAGCACTTAACGCTTCAACGCACCTACAGTACTTCACGAAGTGATGGGTGGCAGCGATCCAACGGTGGCAAGGTCGTCGGTAGAGTGTCAAAGTTGTCGCACACATGATATAATCTGTGAGATCGCACACTGAGATAATCTCTTTGGCAAAGATATATCAATGTTATCTCTTGTCCCCGTACGGCAGACATCAGCCTTGGGTTATTCGGTACATGCCCTTACAAACATCAGGTTCAGGTACCAGCTCATAAAACTTGCCATGTGTCGAGGTGCCGGTATATATGCAGGAACACGTTATCATCATGGGTCGATCGCCATTTTGATTAGGCAGGAGTGAGCTTGAGCCTCGCCATCAGTATCAATCACATATGCTCTGTCAGGCGTTGGGACGTCAAAGCATAATATACAAGGTCACATCATGACAACACAAGCCATTCTGTCGCTTACCAGCATCCAAATCAGGCGTGACGGCGATTATGCTGTCTGTTCTGATGCCGAAACACATTATTTTTCCATGAAACTAACTGTCACTAAAAACTTGTTATTTCTAATTCTCTAAAATCAACACGTAACGTATCATCAAGTACATTGGAAAGATAAAAAATCAGCTAAAACTCATTAAAGTTTTACACGATTGTGCAATGGCAAAACTGGTTAACTAAGCTTTGTAAGCTGAGCAGCGATTATGTATCATGTGTTTTTTAATCAGCAAATTCAGGTAGTGTGTATGGCTAAGCTATAGGCGACTGCACGTGAGAGACAGCTAAGTGCAATTTGCCTAACAATCTTTAATCGACTGCACGTGAGAGACAGCTAAGTGCAATTTGCCTAACAATCTTTAATCGACTAAACATGCAGATATACTACTCACAGTTCGCGTTTATTAATCCGTTCTTATTACAAGCCAACCTATGCGAGCTCACCCAACGGCACGACACCCTCCATAATTATAAAGCAACCCAAGCTAATCATAAGATCAACGCGCATGGAATCCATCGTCTTGGCCTCTTCTTCCAAGAAGCCGTAGCGTAGCATAGCGTTGCCACGTTTGATCCGGCCTTGTGCTGCAGCAGCAGCAGCATACAGCATCGCTCCTTTGCTTCTTGCTCGGAGATCGAGCAGCCGGCGTTGGCGGGCGGAGCAAATGCGCGACCTGTCGTGCTTCGGCGACGGCTCGGTCGCCGTCTCCACGGCGGCCTCTGTGTCCGGCCGCGGCGGCACGCTCGACCGGTCTCTGCAGGCGGCGACCACGAGCGTGTACAGCGCGTCTCTGTCCTCGGGGAAGGGGATGCTCATCCGGGTGACGTGGACCCGGAGCGCCGCCGGAGCCGCGGGACTCGCGGTCGCCGTCGACGAGGGACTGAGCCTCTCGCCGAGGAGCGCCGCCCAGCAGATGCTGCGGAGGAAGCGCGGGAGCCGGTCCCTCGTCACCGGCGCCGGTACGGCCATCGGCGTCCACTGGGACGTCACGGCGGCCGAGTACGCCTCCTCCCCAGAGCCCTCCGGCGGCGACTACTGCCTCGCCGTCGTGGCCGACGCCGAGCTCGCCCTCCTCCTCGGCGAAGGCGGCGTCTCCCGCCGCTTCGCCTCCGCCTTCACCGGGGCCCGGCGCCGCGCCCTCGTCAGCCGACAGGAGCAGCTCCGCGGCGCCGCCTCGCACGCCACCCGGTGCAGGTTCCGGGAGGGCGGGGAGGAGCACGAGGTGGCGGTGCGCGCGTCCGGCGGCAGGGGTGGGGCGGAGGGGGAGGTGCGGGTGAGCATCGACGGGGAGGAGGTGGCGGGCGTGCGGCGGGTGGGGTGGGGATTCCGAGGCAACCGCGCGGCCGTGCTGGCTGACGGGGAGGTGGTCAACGTCATGTGGGACGTGCACGATTGGTGGTTCGGCCGCGGCGGCGGTGGTGGCGCCGGGGCGCAGTTCATGGTGCGTGCGAGGGTGGAGAAGGAGGGGAGGCTGTGGATGGCCGACCAGCCAGTGGCGGCGCCGCCCGGCGGCTTCTTCTTGCACGTGCAGTGCTACCGGCGGTGATGGCCAGGCCTCGGCTGGGCAGCTTGTCTTCTTTGGACACACATCCCATTCTAGTTTTTCTCTTTGCAGTTGGCGATTTTATCAGACATGTTTTTTTTAAGCAATCAGCACAAGCTCTTCCTTTTCATTAAGAATGAAACAGGTTGCCCGCGGACGAAATATAACGGCTCAACCACCTAACTAAAGAACTAAGTATAGAGCCCAATAAACCGACAACACAACAGACACATCACCAAAATAAATACAGTCAGACCACTACACATAAAACTTACACCCTACCAGAAACAAGTCTAGATGAGAACTCACAGCCAACGGTGTGTCCCACGCACTCAACAAGGAGTTAGAGCCAACATTGACCCCACTGATGAGGAGAGGGGAGCAACTTGACTAAAATGAGCACAGAACCTCACGCCTGGTAGAAGGCAGAAGACCGGGGCTATCACCTCGCACCATTGCCGAGAACACCCTTGTCGTGCTAGAATGACTACGCACCCCCACCGAGTAGGGCAAACCCGACGTGACCCACACAACAAGGAGGGCAGGATCACTGATAGGCTCCAACAAAGCATGTGAGACACGTCGCTGAGAAAGCAAAGACAAAGGACCCCGAACCACTACCCACTCCTAAGAAGCCGCACAACCAAACAGTTGTCGCCCCCACTGTGGCAAGGAGAGAGAAGTCAAATCCACCTTGGGAGGGATGGACTTGGGGCGCTCTAGCCTTGATGATAGCAACAAGATGCCACCACCCCTGTGCCGTTCGAAACACCCAACCCACTGCCAGCGCCACTTTTGAGGGACGTTGCCCAGCTTCCAACCGACTCACCATGCCTTGCACAGCCCAACGTCTCCACCTCCCAGGGCTACCGCCCTGGCGTCCACAGCCCGCATGTAGGTTGCGATACTGCATGACCCAACCCTCCTGCAAACCTAGCTGCAAAGGATGATCGACCGCAGCCTATGGCCACCGCACCAACACTTGGGGCCAATGCCTCGACATCCTCGCTAGCTGACCCCTCACTAGGCCACACCGATCGAGTCGACAGCCACGTTGCACCTGCAGCCCAGGACTGCCATCCATGCAGCACTCAACCTCAGCCCCACCTCCAAGGGTCATTACCATGCCGTTTTGGGGGTCGCCACCACCCCAGCATCCATCGTCTCGTTAGATCCAACAACCGAAGTGGCTAGATCCAGCGAGCCTAGCCAAACATCCGGGGCCGCCACCCGGCATCCACCGCCCCACGATCACGCCACTAGTAGCCACCGAGCCGACCTCAAGCCAGCCACGCCACTGACGGACTCACCACCATTACCTCACACTACTCTCGTGCCAGCGGCCACCAGGGCCATGATGGCCACCTGCACATAGGGCCTCGCGTGGGGGGAGGGGCTTGCGCACATTGCTGAAGGCCCCAGACCACCGGACCTAGGGGTCCGCACTACCAAGGAGTCGCCATGGTACGCTGGCCACTAGACCAAACCCCCGCTGGATCTAAAACCAGGACAAGCTAGGACAACGCTGAGCCACGCAAAAACAACACCCGAAGCCTGCCTGCCACTCTAGCGGCGGCGGCTAGGAGGATCACGAAGGTGGGCTTCTAGGGTTTGGGTCAGGTGGCCCCGATAATCGCCTGCTAGGGAGCAACATGGGAGGCCTAGGCGTTCTTCAGATTGTAATGTAATTCATGGAACACATAAAGTGTAGGAAATGGCGGTCAGTACCATCTGGAGATGGAAAATACCATCTACAACGGATGGCATTTTCCAATCCACACTTCTTTGCCATGTTACTAAGCTAATTTTTCTCAACTATAAATGAAAAGAGACAAATATGAAATATATCCAGCCTGACGTTATATAGACACATGATGATTACTGATAAGAGTGTCTTTTGGATGATTTCTGATTATCTGGGTTGAAGAGATGACGGCAAACAACAAGCTAATCCACATCTGTGCCTCTTGCAATCAAATGGTCGACTCCCATGGTGCACAGATACAAAGGGTAACCCCGTCCAATCCGGCATGTCTGAACGAAAAAGGTGACGCTTACAATTCATTCTGGGATATTTGCATTTGTCGCCAGGATGTCATCAAGTAACGACTCGCATGCATCTTCCAGCAGATCCAGTACCTGAAAACATTCCCCACAAATAGCTTACAACATGCATCTTTTTTCATGTAAATATTGTCCTCCTAGCTAGCTTGTAAAATGATTATAATACCTAAATTGCTTTGACTAGGAATTTCTCACAAGGGAATCAGGGAAGAGCGGCAAATAGATCCTAAATTTTCCGTTGGTCTCGTTTTGTTGATGTATTCAAATATGCATTTTCACGCTTGGTGCTTCTTGGCTTACTAATAGGTCACAGAGCAATCTTTCAGTAAGCTGCACATAGTGCCTCATGGAGATTACTATGAACAATTCAGTAGCCTAAGCATTCATCTTTGTCTTAGCAGAAGAAGAATCACAAATGTTTCTTCACAGATGACATTATATGCTCCCCTTTTCTCCCTTTTTTCAGACGGAGTACTGTGCTTTCCATTGGAACGAAAGGGGCAGCTAAGTTGCTGGCCACCAAGTCCAGCACAAATTCAGGGAGAGGAGGGGGCGGGGGGGCATTGACATAAGGTGGGTTCGTTTATGTGGGAATGCTGACATGTAATGATTTTCAAAAAACCTGTAAAGCTCAACAATAGTTTATGTTTAATGCTCTTTATTTTTCAAAACCTTGATGCAGAAATACTTCGACAGAGCTCAAGAACATCAAGGTCATTGGTCATTAAGACAAGTTTGATGGTAAACATGGGGGTGCGCCTGGCTAATGCAGAAACTACTAGGCTTGAACAGAAAACAGGGTTTGTGGATCCATGCACATATCAATGGTGATGCCAGTTGGGGCAAATTTTCAAATAAAAAAGATCGAAAAATGAATTGCAGACTTATGACACTGACAAACAAGCAAATTGTGTCCTTAGCTCACCTTTTCAAATCCCTTAGCGCCTCCATAATAAGGATCTGGGACTTCAGACTCAGTATGTCGCTTGCAATAGGAGCACATCAGCTTAACCTAGTAAGGATATCCCAAAAAAATCATAGATGTGAACTTTGAACCATGAATAACAGCATCATCAGATATAATGTGCTCACAACCCACATATGTTACGTAGATAGTCAAATACCAGCATGCGATAACTAAGTTTATTAAAACTTTGTGAAATGGCTAGAGAAAGAATAAATCTAGGTCACGCATCATCCATTATCAGACAACTGCAGCTATTCCCCTTTACAGAGATAAGAGAGTAACTAGTAAATAAAATCTCATTTGTAGATATTGTTAACCAGGCAAGCTCCTGGAATAATATAAGCAACATCATTTGGAGCAACAAGCAAAACAAGACATTGTAGAAATGAAATCAATGAGTTCTGCATTTGCCCAACATAAACATCTCGGTGAAGTGCCACAGGCTAAGGGATTTCCAGAAATACCAATATGGGAATAAATGGTCATGTTCCATTTCATTCACCTAATATTGCTTGTGTTCCCATGGATACCTTTTGTTTCCACTGTCATGACCTCAAGGTTAGGGGTAAGACTACCTTAACAGTAGAAATGTCCAAACAAATATATGTAGGATCAAGGATGAAACTATAAACTGTCAAGATTGCACAAAACAAATTAAGCCTATAATCCTAACCTTCTTGGGTGCACTGTCTGGGAGGGGCTCCTTGTGTTGCCATCTCTCAAATGAGCTCAATATATCTTCTGCATAATGCTCAAAATAGAAGTGCATCAAGCAGCAATACATCAACACAAGCCCTGAGGTTCTGAAACACAAACGAAGGGAGGTGAGAGAGGACCATAATTCTGCTTGTCCATTGCAAGGATAAGATCGAAATCTCGGAAGTCTGAGGGTTTGATAGGCCTGGATATTGAGGTCACCTCAATCCCCCGCTTCTTCGAAGCTGATGTCATCCTTGGGTCTGCCTTATTACCCTGAATACAAGTGACACCTTATCAATGTTTATGCCATTCGTGAACTGATTAAGTGTACAAATGAGCAAGGTTAATATAGAATACAACCTCATGATAACCAATGGTACCAGCAGAGTCTATGTGAAACTTGGACTCAAGACCGCGCTTGCTTATGAGGTTCTGGAACACCGCCTCAGCTGCAGGACTCCTACAAATGTTCCCTGTGCACACATTTTTCATCTAACACAATAAATCAGATAAATACAGTGCATGTATGCAGCAGACACTCCACGCTCTAACACACATCAGCCAAGAGAAGGCAGTGTGATGAAATTATCCTCCATCAAAAGGGCATGGAGACACGTACACTTAACCATGCCAATGCACACACATGCTCGTAAATGCAAAAAGCGAACATCGCATATCAAAAACATGGAGACAAGATGAAATCCATAAGCATCAAACACGTGACACAAAATCATACAGATCATGCAGTGGCACATGATGCAATTGCACATTTGCACCTACAAGTCAAGCCATCGCAACATGGTCTGACGACCAAATGATGAGAACAAGGCAACAGGAAGTGGAGACTGAAACAAATGGAAAGCCGGGACTCTACCATGAAAACAAGAGCTCTTATTCTCATGTGTGCACAAGGCTATCGCGATCATGGGAGAATCGGAGAGATCAAATTCCGCGCCCCCCCCCCTCCCTCCCCCCGGGGAAATTAGCGCACGCTAGCTGCAGACGCACAAGCATCCGGAAGCAGCGAGACGAAGCAACAACAGCAGGTAAGCTCAATCCACTCGCACGCATGGACATCGGCACAAAGGTAGTCAAGCTACTCGAATCAGTTCATACGGACGCCCGCCCAGAGCTGGGGATGGACTAGGGTTTGCAGGATTTACCGAGGCAGACGAAGAGGACGGCGAAGGGCTTCGCGCCGGCCTGGTCCGCCGCCGCATTACTCGCCTCCGCGGCCATCTCCTCCGCTTCCGCCGCCGCCGCCGCGAGTCGGGCGCGACGAGGGTTTACAAACTGGTCGCGAGTGCGAGCCTGGCGGAGACTGGTTGCAGTGCGGCCGTGACGGTGACGGTTGGTGGCTGTTACAAGGGGAGTGCGCTTCCTAAGCGGGTCTCGCGTTGTCGGGTTCGGAGCCAAGGAGGCGGCGGCGGCGGCGGCGGCGGCGGCGTCGGTGGAGCACGACGCAACGGCTGTGACCATGGCCGGACGGCGATGCCGCGGGGAGCTAAAGCTCTGTGGATTTGGGAGCGAGTGGCTCGCGTCGCGCGGGCTCTCGTCTCGGTCGGCAGCGGAAGAGACAAGCGCGGGTTTGCGGAGCTTCTCCTCGCCTTATTTTCCCGCGTTTTGAATATGAAAGCGGATCAACTGAAATACGCTTTCAGATGGTGAGACACTGAGACTACAGGCCACTCAAAATCGATCCACTACCAGCATGTTAAAACTAGTTTTCCACTCTTCACAATTATCAGGGGATTAGAAAAAGGAAAGCAGACAAGTAAACATGGAATTCCTACTAAGCTTTGTTTGGAACGTATGAGTTCTGTAAGAATTTTGTAGGATTGAAATCCTATGAATTTCGTTGCTGCATTGGCTTTGAGAATTTTTATGGCAGGCTCGAATATCATGTTTTCGTTTCATCCAAGAAGTCAAAGGAGCTCTCTCTCCTCTTCTCTATCTAATTCTAACCACGAAGCATTTTCTTCGAAATTCTGGTGGAGCATCCAAACAATACTTACCTGTACAATTCATTGCGTTTTTGTTTTCCCGTGTGATTCCATTGGACATGGCATCTAAGTTTTTCCTACTCCGGCAATTTTGATTTCATGAGGTCCAGACTGCCGTACACCACCAGGTGAGATAGCTCTGTAGAACTGCTGACAAGCATAGCAGAATCAGCCTTTCTCTAACTGACTGACATCGCCAGACATGATGTGACTCATCCATGATTCTTCCTCTTCCTGCATACGTAGTTGAGTGTGCTTGAGTTTACACATTTGAAAATAATTAGCAGAAAAAATGGTTATGATATCAATGATGTTTCCAGCAAACATAATGAATTGACACAAACAAAGATATTATTTTGATTTTCCCAGGCAATTTCACCCACACATCTCATGCTATTTTGACATAGATATACATATTACATCACATGAACTTACATAATAAGAAAAAAGCTACATCGTTTTACATAATCAAATTGGCATAACTCATTAACTCTAGGCATTATATCATGTGACCATCACTGAATCCAAGTTCCTGATCTATCGCGGAAGCTATATTTGATTAGGCTTCAATTCTACATGCTAATTTCGTCTATTGACTATAGAGATTCTTTTCCAAAATATGCTGGCAGTATCATCATAAAATCGATTTTGCACAAAAGAAAATATTGCGCAATACCAGACATCAAGGTAGGAGTTCTGTACTGGAGGTCTGGAGCATTAAAGCAACAGCCTAGTCTGAACATTAGATTACAGATCAACAGTTAGGGAAGTCCAACATTTCTGTTATCACTTTCTCGCTACCATCAAACGTGAGACTACTCCAATTTAATTGCAGATGTATCGAGTAGGTGGAGTACTAATAGAAAGAAGAAGAAAACATGGTACACAAGGTGGACGCCACTCCAGCTGCACAAATAAGTGCGTTGGTAGTTTTATCATACCAATCGCAGATAGTGTTGGTAATCGAAATTATTTCAATAATTCAAAAGTTGAAGTAGCAGCAATAGTACATTTTTTTGTCGTTCTTAGCCTAATTCCCATCCTGATGTAGAAAAGATCAGATTCGTCCAGGTTATTCTCAGGTTCACAACAGGAACCACCATAGGGCGTTGATTATTCCCGTGTGGAGAAGAAGCTCAGTACAAAGGCCAACGATAGCTTTAGCATGTATGTAGTGATAACTACTGTGCACAAATAAATAATTGAGATGCAAATACCTGGTGAGATTCAAGAACTGGGGGGAACTCAGATGGAAGAAAGGACTGGAGAAGACTGGACTTTTGCATGACCATGTCGGCATCTTTGCCATGGAGGTCTTCCTCTCCTTCAATGTACTCCAGTGACGCACACGCTGGTGATAACTAAGGCAGTGATTCTGGAACCTTAATCATATCATTACAGTTAGAAATAAAATCACTGCCTTGGTTATCACCTTCAATGACGCACACGCTGTGCTTCTTCTGACGGAATGGGCATTGAGATGTATTGGTAGGTCGATCGGTCTAATCGAAGGTAAGAAATCTTTGGCCTTTCTTCGAACACGTCGCAGAATAGGATACCTCCTCCCTAGTAATTAACCCAGCACAAATAGTTCTTGAAGGGGATCACCGTGTCGGTCTTCCAGTAGAGCAAATCTTCGAATTCATCCTCGCCATAACCTCCCACTTGCCACCATGATCATCGTCGGACACACGGGAGCGGAGCACGCACAGTTCCCCTTCCGGCTTGGGGTTGGCAATGCGTCTAACCACGACCAGCTGCGCCATGGCGAACTCCTCTTCGCCACGGACCACCGGTTTGGTACACAAGGGGCCATCCGTTTGAGCAGCCATGGCGAACTCCTCTGCGCCATCCGTTTGAGCAGCAGCGGCGGCGAGGAGGAGGAGGCTCTGCAGATGAAGTGATCCTGTTGGTAAAGCGGGAAGGGGGGGTCGTCCAACATTACAGGACGTACTGCAGGTGATCCTGTTGCCATATAGAGCCTTTTGCTGACTTAGAGAGAGAAAGAGAGAGAGAGAGAGAACCTATGTTAAAATTTTCATGGTTACTAGATGTATTCTGCCGCGGCCATCGAGCACCACCGCTGCAACTACACCCAAGGTTAGCCATGCATCGCTGCATCACCGGCGGACCTCATCGGGATGATCACCGGAGCTCGCTAAGAGCTTAGGTTGAAGGTGCATGCATGCAATGGAGGAAGCTTTTCGTAAAAGAAAGGCAATGAGACTGAATTCAGTCAGGGGAAGAAGAGAAATGTGTGCTGTGATGTCTAGGGAGATCCGTACTATTCGGAGATTGACGAACGTGAGTATAAATGCGACCAAATATTTTGTACTCCATTTGCAAAAAATAATATTTTGTATTTGTTTAAAACGTAGAAAGATCATCCGTCTCAAGACTCGTAACTGGAAGGGAAAGCAATCGATCCCCTTTCCTCGTTCCGCACCTCACAAACCCTAATTCCCCGGTTGTCGCCGTCGCCACGGCCATGGCCGCCGGCGGCCTCCCCGGCTGGATGATGCTGGAGCGCTTCGTGTTCCGCAGGGACGACGCCTCCTCCTTCCCTGACGTCGAGGCCGCGCCCTTCAGGGCCTCCTCCTCCACCTCCCAGGGCGACCCCTTCTCCGTCGCCTTCCTCATCGCCGAGCCCCCGGCCATCTCCCGCCTCTACCTGCAGTGGCCGCGCGGCGGCCTTGACCCGGAGGTCGGCGTGTCGTGCGACCTCGTGGCGGCCCACCGCAACCTCATCCTCTTCAGGCTCACCTGCAACCCTGTGAAGGTGGACGAGCCCCTCTACATGGTTTACCCACAGGACTACTTCATCTGCAGAGCCGCCACCTCCTCACCGCGGGGGCCGCCGCTGTTGCTCAAACGGATTCCCATGTGCACCCAGCCGGTGGTCTTAGGCGTGGAGAATGGGAAGGAGATCACTATGGAGCGCCCGTTTTTTGTTGACACCCTTGGTATCTTGTGCCGCGGTGAAGAGGAGTTTTCCATGGCGCAGCTGGTCGTAGAAAGAAGCAGTTCTGGCTACGAGGTGGAAGCTGAACTGTGTGTGCTCCGCTCCCGTGTATCCATGCCAATGATGATGATGATGGTGGCACCTGGGAGGTCAGGCAGCAGCTGCCGATGCGCTATGTCGAGGGTGAATTTTTGGATCTGTTGTATTGGGAAACTGACATTGTGATCCCCTTCAAGAACTATTTGTGCTGGGTTAATTACGACCGAGGAGGTATCCTATTCTGCGATGTGTTCGAAGAAAGGCCTAAGGTCTCTTACCTCCGGTTACCTATTGATGACCGGCCTCGCAATACAACACGCCGCCCGTTCCTTGGCATGAACCGCAGCGTGTGCGTCACTGACGGTGGCCGTGTGCTCAAATTCGTTGATGTTACCCGTGGGGATGGTATGCGTTTGGGACCAATTGAACCTGACACTGGTTTCACCATCGCCTTTCATACTTTGAAGATATCAGAGAGCAATGGCATGGAGTGGGACAAGGACTTCGACGTCACATCTGATGAACTGTGGGCTCACAACAGCCCTGCGCGTCTCCCACGCGAAGTTCTGACGTTCCCTCTTGTGAGCATGGACAAGCCCCATGTGGTACACTTTCTCCTGACCGAGTATGGGGATGAGATTGACAAAGTTTCGGCGGTTACTGTTGATACGATTACCTTGACAGTGGTGTCAATTGTTCCATATGTTGGAGAGGAAGACCGTGATGGCGAAGATGTCGACATGTTCAATGCAAAGAAACGTCTTCTGGAGCCCTTTCTTCCCTCTGAGCTCCCCAAGTTCTTGAATCTCACCAAGTACTGAGATCCTCCAGACGGGAATAATGAACACCCTATTGTTGTTCCTGTTGTCAACCTGGGAATAACCTGGATGAATCTGATCTATTTCAAGTTGAAGTGAAATTTTGAATTAAAATCAGGATGAGAATTAGGCCAGGAATGAGACTTTTTTCTGACTGTTGCTGTTACTTCAAATTTCGAACTATCAAAATGATTTCGATTTCGAACAACATCTGCTATTGGTAGAATGAAGCCGCTAAATAACTCATGTGTGCAGTGCGGTTTGCGTCTACCTTGCATGCCAGTTTTTAAACTCCAGCTACTGGATGCATCTGCATTAAATCGTAGTGGTACCTCGCGTTTCATGCTAGGGAGAAAGTGATCACGGAAATGTTGGAGAACTGAATCTGTTGAATAACTGTTGATTTTGATGGCAATAGCAAAATCCATTGCGTCCTATTAGTCTAAAGTTTAGGATGCTGCCTTTTATATTTTTGTTGCCCCTCTTATTCCCTACGCACACCGATTCGGGTTTTTGCTACATTTGTAATGTCAATGTTGGGACTAGGCTGTTGCTCTAATGCTCCAGTACAAGTCTCCAACCTCCATATCAGGTATTGTGCAGTAAAACAAAGGGTGCAAGATCAAGTTCATGATTAAACTGCCAATATGTTTTTGAAAAGAATGTATACTATCAGTACAGGAAATTAGCACGTATAATTAAATCCTAATTAAATATAAATTCAGTGGTAGATCAGGAGCTAAGATTCAGTGAGAGTGGCTGCTGTGAGGCACTGAGCTATGTCTAATTAAATATAGCACATAGTCTAGCACATTCACTGACTCACATGCTACCCATCTGTTGCTATTGGAGTCAGTTGAATTTGAACGAAGAAAATCCTAAATTGAAAACAAATTAGAAGCCCTATAGCACAGCACAACTCCTAGTTAACGTGGCCACAACTATATATTTAGAAATACGTCAATATGGGACTGGTTTGCAAGGCTGTTGGGCAGCAACACTTATTTTGTGTATTTATCTTTTGCTACAATAGATTAGTCACATGTTATCCTTGCTAGTACACCACTTGTTAGCAGCTCTTGAGTATGCTTGCACAGCTCAATATAAGAAATATGATATATTTTCTCATTCTTATATTTGTGCATATGGTTGAAAATAGGCTTATAGCACAATTTCTATCCCAGCAAACACACAAAACTAGACTCCACTCTATCATATACTTCAAACAGCTCCGACAATAGAAAAGGGAAAACTGACGAAATTTATGACATGACCTTTTTGCTAGTCAGTCCAAATTTCAGACTTAGACAAGGTAGTTGTTTTCTTAAGCTGATTAATTGCTTGTATCTTGCTGTAAATATGATTTGTTACTATACCTCTACTTTGTAGCCTAGCTGGTAAATAAAATTTGTTCAAATTGAACACATGTGCACATCACAGCACTTATGCAAAACACAATTGATGTTACACGCACTATAAGAAACCTGTTAATTCGTGACGGTTTTCTCGTGACGTTTCCATAAATCGTCACAGATATTCCTTAGGCGCAACAGGTTTATTGTGACAGTGGTGTATTTATGACAGACAAATATGACCGTCATAGTTGTGAGATACTAATCCGTCACAGATAGGGCGGGAAGATAGAAAATATTGGGCGGGAGAGGCGGGCTTGGGTGGGAGAGGCGGGAGAGGTGGGCTTGGGCGGGACAACACGCGCGCGGGAGATAAAAATCGACGTGACTGCCCAAAACATTACAGAGGACTCAATTCCCCTCCCCTGCTTGCCGCACCCAATTCCCCTGGCTCTCTCTCTCTCTCCCTCTCCCTTGCCCTCACCCGCTCGGCTCCACCCGAGCATGCCACCGTCGCTCGCTCGCACCGCCTCCACCCCGGTCCGATGCCGGCGACGGCACCTCCACATTCCCCTTCTCCGACTGCATCGACTCCACCTCACCAACCTCTCTCTCTCTTCCTCAAGCACGCGCCGCCACCACCCAACAGCGCCGCCTCCCCTTGATCCAGCGCCAACGATGGCGCCGCTATGTTCTCCCCCTCCTCCAGCACCGATTCCCCCTGGTCTCCGCCTCTCCGCCTCGAATCGCGCCGCCGCCTCAAATCCCACTGGACTCCATGTCGTCGCCGCCTTCCCTTGCTGCCACCCTCGCCGGAGGGCGGTGGATTTGATCGCCACCGTAACCGCGGCGCTGGTCCGCCTCCAGGTAAGCTCTCCTTGTTCCCCCTTCTCTCCCATTCCCCTGTAGCTCAGTGTGATGGCATTCCGGTGCTTGTTGTGGTTGCTCGTGCTTGATCCGGTGTATGGATGTTCACCTCCCCCTTCCTCGGTAAGTTTCCTTCACCTCCCTCTTATCTTTCACTGACCCAACTAGGTTCCTCTGCAAATTGGCATCGGCCGCGATGATTCTGCGATGGTCAATTGGTTTATCTGCTAACTATGCAGTAATGTGCTATGCTTCGGTGTGATATGAATCCCTTACTGGATGCCTTCTTGTATGCTAGTTGTGAATTCCCTTTGCTGTTAAGAACATGATGCTACACTGGTTGGCTAGGGCTTTATCTTCGTGATTCGATTTAAAGCATTTTGTTCTGGTTTGGCTAATGCTAATGTGCTTGGAGGATTTAAGCTAATATAGCTTCATGTATCCTGCTAAATATCCAAAAGTGGCACTAAAACCTGATTGCAATTCTAATAGATATGCTCATTCTAAAATGATGTTTTTAGAGAAAAAGAATAAGGAAATGTGAGAGAAGTTTGATAATGACAATTGTTGCCTGATCTCTAGCTTCTCACTATTTTCTATATGTATATATACATATCTATATCAGACTATTTGACTAAAAGAACAGAGGTTATTTCTGATTCTTTGGTCAATTAAAAAGGGTAGTGGATGGTTGTAGCAACTTATCTGATATATGTGCTTTTAAAACCTAGAACATGATACCCTCATGCTCTAACTATCTCCTATAAAGTTGCATTGTTGGAACTTCAATTATTCTATTAAGTATTTTGAGATGATGAGGCAGATATGGCACTTGACTCCGGTTGGCATTCTAGAATCTTAGAGCTGCTATATTTGTTAAGAATGTGTTGTTTCCTTGTCTAGAACTTCAAATTTTTGTTGGATATCCAAAGGGAATATGAACAGCTGCTGCTCTTAATCTTTTGTTAGCTATTCTGGTGCGCATATGCCTCTTGTGCTTGCTAAAAATTATGGCTGCCTTCATACATCAGTGTATGTGATATATGTGTGTGTGGAATATTTCAAGTGGATAAGGACATATGCTAACCTGATTTTTGTCCAGTTAACTACTAACTGATATTATTCACAAGAAACTATTTATTCCTTGTATGACGTAACTAGCACTAATAATTTACAGTAGAGACGCAAATATTTTACATTGCTTATTTAGTACAAGCATGTTAAACATGTGCAGGTTCTATCATTATGGTCTATTTTTGGCTTGGTTGTACTGACTAGGGAGTCATACTTGAACATGATCTTTTGTCTTGCTGTCCTGGGGGTAAAATACTTGCTGTCCTCTATCCTTGTGCTAAAATATTTTGTATTCTTGTGCTAAAGTACTTGCTGCATAGATGTACGGACTAGAGCATAACTACATGTCTATATCTGTCCTTGTGCTCTCATAACCATGCTTCTTGCTTGCATTGCTAGACTGAAATGGAAGAGAAGGCCTCTCAACCTACAGAAGATGGCCAACAATCCAACTCTGCGACTGAGGCTGTAGCTGACGTGCTTGCACCCAGGTTTCTTCAGCATGTGGGGTCAATACTTGTGCTGTGTGATGCTGTGCTTTTTGTCTATTTAACATTGTACTTGTATCCTGGATCAGAAGCAATTCTGACAAAATTATCTGCTGAATTGTGATTGCAAACTGGATGAATTTTAGTAAAATTATCTGCTGAATTGTGATTGCACAGTGAACCGAATGAAGCAGGCCCAGCCTAGAAATTTGTGACTAATTTTTTTAGATGGGAATCAGTGAGCTGGACCAAACGGACTACTGGGCTGGACCAAAAAATGGCTATGGACTGGACCAAAATAAACCTGTTGCCTGAAAAAAAAGAGCTAATGGGCCGGGCTGGATTGCCTGAAAAAAAGAGCTAAAGGGCCGGGCTGGTTGCCTAAAAAAGGGCTAATGGGCCGGGCTAGATTGCCCAAAAATGGACTAATGAGCCGATCGAAATAAGTGGGCCCAAAACCATATTGGGCCATACACAACGCGGGCTACGTTGACTGCCACGTCGGATCCATGTAGATGCCACGTCATGTAAATCCATGACGGTTTAGTCCGTCACAGAGTCTCGGGCTTGGCTAGGGCCTCAGGAACTGATCTATGACGGTTTACGACCGTCATGGATTGGAGAACATCTATGACAGTCTGGGGAAACCGTCATGGAAGGTGCTACGGTCAATCTATGACACGATATACATGACGGATTTCAGAATCGTCACGGATTGGTATCTGTGACGGTTTTGGACACATCTATGACGGTTTTAATCCGTCACGGATTAACAGGTTTCTTGTAGTGACGATATACTGCATAGTGCTGTGTCAATTGATTCTATAAGATGATGTTAGTCTTTCTTATTATGTAAGTTCACATGATGCACTATGTATAGATATTTTCATCTGCGTAGCCACAAATTATATCCTAGGAGGATGAATGTGGCGTACCCGGTTTTAGGGTCGGATACGTCTCCCGTGTTTACTGTACCGATCCCTGGATCAGTAGTCGGTACACACAAGAACTTGATAGCATTCACATACAATACCGAGTATTTTACATAAATATGCCATTATGATCTTTATCAACAACATAGCCGATTGGCCGAATGAAAGTAGCAGCGGAAAATAGCAAAGCGCGATTATTGACCCATCAATATGCCCATCCACAGGCAACTGACTGGGGAGAACGCCCTAGCCTTCGTGGTCGCTGATATCGTCCTCAGAGCGCCACTCTTCTTCTTCATCTGGCCAAATCAACAAGTCAGGTGAGTACATTGAATGTACTCGCAAGCTTTTCCCCCGGGGAAATAATACGGCATAGTTCATGCAAAGGGATATTTCAAAGGGGAGCTCTAACCTAGGTTTCATGTTGTGCGGAAATGTAAGTCTTTATTGTAAGTAACAATAATAGATTAAAAGCGAATTTTGTAAAACGAAGATCCCAATGTAACACATCATCATCCGAGGTAGACCCTGCTACCTTGATTATTTCTTCCACTAGATAGCCATGCTTATCACCGCTTGCCCCTTTCGGCTTCCGCTCACACTACCCCGGTAGTGTAGCCAACCTTTTCTTCAGCAATTCCTAGCTACCAATCCGGGTAGCGTAAATTGCACCCTGTGGACACATCATGCCCACGTCCTTAATCACATTCTCCGGCTTTCACAACCAAAACATAGTCTAACCAGTGTGTGGCCTTACCAGTTCATGTCCATGACCGAGGACGCGGCTATTCGAATAGTTTTTAACACTCTGCAGAGGTTGTACGGCTTTACCCACAAGATGTAGTTCACCCTTATTGCCGAGCGCTAACGATACACCTCAGGAGGTGTATTGGCAGGGCTATTACAACGAGACCCTTCTCCCGCGTTCACACCAGAGCCGGATTCGCTAGGAGGACTACCCAACCTTTTCATCTCGGATGACAAAAAGTGGGACTCTCCCCCTTTGTGTCGGACCATGTTCCACGTACCTTGTAAGACCCTACTGAGTTTTACCCCCACGATAAAGTGAGACCCACGAAGAGTTTTCCCCCTACGCGGTCCCGTGGAGATCCTCTAGAGATCCCCGGATCCACTAGCACTTCACCCTAACTTCCCACGGTTCCGAGCTCCGGCATTAGACGGGGTACCAGGTCCAGTCCTTCCCATAAAGGACATGTGGACGTACGGTGGGGAACTGATTCAGCGGCACTTAGGTTCGGTCCTTAACTGATTCGAGCGGGACTCCATAACCAACCAATACCACGGGTAGCGACCGGCTACCCGACCATTCCTTCCGCAAGTAGCAACCGACTACTCTACCTCCTCATAACACCCTTAACATTCCCGCCCGAATCCAAAATTCTCCATCATTTCATGTGGGATTTTCACAAATGTTTTCTTTTAAAAGATTTCCTCAGCATGCATAAACAAGCCGAGGGTTTTGATCCCATACCCCCCCTGAACTTTGTAAAATTTGTTTTAACTAGAGCAGGTCTAAGCGGAGCTACTGCTTATATTCCTACTACCTTGCCGGTCGATTTCGACCGACTAACTAGACCTAGGGTTACAAAGGAACGGTTCCCAACCTAGGGCATATGCATCTATTCGGCATAACTTCACTAGCATAAATATCGGTGATACTAAATAGCATGCAAGATTTTGTAAAACAAAATAATTAACGTAGCAAATATGGGATGCGACATGTTCAAGGAGGGAAAGCTTGCCTGGCAACTCCGGGTCCTGTTCCTGTTCTTGGTGTGAAGGTGACGTCGGATCCTCTCGTGGCACGTATGGCACTCCGTTAACTATGCGTCGAAAGAGATTTGCGAATAAGAAGCAAGCGAATCAACTCCAAATAAAATCCAAGAATTAAAATCACATGAAAAGACGTTTTTAATCGGATGGAAGAGTTCATGTTATTAGGGTCATGCGTTCAGAACTCCAATTCTTACGGATTCATATATGTTAGAGATATCCCAACATGCTGGTGAAGGAGAATATTTGTTCTTACTTTCTGGACTTTACATAATTAGCGTTTATGTGATTCTAAGGAACATGGGAATTAATATCCTAAACCCTACTCCTATTACTTAAATTCAACATACTTTAAGTTTTGAAAATATAAATAAAGTAAAAGCTTCTGCATATGTTTAACCTCCTGGAACCGAATAACTTCTCAATAATCTGGTCATTAGCACCCTAACCGATTGGATTAGTTGAGCTGGTTCTAACCGTAAAGCACTGAATTAATTCAGTTCACTGTGTCCCAAAGCGGTCGGAAGCGGGAAGTCAAAAGGCGCTTTCCCTGATTGGTTAGCCGGGTGCTCACCTATTCGGAAAAGAACTCCCGAGCTCACCTGCTAGGAACGAGCGGCGGCGGCGTTTTGGGCAAGTGGCTCCCGGCGGCGAGCTACTAATCGGAGGGGAAGGAGTCTCCAAAGAGGAGGGGGCGTCCGGCCTGGTGTTCCTTGGTCAAGAGGCTTGGCTCGGCTGCTTGGGGCGGCTCGGGTTGATGCGGACCAGAGAGGGGAACCGCGAGCTCGGTTGGGGAAGAATCCAGTGAGCTCGGCTATGGCTGGTGGGAAGGAGGAGGCGCACTGGAGCTTGGGGAGACAGGGCTGAGCGGTGGCTTGGGATGAGGGATGAGCTCGGGTGGCCTATTTATAGGCGGAGCGGCGGACTGAGCTGGCGGCCCTGTAGCCCGGCGATGGGACAAGTCCGGGGCGAGGCCGAGGTTTGCAGGAGGGGGAAAAGGGTCACCTGAGGTCGGCAGAGGCTCGGGGCAACTTTAGCGGCGAGCGGCGCGCTGAGACGACGCGCGGCGCGGCAGGGCGCAGCGCCACGTTGCTGCTGCTCTGGTGATGCGACGCGACCGTGGCGACTGAGCGGGGTCGTGGCCACAAGGAGGCGGGGTGGTCGTGGCGTCTGCTGGGAGCTCGGCGGTGCTGCCATGGAAGAGCTTTGCGGCGGGCAGTGCGGCTTTGACAGGCGCACGCGGCAGCGTGTCAACGGGCGGCGCGGCTTTGGCATCAGCGGGGATTGATTCAACCGGCGAGCGACGCGGCGAGGGAAGCTCCCGAGGTACGGCGAGGGTGGTGAGTTGGATATGGGTGATGGGATGGGTCGTGGCATGAGGTGGCCTGCTCCGGCGAGCTAGACGACGCAAAGGTCGGCGGGTAGCTCGGCCTTGCCATGGGTGGCATACCGATGCCATCCCGTGCGCGTCCAGCGCGTGTGCTGGACTAGCACGGTGTGTCCTGGCGTCTTTGGGCATGAAGTGTCTTGCCGAACCATGTCACAGAGGTGCATGAATACGTGTTAGAGCTTCCAGACATAGCTTGGCAGCTTGGCTCTGAGGTGTGCGAGGGAATCATGCTGAGTGCTAATGTATGTGTGGTCATGTCAAGAATTAGGTCAAGCAGTAGAGGACAAATGAACTGCTGCGTGGTTTGTGGGCATGCTGGGAATACCGAGGGGGAGTGCTGTGGTTTGGCTTGAAGTAATCCTACTGACTTTGCCCATTATTTTATGCGCAACGCTAACATTGCAAAGGTGTTCGATGGCTGCAGCTTGGGACTTTTGCACTGGACGTGCTTATGTTTTCACATAACTGGGGTTCTGTATATGAGGGTATTGCCGTGTAATTTATCCAGAGTTTTTGGAAGAGTGCAACTATGGGTTACTGTGCAAAGCTCCCTTTATTCCCCGCGTTTACTAATTAGGTCTGCGGATGTTTTTGGTACTAAGCATTATTAGTTTATGATACACTCGTGTTAAGAAGGTTGCTAAGGTGTCCCACGATTAATCTCGGGATTTATGGAAAGGTCGAGGAGTGTTAGGTTTCATGATTATGGTTTTGTCGGAAATAGGAATCAATTCGGAAGGGAGGGTTCGGGTCGATGGGGCTAGGGTTTCGAACTACTGCAAGGTGGAGGGGTTGCGGTAAGTCTCATGGATTCTCTCTCCCCTTCACTCCGGTGTATTCCGCGATGAGGTGCCGTAAGCGGTTTGGGTTTGCTGCGTGTGTGCGGCTAGGGTTTTCTCAGGGTTTTCTCGGATTAGGGTTTAGCTGAGGGTAGGTGCATGTGTGGCAGTGTCAGGTGTATTGAATGCACGCTAAACTCAAATTATGCCTAACGCGTCGACGGTTATGCCGGTAAACGGGTTTTACGGAAAACGGGGTGTGACAATGAAGATGTCATCTCTCAGCAGCAACTGGCTACTTAAGAGAATAGACTATCTCAGGAGCAAGCACTAGCTACTTGAGCTAACAGCCAAGCCAAGGCATCGGTAACATGGAAAACCCTCTCGCTTCTTAGACTAAGCAAAGTCTCAGCAAGGTCTCAAGAAAATGGAAACAACTCTCAGATTTCAGAAACATGAAAACACCTCTCACATCTCTCAATCAGCACCTCAGTCCTAGAAGAACTACTCCAAAAGAAGCTCATCCATCACTTCTCATCAAATAATTCTTCTTCTATGCGAGCCATGACCAAAGGGTAGCGCACTTTTGTAACCATATCAGATCCCTCAGCGGTGTAGCCTCCTGTTGCTCGTACATTGTTCATCCTATGAGTTGTCTGGTGTCTCAGGCAATCAATAAAATTATGTGCCTCTATCAGCTGCATCTACCTTACCTTCTATTTATTAGTCAATATTGACCATAGTATTTTTTTTGTCCTTAAGCAAGTTTGCTACAATAGTGTCTTTTGTCACATCATATCGACCTTTCTTAAACTTATATATTGACTTGAGTAAGGTATTTAACTTCATCCTAGCTTTCCAATCTCCACGGTATGGAAGCCTCAAAAGAATGGCCTCTCTTGTGGGCTCAGGCACCTTGTAAGTCAGATGGTCATACATCTTTACATACATGTACCAACATGTGGCTTATGGCACTAAAAAAGCCTTGCCCGGTAGATTGTGTATCATATTAAGAAGATATTGAATGTCTTTAGGAATTTTACTACCCTTTGAAAAAATATCATGTATAATGCGATCATTTGACTAATCTTCTTACCTATTTCTGTGCTCACTTAGTAAACCGTGTGAGATAATTCACCCGAATGTATTTGCCATAACAAACAAAAGGAACGGCAACTATGAAACCATAACCCACTAACTAGTTTCACACTTACGTTGCAAGAAATGTTAGAGTGATCTTTATTTTTGCACATGTAATATTGGGAATGGCTCAAGAACCCACACTGCATGAGAACCTACACACACTACACAACTAGAAGACCACACTTACAAAATAGAGATAACTCAACTCTTTATTCATTAATACAACTTTGATATAACACTCTTTTTAGTTTGCTACCCTATCACTACATTATGGCCTTCTCATGGACCAGCTTGCCGGACTTGAGGACCGACCACCTGATGCGACGGTAGTATGCGGCTTGGAGAAGAGCAAGTGACAGTACGAAGATCCATTTGACTCCCATCTAGAACAAATTAGAGTAGGTATTAGGAACATCAGAACAATTGGCCAAAAAAATGGTGTTGATATCAATGACGTTTCCAGCAAACATAATGAATTAAGAGAAACAAAAGATGTTATTTTGATGTTCCCAGGCAATTTTCACCCACACATCTCTATATGTGGTTATCAACAACTGCAGAAAACTAGAATTGGCATCTTCTAAATGCCAAACATAAAAGACCACACATGTATTGAGAATAATGGAAACACCTCTCACCTCTCCAAGAAGATCAGGCACTAGAAGAACTGCTCCAAGTGAAGTTCATCCATCTCGTTCTCAGCAAAGAGTTCTTCTTGTATACGAGCCATCACCAAGGGGTAACGCACCTGTGTAACAAGATCAAAATCCTCAGCGGCGTAGCCTCCTCTTAATCGTACCTTGTTCATTCGATGAGCTGTCCGGTTTCTTAGGTAATCAATGAAGTTATGTGCCTCTGTCAGCTGCATCTGCCTTAGCTTCTGTTGATCAGTCAATACTGACCATTGTACTCTTTTGACCTTAAACAGCTTTGCTGCAACTTTGGCTTCAGTCACATCATATCGACCTACCTCATAGGTATATATTGACCCGAGCAAGGTATTAGACTGCATCTTAACTTTCCAGTTTCCACGGTAAGGAATCCTCAAAAGGAGTTTCACACTTACGTTGCAAGAAATGTTAGAGTGATCTTTATTTTTGCACATGTAATATTGGGAATGGCTCAAGAACCCACACTACATGAGGACCTACACACACTACACAACTAGAAGACCACACTTACAAAATAGAGATAACTCAACTTTTTATTCATTAATACAACTTTGATATAACACTCTTTTTAGTTTGCTACCTTATCACTACATTATGGCCTTCTCATGGCCATCCCTAAAACTCTCATACTTGTTAGCATTTCTCTTGGTTGTACATGGAGGAGTTGTCACCCCTATTTATACTTGTACAAGCCCATAGGATTGGTGCCAAATGGCAACCATTCAAAGCCTTCAACTATAAATACCTTTACTCTAAAATTCTCTACTAAAATATCTAAGTCTAGATTATTCCTATTTATTTATGTAGAGATTTCTCTAGTATTTTCTATGGTAAATATCTAAGTCTAAATATTTCTTATATTTGCCATGAAGCATGGCAACTAGTTTATTCTATAACTTTCGTCGCAAATATCTAGTGTCTTGCAAATTTCCCAACACCTTTATAAGCTTCTCATTTTGCCATAAAAAATTATCTCCAATATCTTCGATGGCATATATCTTACCTCTCAAATCTTCTAGAGTACTCTCAAGTATACATCGCATCAACAGATAATAAATCTAACTACTTAAACTTATATAAACTAATGCATTGGCTGGATACTACAAATCTAATACAACAAAAAACAACGATTAAGCAAATGATCGCAGGAGGCAACATTGCCTACAGGATAACTTTAAAAAAACATCAATACGAACTGCACACTAAGAATTCGAACTACTTCTCAAACCAACAAAGAATTCTAGCCTAGCCTACACTCCTCCTATCCTCAAGTTTACCCAGGACACGCAATTGTTCTTGCTACCAGATGATATGTCCTAATGTTGCTAGGCTACATACAAATTTTAAATTTTCCATATCAACTATCTGTTTCCAAGAAAAGGTGACGGTCATGCAGATAAGATATAGGTCCCCTTAGGAATGGCTTCTAGAGAGCTTATAGGTGAAAATAAGCTATAAGCCATTCCTAAGAGGCAAATGAGTTGAGGCTTAAAATTTAAGCTATTCTGAATTCTCAGCACCCCCACTTAACTCCTTCCGAACTTGCCCCTAATGTTCATATTATTTTCAAAAAAACTGCCCCTCCCCCATAAGAAACATATCTCCTGTCCTCCCCGCTCGCTCCTTCCTCCCGCTGCCGTCCTCCCCACGCCCGGCGCCCTCCTCCCGCGCCGGCCACTCCCTCCCACCGGATCTGCCTCCCCGCCCGCTCGAGCCCCTCCCCTGCCGCCTCCCTCCATCTCCCTCCCTTCGCCCAGATCCACTGCGCCCCCCGAGTTCATCCCCCGTGCTCGCCGTCCCTGTGCAGATGCCGCGCCCCCGAGCTCGCCGCCCCCGAGCCCGTGCTCGCCGCCCCCGTCGCGCGAAGTTCCTCCGCCGCGCCCCCAAGCTCCTCCTCCCAGCGCCAAGCTCCCTCCGTCGACGCCAAGCTCACCCCCCGGCGCCGAGCCATCCCTCCCGCCGGCGTCCCCACGTCGCCTCCCTCGCCGCCAGATCCAGCCCCACGCCGGCCTCCTAGAGCTGCCCTCCTCCGCCGCCGGTCCTGGGTACCTCGCTCGCCGCCCAGCGCTGCCCTCCCCGCCGGGCCATCCCCCGTCGCCGCCCTACCCCGCGTTGGTCTCCCCCGCTGCCGCCCTCCCCGCGCTGGTCTTCCCCTCACCGCCCTCCCCCGCCGCCGCCCTCCCGGAGCCGACACAGGTGCCTCCCCATCGGTCCAGCCTGCCCCGTCCACCCCGACCAGCTCGCCGGCTCCTCCCCGTGCCGGCCTCCTCGCGCCCACCCTCCCCGTGTCGACCTCCTCGCGTCACCACCACCACGCCGGCCGTGGAGCAGGCCGTGGACCACGCCGAGAGGGAGCACAGCCGCGCGCCAACGCCGCCACATCCGCCTTCAGCGTGCTGCGGCCACAACATCATTCCTTCTGAGAACCGAGGATGGTTGATTGTAGAATTTGTCAGCTCTGATCATCATCATGTAAAAGTGGTTCTTGCTAGTTGTTTCAGATAAGCAAAGTTTCAGATGCTAGGATCTACTGTTTTGAACTTAATCAGCGCGTGATGCTTGCAATTCATGTCAAAAGCTGTCTATTTGTGCAAAAAAAATTTACAAGATTTTGTGTCACTCCATTTGTTCTTGAATCAGTCATTATATTTATGCAATTTGCGATAGTTCTTGACAGCATGAGCATGAACGTGAGAATTGCTAAATTAGTCCTTTTGTAATCAGAAGAGAGCAGTATGGATATTGTTATATGGAATTAAAAACTTAATGTAAAACTTGATCGGCGTTTACGTATAAAGAAACTCGTCAAAACAAATATTTCACGTATTAAACAGCAAAAAAAAGTCCAAGGGTATTTTAGCCTTTGCACTCTTCACCATACAAAATAAGCCCAAATTCTTAAACCGTTCGTAACAGACAAAGCTTATTTCTAGAGCTTATTTTCACCGGAGCTTATATGTGGCTTATGTGGACAGCCGGCTTATGCACAAGCCTAAGCTATCCCTAAGGGGGCCATAACAGATGAGTCCTATACAATACACACTGAAGTTTCTAGCATTACAAATGGTTTGCTCTGATCAGATGCAAAATTTTCAAACTGTACATACCTTTTTTGCCCTCGGCAACTGTGAACTCCGGATACATGTTGCAAGCCCTGTCAAACTGCAACAACTTTTAGCCTCTTCGTTCTTCGTCTTTTCCTCTGTATAATCCTCTTCTTTTTCTTCTCCTGCACACAGTAAATAAAAACAATGAGAGCACCTGATTCAGCACCGATGCAGAGTCAGATGTAACTCACCCGTGAAAATCTTCTTGTTTCGGCTCTTGGACCAATTCAAAATAGGACAACTCTGCAAGGACAAGGAAAATACTTTGAAGCAGACAGGACAGTGAAATACACCCATATACTGAGAAAACCAGTTCTAGAGGAAAAACATAACACATAACATGAATACAGAACCCATGGCTATCACCCTGTTTGCTCACTTCTAAGTTTCCTATCCTCCTAGATAAGCCAACTTTCCCTTGAAATCTACAGTGACCAAAATTGGGTAACGAGCTCATACATGGTTTCCCGCCTAACTCACATATGGCTAGAACTACATGGCTTGGATAAAATGCAACTATACAAAACCAGTTACGAACTACAAAACGGACTAAACAAGTTAGCACCATCCATCTGTAATTTAAACGGAACAATATCAAAACAACATGTTGCCCTTTATGATGCTGGTCATTACAAAGTAGAAGCAACATAAGTTCTCATTTGTAAAGGAGAAAACCGGGTAACCTTAGATGCACCAAAATGACTCTAGGTGGCAAATAAGTCCAACAAGCTTTTCACTTTTCACATGCATTAGCAAAGCAACAGTCAAAACAACTACTCAAGGCTGTGCAGTTTCTACGTAACACCACGATGAGAAGTGAAAATCCTCTTGCAGCACTAATTAGACTAGTAAGTTATATCTGCTTTGCACTTGAGAAAAATATAGACGGGCTCATATTCTTGATGGGGTATTTAGTCCCCATGACAATTCATCATTTGTGCGCTATGTTAAACCTCCCATTCTGCAATTACAGAACATGCTAAACAAGCCAGTGTAGCCGCAACTATCCATTTTACCTATGCAATGAATTCTAGCTGACCCCGTCATTTATTTCTCCGATGAGGTGTTGTTCCATTCATTTTAATCGTGTGGTTGCCTCTGGGATATTAGTGTGTCATTTCCATGCATGAAGCGTGCTTTGGTTCCTAGTTTATAAAATATTTTGATTGGTGATGCTTTCTTAGATTACACTTTTTATTTTTGTGTCATCTATCATTTTTGTCCGGCTTCAATTTTTGTTCCATAAATATGTTTTTTCTGATTTTTTTTCCCCAGCTCTTCCATCTTTTTTTGCGTCAGGTCACTTTTTTTATTCTTCCTTTTGGTACTCCAGTTTATTTTGGTATTTTGATTTGGTACCCGGACAACAGTCCAAAATCCAACAAATGCAACCACCCAAATTGAGACAGACATTGCAGATTTTTGCATGGACAAAATGGACAAAAAACTGCCCAGTAGCCTAAACCGAGAGAAATACAACCCAATAGCCTAAATTAAGACAAAGACGGGCCTGTTAGTGGAAGCCCGTTAAGATGGTTTTCAAGGGCCCGCGTGGAATCTGATCAAATAAAGAAAGTCAGACTGGAACAAATGATGTACGTATGATTTTGATCCAACAGTGAGAAGTCCCATCTTCTCCAGTCCTTTCTCCCTCTGAGTTCCCCATGTTCTTGAATCTCACCAGGTATTTGCATCTCATATATTTATTCGTGCACAGTATTTATCACTGCATACATGCTGATACTATCGTTGGCCTTTGTACTGAGCTTCTTCTCCATACGGGGAGAATCAATGCCCTATGGTTGTTCCTGTTGTCGACCTGGAAATAACCTGTTGAATGTGGAAACTGATCACGGAAATGTTGGACAGAGCTAACTGTTGATTTTGGTGGCAATCGAGAAATGTTCTTACACAGTTAGGTTCTTGCTACATTTGTCAATGTTCGGATTAGGTTATTTTAATGCTCAAGTACAGAACTCCAACCTTGATTTCTGGTATTGCACAATAAAACAAATTGTACAAGATCAAGTTTATGATAACATCCCCAGTATATTTTGGAAAAGAATCTCTGTAGTCAATAGAGGAAATTAGCATGTAGAATTGAAGCCTAATTAAATATAGCTTCAGTGATAGATCAGGAACTAGCATCCAGTGGTGATCACATGATATACTGCCTAGAGTTGATGACTTCTGCCAATTTGATTTTGTACAATGATGTATATTATGTAAGCCGATATGCTGTATTATGTATAGCTATGTCAATCTGCATAGCCACAAAATTGATACATATTCTCGTTACATTTGTGGTCCTTTTCTGTTTGGCATTTAGAAGACGTGGATTCTGGTTTTCTGTAGTTATTGATAACCACATATGTTGCCAAAATAGCTCGAGATGTATGGTTGAATTTGCCTACTAAATCTTCCATTTGTCTTATCCTAGTTTGCTGAAACATGCTTGATATCATAACCATTTTTTTACGCTTAGTATTTTCAAATTTATAAATTGAAGCTCACTCTAGTACGTATTGCACAAACAGGAAGAACCAGGAATGATTCTGTCTAGCGATTTCCGTTAGTTGTCAGAGAAAAGACAAATTCTGAAGAGCTATCTCGGTGGTTTAAGAGGAGGAAAGAGGCCAGAGAAGTAGAGGACGAGCTTGGTCAGCCCGACAGCGGCGGCGTCGCAGCGCCACAGGGAGCCGTTCAAAAATATAAGATGTATTTTAATTATATAAATTTAAATTTTAAATTTTTTGTATAATATTTTGTTAATAGCTACAAAATCAAAATAGTAAAAAAATATTTTTGAATATAAATGCAATAGTATTAATTTTATGCCACATGACCTATATTGACCAACGCTTACCAATTGGATAGGCAAAGCATGACCACGTGCAATAAGAAATAATTATGAGATGTTCAAATCCAATTAGTGTGCTTTCTGCTTAACACGCGATCAGCTACTCTCCCACATCTTCTCTGGCTCCGCATTTACACATTTTTACCACTGACTTTGGTTTGAATAACTCTACTGAGCCTGTCGCGCATTTTAAATTGAAGCTAGACATATTTTGCTATATATCTTTACTATACTACAAAATGTAGTGTACCGGCATCAGAGGATGTGCATCGTTGAATCTTTCCGATCGGACGGACTCTGTCGAATGGATTGAGTTATAGAACTATATGGCAATATATATGCCGTTAGATCTGCTAATCCAACGGGATATGTTTCAGGGATTCGCAGTGGGCCCTACCATTGGCCTGTGCTCCTGTCAAATGGCAGCCGTAGAGCCGCAGAGGTCACAGGAACAAAATATTATGACAGGTGCACTTTTTACTGTAGCCAAAATTTCCAGATGTCTTGTAAGCCATTGATTTACATATCCAACGGTGTAAAAGCCTTGTAGGCCGCCTCTTCCTAATGTACTATCGGATCCACCACTGTCAACACAAGCAAAATTCTTTTCCAGTCTTGACGAGCTAAGAATTGATTCTATCCACACTAAATGGTCTCTATCTCCATTCACTAAACTGTGGGCTACATGGTATACCACTCCACATGTAAACGTTATAATGTGAGATGGTGTTTGAGCGTGGCATCTCTCTCTCTCTCTCTCACTCATCCTTTCCCCAATATCTTGTGCCCACCTCAGTTGCTGCACATATATGTTATCGTGGAGAACATTCCTTAAACATGTACTCTGTGAAAAACTCTGAGAAACATTACTAAGGTATTCTATACCAATAATTTTCTCCACGACTGCATGGAGTTTCTTTTCTTCAACTTGGAAGAAACATAAGCAGTTGAGCACGTTATGATTTTTTGCCATAAGAAAGTAGTAGCTCCTCGTGTTCTTTGAATACATTTTTATGTAAGATACTTAGGGTTTTAGTTTTTTTAAGCCATTTTAGTCCACATAGTTATACAACAGATCAGATTTTTGTGCACAATGCCCATTCCAAGAGTCAAACTGGGTAGCTGCGATAAAAACTACGGTAGTATATCAATAAGCTCATTGGCAACTACTTTTGAAGCTCTATTTGGAATGATTTAGTTGTTTTTTCAAGGGAATCACATGTTTTCTATAAAATTTATGTAGCTCTATGTTTCAAATGGATCTGAGTTCAGACTGTGGACGTGCTTTGCACGTGCCGACGTACTAGTTTTGCTATATGCTGGTATAGTTCATATAGAATCAGTCGCCACCAGTGGGCAAAATAATTCAGGATTTAGTGCTCCCCAGCAAAATCGTGACTGCAAAAGTTCCTAGGTCCCTGAAACTTAATACACAGGATCACAATTCCAGCTGATTAAATTTTAACACGCCAGTGTCTTGCTTAATTGTTCTCATATCCAGGAAAAACAGGATCGATGGATGGGCAAGACAAACGAATGATGCAGAGTTCAAAAATATAAAGGATTTATAAACTTCATCAACTCTTCTGTGAGAAGCTTGCTGGTACCATTCAGGCATTAACTGACAAAAAAAATTGAAAATAACTGATCCCTTGGAGAGAATGCTTTTGCAGCAGAGGAAGAAAACAAAGAAATTCTAGGCAAGGGATGATGGGAGAAAACTCCAGTGGCAAAATGTACAACAAAAATTCATTATTTCGATTGCTTGCTTAAAGAGTCAGCATTGTAATTAAAAGAAGAAACAATAGTCCTCAGTTGACGACATCCAGGACCAGCTTGCGGGACTTGAGGACAGACCACCTCATGCGACGGTAGTACGCGGCTTGGAGAAGAGCAAGTGATAGTAGGAAGATCCATTTGACTCCCATCTAGAACAAAACAGAGTAAGTTGGTATTAGGCGCATCAGAACAATGGCCCGCTAAAACGTTGTACTAAAATATGCATGATTGAGCTGTGAGGTAGTTACCAGTTTCCTCTCTTCCATTTCAGGCTCAGCTGCCCACGACAAGAATGACACAACATCCTTACCCATCTGCGATGGAAATATCAAAAGACGATGCTTTAGTGCTAGCCCAGCAAGGCAACAACTTAATACTGAAGGGCTCAACAAAGGATAGAAAGACTTGCCTGGGCTTCAGTTGCAGGAGTACCATCTTCATACTCAATAGCTCCATCAATAAGCATCTTGGGCATGGCTATGGCACCACCAGGGAAGTAGGGATTGTAATGCAGACCGTCACGAATCTACAATTTAATCAGTCAAGAGTACAGTTTAGTAATGCTAAAAGAGTAAAAAGACAGCAGAAACCAACAAAGAACAAAATAAGAAAAACAGCATGAAAGATTAGACGAATAAATGAAGTTGTCTTGTGCTAGATGATTCACAGAGAAAAGGTTTTTTGGAAGTACATAAATTACAGCATCCATTTGTAGAATATTCAGCAGAAGCAATCAACAATTGTAGGACAGGTTAGTAAGTCCTTTCAGACAGAGTCAAAAATCCTGATTCTAGAAACAAAGGATGATCCCCTCCACACCTTAGGCTGTCAAACTCATTTATATCTAATGCAATGGTGCGCAAATCTTTTGCATATTCTCGAAGGAAAAAAAATACTTTCAAGGTCCAGCAGGATCACTCTTTTAGACCAGTGCAAATTGGGTGTCGGTATCATGTACTCGTGTATTGATGTGAAATATATCCATATTATTGCAAACCATGTGAAAGAGGTTGTTCCTGAGAACTTGAAGGAGGATACTGAGAGAGAATACACCAAGCAACTACAAAGCTAAGCTACCTGATAGAAATAAAACATGTACAAGAGAGGCTTACCTGAATACCAGCAGGTGGGTCATGGTAACCAGTAAGAAGAGCAAATACGTAGTTTTGGCCGTTGTGCCTTGCCTGAACATATGCATCGAAAACAGTAACTACAAGCTGGAGATGAAAGATTGCACCACTGCAATGCAAAGCAATGAACTATTATTACCTTTGTGATGAGACTGAGGTCTGGGGGATATGCCCCACCGTTTGCAAATCGGGCTGCTTGCTCATTTGGATAAGGCTGCGGGAAGCGATCACTCAGTTTGCCAGGACGTGTGAACATTTCACCTTCGTCATTAGGACCATCAACTACTTCAATTTCAGCAGCCATTGCCTTGGTTTCCTCTTCAGTATAGGCCACCCCAACCAAATCGCGGTACGAAATCAATGACATGGAGTGACAAGATGCACACACTTGCTGGTAAACTTGATGTCCACGCCGGATTCTGCTCGTGGAATTTTTCCAATATAAGGTATTAGCAATTCAAAATGAATGCTCCGGAAGCAAAACAATTAACACCATTCTTTTCAGTATACTTACTGGGAAACTACATTAGCGTAACAGGTCCATTGTCAATCTATACCACCTTATAATATTTGAGTTTGATTGATGGTGGTGTCACACTTTTGATTACCCTTTTTACCCCTCTACTAATAATAATAACAACAAACTAACACTCATCTATCTATCCGATCACACAACAAACTAACAAACATATCTTGTATCCAATCCATCCCTTTTTATTCTCAACAGCTGTAACAAATTAATTACACCCTCCTCTAACCAACTCTCCAACTCTCAACAAACTCTGTTAAACAGACTCCAATCTTTACGTAACTCTCAACATACTCCGCTAAACATATTCCAATTTTTATATTCTGAGTTAGTTTTTTACTCTGCTGAAATTTATTGTCTTACTAAACAATAGGATCCAATCTTTACGTTCTGAGTTAGCTGGCTTGTTGGTGCTATTCCTTCCCTCATACATGTGCGTAAATTTTTTTATATGTGTGTATGTGTGTTGTACGAGCACTCTACTATTATATTATTTTGTTATAGACTTATGGTTTTAGTCAGAACATAAGATGTTGTTCTACTATTTGAGGTTCCGTTGCAACGCACGGGCATCTTGCTAGTTGTATTAATTTTTGTGCAACGAACTTATGTAAAATTGTAAACACAGCCATATAAATGGAAGAAAGCTTCTATAAAAGAAGTGAAAACTGTTGACTTACGATGCATGATCATAAGAGCTAAGAATGCCAGCATGCGGCCAGGGGTAGTCTGCAGCTGCCAAGCCATGCTCAGCTTCATCTGCAGATGCTATCGAAGCGAAACTTAAAAGACCAGAAGCACCAACTCCAAGAAGAGCCAATGCTCTCAGTCCAGCAGAGGGCTCTTCATGCTTTGACCGGAATGAGGAAAGCAGTGATGAACCCTAGAAGAAATGATTATAATGTTAGAAAGAACAATATAACCCATAAATAGTATAACTAGCTGATGGCTTGATCGAATCAAAAACACGCTGCTGAGAACTATCCATTCTACTTTACACAATAGGAAAACGTCATCCTGCCAAACATGAACCCACAAACCAAAAAAAAATGCAGCAGCTTAAGTGAGAACTGATTTCTCTATCAGGAAAAACATAAATGCAGATTATAACAGACTAAGCATGCCAACTGTGATTTTTTTTCCAGCATATCATTAGCAAAACCCATCCAGTGCATTTCACGCAACAGTCATGCATGATGACATCTCTTTTACATGACATCCAATTATCTACCCCTAATTCTGTACCATAACTTCAGTGCAACCGTGGAATGTAAAACAAATAATAAGGCTGGATATTGGGCTAGTTTTCCGTAGACTGCATACAAAAGCAGGAGTTCAGAGAACACTTACAGAAGACTGGCTATGAAGAGTTTTCCTCAGAAGCTGGTTAATGCCCCTACCGGCAGCCATTCAGGACTGCATCAAATATTACGAAGTTTGTTATAGAACAAAAGCGGGCCGGTATGATAATCACAAACAGAATCAAACCAAATATGCAAACTGCAATGAATAGTGGTGATAAATTGAAACATTGCGATTTGTTGATAATTTTTTCACAGCCCATCCTAGTGGAGTGAATTGGAATAAAATGACGGTACAAGCACAGAATCACAAGGATTTGTTGATAATATTTCACAACGTCAACCCAAATCTCAAAAAAAATACGGGGGCAGTTACTTCAGATTCAAAACTCATCAGAAATTTGACTAGACACTGGGTGGGGGTGCCAGTACAGTATAATGATCTCCACACGAACCAAAAAAAAGTTATAATGACCCGAAATGCAGATGCTTTACCGAATCACAAGGAAATTCCCTCTACGAATCGCAAGCAACAAGCACCATCTCGTGGAGATCTAACCCGACTGACAATGGTACGATACCTACGGCGCGACGACTCAGAGGATCAGATTCGCAGAGGAAACGCCGCGATCTATCTAACAACCGCTCGATTACCACGCTCCTCGAGACCCAGACCGAGTCGCCGGCAGCGCAACCCCGCGGACGACCGGAGCAAGCAGATCACCAGATCGGAGAGATTCCCCAGATTTCTGAAAGGGGAGGGGACGAGTAGCTAGCGATGAAGGATGTTAGAGTAGTTACCGACGGGGAGCGGAGCGGCAGGGTACGACGAGGCAGGGCTCCGGCGACCGGCGACCGGCGGCGCAGGGGGGAGGGGGGGGGTGGATGGAGACGCAGGCTTCGTGGCGATTTGAGGGACGCGAGGACTGAGGAGGCGTTTTGGGGCGGCGTGACGCTGACCCGTGGGCCCTCTTGATTGTCTATGGGCCGTGCGCCACTCCTTCCTCAGGGTTTGGCCCAACTAAAGCATGCCCGTTATGATAAAATGGGCTAGCTAAAGATAGGCCCCAGCTGGTAGTAGATATTTCTTTTCAGTGTTTCTTTCAAGAAAACTTGGTTCAGATTCTCCGAAATTCATAAGGGCTTTCCATACTTCCAAATAATCTCTAAGATCTGGCCAAGCTACTAGATTTTATTTTATTTTTTGGAAATTTTTTTAATACGTGGAAGTGCGGTTGTGACCTTGGTTGCATAGGAGGTTGACTATGATGGATAAATTTCAAGCGACCGCTTGGAGGGAATAATCGGTGCGTATCTCGTCTTCCCATATGATGATGAGCAACAGGAACAATATGCATAGTTGTGAGCTAGTTTGACAAATAGAACGTGAAGTGGAAGCACAAATTTGAAACTGTGTGAACTTCGTTTACTTTTCAAAACTACCATGAAGCCAATGAATCCTTATCCCCATCCATATTTCGTTGGGCTTTTTTTCAAAATCTATGGATTTTTTTCACAACTATACTGAAAACCAAATGAAACTTTCTCAAACAGAGATAAACATTTGAAGTTCGTTTTAAACCTCCTGAAACTCCTGGATTATTTTCAAAAGTATTCTTATTATTATTTTCATAATTTGTTGGATTTATTCAAAACTGCACTGAAGCCCAAACTGAACTTTTTTAAACAGAACCCTTTCAAACCTTGGGGAGCTCCTTGGCATTTACTGAAGTCCACTCAAAACTTGTTTGGAGCTCTGGAAACGTGTGGAAACCTCTATTAATGAAACTTAATTTTGAAGATTAGTTGCATGAGGCTTGGACATTAAAACATGATACCTATGTAAAACTTATTGTACCTTTCCCCTTCCCTTTCTCCTTGCTACAGTGCCCAGAGGCGATCCGAGGGAGGCTTCGAGGTTTTCCCTCCCGCCGGCGATCCGGCCATTCCGTCCCGCCTCCGATGGCCTTCCTGGGCCTTGGAAGTGCGGCGGATGGCGGCTTCTCGCCGGCGGGCGGGTCTTGGGTCCTAGTAATCTAGGTTTTGGTCCCCGAGTGAGGGTAACGAGGCGGAGGCGTCGTCTTCGTGCTGGGCTTTTTGTCGCTTTGTCCCCGCTCCGACGTTGCTTCCTCCGGCTCCGTCGGGAAGTGTGTTGGGTTTGTCTTCTGCCGCTCCTCCCTTGGAGTTGTTGGCGGATCTTCTGATCTCCTTCGTCGCTCCGCTGGTGCTTTTTGGGGCCTCTTCTCTGGTGTTTGCTTCTCCGCTGGTTCTTCGTGCTTCGCCCTCCAGCAAGACGAGGGGGTTTTTTTCCCTGCCAAGATTGGGGCGCCGCTCCGGCCGATGCTCCTTCATCAGATTTTAATCTCCGCCTCCAACGGCGGTCTACCATTGCGGCTTATCAACGGACTGAGGTCCTTTTGAAGTTGGCGCGGAGCGCGTCTTGTTTCCAACAGGAGAAGAAGCTTGGCGAAGACTCCAATAGCGTCTGCTGAAGCGGCGAGGAAGACGGCCTTAGGGGCTTATTTATATTTTCTTGTTTCTTCAGGGACTTATGTGTATGTTGTCCTTAACATATATCAGATATAAAAAATACCTTCGGGTGTTTTTTTTAAAAAAAACTTATTGTACGTCCAAAATTTATTAAATGAGACATCCGTGAAACCACCTGTCCTGTTGGTAGCGTGGATACGGTTGGCTAGTAGCTCTCAAAATTCAACCCGCGACATGATTCCCTGGATGAGATAATGCCACGTGGCGAGCGGACCACCGTCCACTTGCTCGTGCCACGTGATGATATCCTCCATGGCTTCCTCCGCCCGCATGCTTCCGACAAATTAGAGAGAAAGCGAGCTCGCCGCAGAGGAAGACGACGAGCTGCTGCCGGCGGCGACTCGTCACGCCGGTAAGCTGCTTCTGCTTGATCACTGTCAACTCACTCGAAGCAAAATGGCAGCTTGCACTTACGATGTCATCTTCTTGCTGAAGCTGAGCAGCGATTGATTGATTGATCCGCTGTTCGACGTACGGCGCCGTCCGCATCCATGCTGGCTCATCCGAGCGGGGTAGGGGCGGTCCGGGCATCGGCGGCAAAGGAGCCCCTCTTCTCCTTCGGCGTCATCGCCGACGTGCAGTACGCCGACATCCCTGACGGCCGCTCCTTCCTCGGCGTGCCGCGCTACTACCGGCACAGCATCACCGTCCTGCAGAGGGCGGTCCGCAGCTGGAACGGCCACAAGGGCGCCGGCGTGAAGTTCTGCGTCAACTTCGGTGACATCGTCGACGGCTTCTGCCCCAAGGACAGGTCGCTGTCCGCCGTGCAGGCCGTCGTCGCCGAGTTCGACCGGTTCCGCGGCGGCCCGGCGTACCACATGCTCGGCAACCACTGCCTGTACAATCTGCCCCGGAACGAGCTCGTGTCCGTGCTGCGGATGCCGGGCGCGCCTACTACGACTTCTCGCCGTGGCCCGGGTATAGGTTCGTGGTGCTGGACGCGTACGACTTCAGCGCCGTCGGGTGGCCGCGCGACCACCCGGTGGCGGCGGCGGCGAGGAGGTTCCTGGAGGAGAGGAACCCGAACCCGGACAAGAACAGCCCGAGCGGGCTGGCCGGCGAGGACCGGCGGTTCGTGATGTTCAACGGCGGCCTCGGCGAGGAACAGCTGCAGTGGCTGGACGGAGCGCTCCGGGGCGCCTCGCGGCGCGGGGAGACCGTAGTGGTGTGCAGCCACCTGCCGCTGCACCCAGGCGCATCGTCGCCGGCGGGGCTGATGTGGAACTACGAGGAGGCGCTGGCCGTGGTGCATCGGCACGGCTGCGTCGCGGCGTGCCTCGCCGGGCACGACCACAAGGGCGGGTACGTCGTGGACGCGCGCGGCGTGCACCACCGCACCCTGGAGGCCGCGCTCGAGTGCCCGCCCGGCACCGACGCCTTCGGGCGCGTCGACGTGTACCCCTGCAGGCTGTCGCTCGCCGGCTCCGGCAGAATGGCCAGCACGGACATGCCGCTCGCCGTTCCCCAATTGAGCTAGCTACCTAGCTTCTTGCTTGCTGCTGCTGCTGCTCCATGACTGCGAGCACAGAGATGTTGCGCCACGCACGGGTGGTCCGTGTTTCATTCCTCGGCAACACACGATAGCTTTCTATGTAACCATTTATACAGTCTGAAACTGATCATGATCCAGACGAATTTGCAAATGTCGTGTATGATCAGAACCTGACAGAAACCGCTCGTCATGTCGAATTGTGACTTTCTAGATGTTGGAGCACTGTTGCTCTCTCACCGTCTAACGGAGCATTTATCTCATGTCATGGGCAAGCCGCAAGCATCAGCCTCACTGACTGGAGTTTTTCTTTCGTTTTAATTGTTGTATTTTGTTTCTGTTGTTGTTGATGATTTTGATATGTGACAAAACAAACGTTGAGCATCTCCTTTGGTGCTACCAGCACCCCCCTCCCCCCGGTTCAGCTCTCTTATCACTGCTTAATTTGCTTGCCGGCACTGAGGCTCCACCATCGGTGGTCTTTCGTCCCTTCATTCGAAATGTAGGGTTAGCGTTCTGCTGAATCCGGACACTAGATCCCGTGTACCCAAGCTCTAACATGGCACTGAATTTTTTTTTCTTTTGTTTTGATTGTTGTATTTTGTTGTTATTGTTGTAGTTTATGATTTTCTGTGTGGCAAATAAACGATGAGCATCTCCTTTGGCGATACCACTACCATCCTACCCCCTATGACTGCATGATTTGCTTGCCGACACAGAGGCTCTACCCATCGGTGGTGAGGCCCCTCCATCTCAAACTTAAGGTCAGTATTTTGCTAAATCCTGACACTAGCTCTTGTGAACCCAATATCTAACCTGGTTGTAGAAGAAGATAGACTTGGTTGAGAGAACGATTACAGTGGCGAAGTAAGAAAAAGCGACATGCATCTGCATTTTAAATTTTTGGATAAAGATGGTAGCATATCTGTGAGAACCCGTATTTTCTAAAAGCCTAAACGATAGAATTAGGAGTTGAGTGTAGATATATCATTCACTCATATCAAAAATTGAGAGAAATTTTAAAAAAAATTTCTTTATATTGGATAAACATGTCACATACATAAATAAAAAGTAATTCGATTTACATATATATATATATATACATATATCCAAGAGATAAACAATTTCATTATAAGTCTATGTACATAAATAGTATGAATTAACTCAAAGATATAAGCATGCACTCAAATGACTCAATTACATTTATAAGAGTTCAACAATTGAATTACAAATATGAGGATTCACAAATCAGATTTACAAAAAGTTCAATATTACAACTATGGGTATTACAAAATATCTACAATAAAAAGGAATTAAGTTAATGTCTTGTTCTTCTCTTTAGTCTTTTCCATCTTCTCCAATTTTTTTCCAACCTGCACAAAGAAAAAGAGCTACAAGAGGGTATTTTGGTTAGGATAAAAAAATGTTTGCATCTCCTGGGGAGATGCAATGTTTTGTTTTGGAGATTGATCTTATGGAACTAGAGAACTAGTTCTAGTTCCGATAAAAGTCAGCATTGACCTATGGAACAATCAAATTTAAAGGCATCAATACTTAAGGCAACATCTGAATCAATTTGTAGGCAACTAATGAAGGCAACAGTAGGCAACCAATCGAGGCATCAAATCATTAAGTCCCATAAGTCAATCTGTGTTTAGACTAATCTCCGTGAATTAGGCAACCGATTATGAATTAAGCAAGGATTAGGGCTTGCTTTCAAGTATAAATCCAGCAGCCCTAAGCATTTAAAAATGCTAGAATAACCTGATCTTAGCAACAGCCCACGTACAGCCACAATAGGCGGCTCAACTCACCATCTCAACAAGCTGTCCAAAGGGGGTGAACCATGACTTAAGCTGCTGGTGGCAGCACATGGACACCTCAAGCTTGAGAGTAGGATAAGGGTTCATTAGGGGGCTGCCATGCAAGCACCTTACTCACCAAAACTTGATAAGAGTCATCCAAGAGGTGTCAAGCCAAGGCAAATTCGAAATCCCAGCTCAAGAGCCCTCAACCACCTATAAATAGAGCTCCTTGTGCTTCATTTTCACCTCAACACCAACCAAAACAGCACACATACATAGAAAGAAACTGAGCAGTAAAGCAAGGTAGCGAGGAGGAGGAGGCGTAGCCTGAAGAAGAAGGGTTCAGAATACCACAAGAACAAGCTACCGCTTGCTTCAGGTATACTAGAGGAGAAAGAGATAGCAGATTTCAATAAAAAGAAAAGAAGTACTCAAACTCTGCAGAAAAATTCTGCGTTAGGTTAATTGAACCAACCATCTAAACCAAATGATAGTAATCTGTTCTTATCAGTTTGGGATTAGATGAGAAAGAAATAGAGAGAAGGAAAAAAGGGATATAGTGTCTGTTCTTATCAGTTTAAAGAAAAAGGATAGGTCAAGAGGTAGCATCTGTTCTTATAAACTTTATCACACAAGAAAACCTATATAGGAAGAACAAAAATAACCAAGATCACTTAAGCATCTGTTATTAATAGCTTAAACAAGTATAAGAAGGAAATCAAGGATAGTACATGTACTGGACAGTAAAGAAAGAAAGAGAAATAAGAGCCCTAAAAAGAATAAACCAGATCAAAGAAGAGATAGTAGTCTGTTCTTCTCAGTTTAGTAATCACATAAGAAAGAATTAGAAAAAATAAAAAGATTAAGCTAAGAATATGTATAGCAGATGTTCATAAGCATGCTGTGAAATAAAACATGAGACATGAGCTAGGGAAAATTAGATAACAGATGATTTTCATCTTTAACAACCTAGCTAAAAATGTGAGAGAATCAACCTGGGTCAAGAAAGCATCCATAGTCAATATACATATGCGAACAGATGGGAAGAAAAGCAAATTGAACCAAGGAAAGCATCTGTTTCTAATAAAAATAATAGGGAAATATATTGGCCTAGATGTAATGTAACAACTGATCTGAAGTTTAGGAACAAATCAAAAATGAAGTGCACTAGCTTAGGTATTTTTATACTAGTAAAAATCAAGAATCTGGAACCCTAGCTAATAGTAGTATTAATATCTCAAGTAATCAAATTGTTAAGAGCAGCATGTTAGTAAAGCTAGCTAAGGATCAAATATAAATTGAGTTTAAGCAATTAGTAGCCGAGGTACTCATACACAAGAACCCCCCAAATCAACTCATCAATTCAGAACCCTAAGAACCCTAGCATTGGGGATAAATTAAGAAGGAATTAGGGTTAATAGAAAAGCAGGAAGGAGAAGGGGGTAGAAGGGGGTTACCTGAGGCGGCGCACCACCGCGGTTGCGGTGCGGCCAACTCACCGCCGTCCAGCGGTGGCGGCCGGTGAGGCGGCCAGGTCGGAGGCGGCCGAGGCGACCAAGGCGGAGGCAACCGAGACGCGCAAGGGCGGCGGGGCCGCGAGGCAACGGCGGCCTAGTAAGGGGAGGCCGGCGGCCTGGAGAAGGAAGGCCGGCGGCATAGCAAGGGGAGGACGGCGACGGAGCCAAGAAAGAGAGGAGGCGGCATTAGGGAAGCACGGGAAGAAGTGAGGAGAAAGAGAGGGAGTCGGCGGCGATTTTTGGGGGAGAGAGAGAGGATTGAGGGGGCGGCGGCGTGTGAGTGATCAGGTAAAGGGGAGGCAGCCGGGGGGCCCAGTTAGGGTTTTCCTAACCGGGTGATAAGCGGGCCAGCGGGCCGGGTTAGGGCCGAGGAAGGGACCTCAGGCCTGAATTGGAGTTCAGCCCAATACCCTGATAAACTAAGTTTTTCTCTTTATTAATTAAAAGTCTTCCATGACTTAAATTTTCTTTACAACATATATATGTATACTCCAACTCCAACTAAAATTCTACTCCAATAAATCATAAGGAATTGTTATCTAAATGATGAGTATATATATATATATACACCTATTCTTTAAAGAAAACCTAAACATTTCTTACTATTATTGCCACAAATTCAAAAATTTAAACAAACACTTTGAAATTCATAAATTCCAATTATTTAATAACTTCACCACACCACGAAATTTTCGATAATAAATTTTATAAGTTCAAAAGATAGAGCAGATAAAAAAATCAAGAAAGTTAATAAAAATATCATCTATTGTATTGTCTTCGACACGGTAGTCCACATCAAAATCTAAACATTTATTGCATTGTCTTCGACAAGGTAGTCCACAGCAATACGATTTTCATAAATCAACCTCATCATCATAAATATGCATACATCCATAATTGCTATCTTCGGAATAGTCCTTATCGGACGATTATTCTACTTCAGATCCCGAAGTTCTGCCGATTTCGTCCGAAGGGACATCTCACTTCATTTCTTATCCATATCAAGGCAAGTTCATTTCTTGTTCATGTTGATGATTATTTCTACCAACTATTATGCAAATTTCCTTCTTCTTATCACCTATGATAATTAATAAATGGACTGCATTATGATTCGTTGAATCATATATTGGTGGGCAGTGGAACCCCGGTTTGGAACTTGTGGGGTGGTCAGGGTTCCATTGCATATGGTATCATCATAAGGTTAATAACAAATGTCAGTTGGCATTCTTACGCCGTAAAGATAGCGTTAACCGCAAGACCTGTTATGGGACAGGCGAGTCAAGTAATACCTTCTTAGTGCATATCTCCCAGGAACGTATGTAAAATAACGTCTGGGGAAGCGTTAAGTCCCTCGCCCAGGGGAGCGATAAACCCTGAATTTCCGCTTTGGGAGGCGTTATGTCCCTGAAATATACAGAAAAGTACGCTATAATGACGAGGTGGGTAGTCGGTGCTGGATCGACTACATAAGGGAAGATATTGCCAAAGGGAAGGGTGAAAATGACTCGAAACCTTAGACCTGGCCACGCACCGATGGGAGTGTGATGGGTCTCGTACCCGGCTAAAGGCTAAGTCACTTGTGGGTAAAGTAGCGCACCTCTGCAGAGTGTATTGAAGTGTGGCATTGTCACTCCCTGTTCTGGGTATGAACTGCGATCGTGGCGGGAAAGGAACCATCGGAGGTTCTAACGACCCGTGAAGCCTTCTGAACATAGCTAAATTAAAATTGACTTCTATCCAGGAACAATATTGGATTCATGCATATCCTTTGAGGACTTTGTCCTAGTAGAAATAGTCATTCAAACATCTGTTGCTATTATGAACTTGTTGAGTACCTTCTGTACTCATCCCCTACGTAAATCTTTCCTTTGTTAGACTCTGAATCGTTAGAAGTTGAGTATGAGGAAGTTGAAGTCCAAGAGGGGAAGGAGGAGCCGGACCTGACAGGAGGGATCGAAGGAGTCGATTACTATATCGACTATGGAGAGCAGGACGGGGCAGAGCTAGAGCAAGAGTAGTTTAGTTTAGTATAAGAATAAAATAACAGTCTTACTTTTCTGCAATTTAATCTTCAGTTCTATATTTCTGTTGCTATTTTCAGTTAAACTTAACTTACTGTAATTCTGTAATAACTTATGTATATTTTGGAGTCTGTAATATATATAGTTGTTGGACCATCAATGCTTCTGTTGTACATTCTGATCGATGTAATATAATGAGATGGGATTTTGTTATATTATATCAAAGACTGGCACACTACACCGTGCAGTGGTGTGCAGGGTCGCTTCAATATCTCAGAGCAACAGACGCTAGGTATCCCTTCCATGTACGCGCCATGTGTCCCTCAGGAGCCTCTCCGGGCGTGTCATGTGGAGCGACAAGAGAAAGGCCTAGTTGTCTTCCTCCTTCCAAGCATCCGTTGTAGCTTCTTCTTCTTCCTCCTCCCGAGCTAGTCGTCACTCCTCCTCCTATATTGAGGCATCACTAACAAGAAGGAGAAAGCAATAAAATATATCACCATAGGGGTAGCTAGCGAGGGTCATTGACCATCATCGCCAACATCAAAACTTTACCAAAGGTGAGATGCTTAATGTGCCACCATACATCATGACAACAACCGCGGCAGAGGGAAGAGTGTCACCAGTGGAGAAGGAGAAGGGAAAGGAGAGTGGTACGAGGATTGCCGAATGCTACGGTGACGTGCTGGATAGAGGAGAGAAGGAGGCATGCTAGGTAAAGCAAACGATGATGCGCATGATAGGTGGGGAAGAAGAGAGGTATAGTGAGACGGAGAGGAAGAATAAAGATGAAAAGATCCGAAGCCACCCAGACATGACACGTGTCTACGCAGAAGAGGATGCCTGTCTTTTCTCTCCGCCCACCTCCTTGCCCCCTTTTCTCTTGGAGCTTACAAATAGTTCAAAAAGAAAACTATATTTCGGCATATTTGGCCCAAGCCCAAAATAACCTTATGGCCCATAAAAAAGCCCATCCCAGGCCTTCCAAAAGCCTTCTAAAGCCCATCCGCGAGTATAAAAAAGCGAGCGAGCAGTGCACGGAGCACCTCAAGCTCAAATCCCCAGACCTCCTTATCCCCTCCCCCCTTCCATGGCCACCTCCGCCATGTCACTCGCCGTGGGCATGGCCGCGGCCACAGACGCCTCTGCCTCCGCCTTCCTTCCCCACCACAAGCTCGCCCCCGCCTCCGCCTCCCTCCCGCTCCTCTTCTCCCGCGCTCCCCTCCTCCGCTCCACCCGCCGCCTCCCACTCACCCCCCTCGTCGCCTCCTCCGACGCCGCCGAGGCGAGCCTCGACTGGGCCGAGACGGAGGAATCCGAAGAGCCAGTGCAGGAGGAGGGAGTCGTGGAGGAGGAGCCCGTGGTGGCGGCCGCGGGTGGGGAGGGGGAGTACGCGGCGGAGCCGCCCGAAGAGGCCAAGGTGTACGTCGGCAACCTGCCGTACGACGTCGACAGCGAGCGGCTCGCGCAGCTTTTCGACCAGGCCGGCGTCGTCGAGGTCGCCGAGGTGAGCACACCGCCGCAAAAACCCCCAAAATAATAATAACTAAGAAACTAAAAAAGAGCAATGCGGAAATGCGTGCGACCTCATCATCTCTGTCATCTCTGATTAGGCTGCTCGTTAAATTTGGGATTCGCGTTGCTTGCTGTGATGAATTTGGTTACCGATTATCCTGTACTGTGCTTAACTGGTAGTATACATTTAGAGTTTGGTTGTTGTGCCAAGCTTGAATTGGTACCCGCAACTGCTTCCGTTTAGTGCTAGTACTTGCTTGCGCGTGAGCTAGCGCCCTGTAGATTATGCGTTTTGGTACGTACCTCTTGGTTCTGTTCATGTTGTCAGCTGTTGATTTGTTCGGTATGTGTATCAGTTTATATATTTGTGAGTATTTGATGATTATGCAACTTTGGCGGTGGCCTTCAGTGTGAATATCATAAATCCCGATTTGTTGTCATCTTGTGTTGCTGATTGCAAGAAACGGGTCGTTTCCTGTAAGTGTGGTGTCATGGTTTTCTTCTGTTTTCTATGAATGTTGTAGAAATTACATTATTTTTTAAGGCTTGGATATCTAACGCACATTCCTTGAGTTGGTGTGCTTTTCTCGATTTATTTTGACTTTTGTAACTTCGACGTTGCTTTGTGCAACTCTAGGTCATTTACAACAGAGAGTCAGGCCAGAGCCGTGGATTTGGATTCGTTACCATGAGTACTATTGAGGAAGCTGACAAAGCTATCGAGATGTTCAACCGCTACGTGAGTGCATTTCTATCTTCTCATATATTTTTTTAGTTCGTTGAATTATCGAGACTCAACAGATAACTAATTTATTTCTTAGCTTTCATCACTTGCATGTCTTCAAGCTATTTATTCATATTTGTTGCCGTTACACGTGAAATTGGATGTACCTTGAGATGACTCAAAACATATCTTTGGATAAAAGGGGACTACTGTCAGGCACTTATATCCTGTGGCTTAAATCACATAGGGACATAGGCTAATTTCTTTGAAGTTGAAGAGATTATAGAGTACAGAATATAGATGCTCGCATGTTTGATGAACAACTCAGCACTGTACACTTGAACACAGTAGAACAGAATGTATAAGTTGCATATTGTGCTGAATAGCTGACTGATTTAACTCCTGTTTAACAGGACATTAGCGGAAGGCTTCTGAATGTAAACAGGGCGGCTCAAAGGGGCTCTCGTGTGGAGAGACCTCCTCGACAATTTGCACCTGCTTTCAGGGCTTATGTTGGCAACCTGCCATGGCAAGTGGAGGACTCTAGGTTGGTGCAATTGTTCAGTGAGCACGGGGAAGTAGTTAACGCTACGGTGGTCTACGATAGAGAAACTGGGCGTTCACGAGGATTTGGTTTTGTAACTATGGCTTCAAAGGAGGAACTCGATGATGCTATTTCTGCACTTGATGGACAGGTGACAACATCATCATTGATCACTATATCATTTTCATAAGCTGTTAATAACACTACTACAACAGGAAGCAAATATTTTATCTAGAATTGTCGAATATCACAATGTGTACGGCAAACATTGAAGCTCTGAACTGATGCTAATTTTATTGTTATCATATACTGTAGGAGTTGGATGGCCGCCCACTTCGAGTGAATGTTGCAGCGGAGCGACCGCAGCGAGGGTTTTGATGCGGGGGAGAACATGGTTGCATGTTTCTCATGAACACATCAGAACAGAAATGCTAAGTGTTACTGCAGAAGGCGGAAGCTGATGTCTCCACTTATAAATCCTGTATTAGCCTGCTGATGCTGGGTTCTCTACTCCCATCTCATCCTTTTTTGATGCTTCTCTTTGCTGCTGATGTTATTATGTTAATTTCTGGTGAACACCATGAGTTCAACTTTTCAAGTAGGCTACTGTAATGATGCCCCTAGTGTATCTATTTTTCTCATGATAATCCAATGTTTTGTTCGTAATGCTATTTAAGCGAAGGACGGGCTGCACGGCAGCCGGTGCACTTTCGCCGGCCAAAATTACGTTCCCCTTGCAACCTGACATTGTTCGCGGCACCAAAAAATTGAAGGATTGCATAAGTTTATAGGATACATTATCCTAAGCCAACCCAAATAGCCAATGACACGCATTTCATTATGAGAGCAGTAGCGACGAGAAAACATGCTGCATAGATGCTAGTAAGGACAAACCCCCAGCGTTTTACAGACAGTAGGATCAATAATTCATGAAGTGCCAGTATCCTACATTGTTGGCAAACCCCAGCGTTTTGCAGAGATAGTAGGATCAATTTATGTACAATGACAACGTCTTGATAAGGAGGTTCTGGGTTCACACACTGAAGATAACATTTGGCAGAATGCGGCAATCAGTTTGCATGCAACTGGGCGGCCTTGCTAGTGAGGGGTACATAGCGCACAGACGTCTCGTCTCTTACGCTGACCGAGCCATCCAGCTTCTTGTCCACCACCTTCAGCTCCTGGAAGACGGTCCCGACCGGGATCACCATTCTACCACCGGGCTTCAGCTGCTCAATTAACGCCTCTGGAATCTGTGGTGCTGCGGCTCCGACATGGATGGCATCATAGGGTGCGAGCTCTGGCCAACCTTCCCTACCATCTGTACCAGTTGTAAACATCAATGAGCATGTCGTAGAAAAAAAAAGAATCTCACATCCGAGTTTCAGATACACCATAGTACGATGGGCACATTTGCCACATGTTTCATCGGATGGTATGGACAAACAGCGAATTCACTTTGAAGAATAGAATAATTTGTTACTATGCCAGACCCAACAGAAGTACCCTATATAGCTAAAGAAGGTTCATTTATTTAGTAAGAAAACCTGAAAATTTTCACAGTTGATATGTTCATCTGAAAAACTCTTTTGTTTGTAAGAAAGGAATGAGAGAGATATGGAGTAGAAAGAAATTGCCCATTTTTTCTTTATCTTTTATTTCTATGACCAGACATTTTATTTTATGGAAGAAAAACAAATGGATTTAGTTCATATTCACGAAGCCCTAGATTTTTGGGCCGAGCTGGATTTGAACCAGCGTAGACATATTGTCAACGAATTTACAGTCAGTCCCCGTTAACTGCTCGGGCATCGACCCAGATTTATTCTAGGGTTTTTTATTCTAAAAACAGTAAAATACTAGCGGAGAAGCAAGTAGATAATTGGAAATTTCAGACTTGCTCTACTTACCAGCAACGTGAATACTGAGGGATCCATCATTTAGCTGTGGGGCTGCTGCACTCTTCTTGATGTTTTCAGTAGAAGAAGCAACCAACTCTGGAATATGTTCAACACCAACTGCACGTCCTTCTGGTCCAACCATGAGCGCAAAGCAAGCTGTTAGGTACCCAGTGCCTATCAAATTTATCAAAAACAACCACAGTGATTTCAGCAACAAACATACAGACCAAAGTATTAAGCATTTAAGCCACTAAAAAGAATCCCGTAGTATCATCACTTAGATCCATATATCAGTGTTACATAAACAAAAGCCTTATAGGAAATAGCATTACTAATGAATCTTCAAAGCAAAGGTTAAAAGGAGAGGATAACAGGTCAAATGTGGCGAACTCTCCTCTCACACTGTTCTGCATTATAATAAACAGGCGATATGCAGGTTTTGTAGATGAAATTTTTTGGAATGAAATATTGCACGAACCTCAACAGACCATATTTGAGATGAAACAGTACAAAACCGATTAAGATGTTTTCTTTTGAAACAAGAGATAATTTTAAAATCAGTTAACGCAATAGCGAGACTCTTGACATAGTTGCTATTTCCAAGATAAGGAAGGGAACACAATAAGACTTTGCCATACAGCATAAGCATTGTACAATTGAACTGGCTAAACACAACCGAGTGCGATAAAGACCTGATCCAACATCCAGAGCCCGCATTCCAGGCTGAAGATGATCCTCCAGGAGCTCTAAGCAAGCAGCATGCATGTGAGGCGCGGAAATGGTTGCATTGTAGCCAATTGCCATCGGGCTGTCGAAATAGGGAGAACCACCGGGAGGCACAAACAACCCCCTGTCGATGGTCTCCATCACCTCCGCAACTTTGCTCGACTTGATTATCCCGTACCTCTGCAGTTGCTCAACCATGGCCTTGTTCTTGTTGCTAGCTCCGCTCGACCACAGTCGGTTCTGTATCAGTGTCGACAACAACAACATGAAACATATGGGATCAATCCCCTTTTCCATTCTAAAGGGTCCGCAAATTCAGTGAAGAAAACTGACTCTCTGTGAACGACCCATTAACTGAAATTCATAGATCATAACACATAAGAATAATCTCATCTTATGCGCAACAATGGTTAGTTAAAAGATGTGCACCGCGCAAGACCATAGGATAGCCAAGCGATGCGGCACTTGTCTCTTTGGCCGATAACTAGACTTCGATTCCCACCAACCATGGGATGGCGGGTTTATCTCTCTGGATTTTCTACTATGATTTTCCGGGATTTGAAACCCGTGGTTTCGGAGCCTTAAGATGATTGCACTCAGCCGGTTGTTCCCACCAACTACAAAAATGCGTACCCAAGGAGGCACTAGGAGAAACACTAAATGTTCTAACGATTCCCCTCCAATTCTGCTCCAATTCGACATATCTCCATCGTTACTCCTCGATTCAGGCCGGGGTGGCGATTGCACCTGACAAAGATTAGAGTTTTGACCCCAAGAATTACCCGTACTATGGCCAGATCAGGGGGTTCATACTAAGAGAAGCAAATATAAAGAACCAGGTACAGCGCAATCGCAATCCTGTGACTGTAAATCGGACGAAAAAAATAAACTTACGGAGCGGGGCGAGGAGAAACAAGAAAAGATGGAGCGGAGTACCTCCATGGCGAGAGACGAGGGGAAGAAGAGGAACTGAGGTTCTTTGGGGAGGTGGTAGTGGGGTGGGTCTGGAGGAAGAAGATGCTGGACTATATCGAGTGGAGCAAACTGGAGAGGCTTCGCGATGCTGCCGTGCGCGAGGAAACAGCACCGGAATCTTGCATCTTGTTCACCTCCGGCTTGGCTTAATGGCAAATTGATTGGGGAAAAGAACTTCCCCGAGAAAGAAACATGTGTCCCCTGCTTCAGGCCACGATTTTTCGGTGTTTCTGGGCTGGAATGGCCCATGCATTGCCTCCCCAGTTAAAAGTCGCTTGGAATTCCTGAGTACATCCTCAAATACTCTGTGTTTGTTTGGAAGGTGATGATTTTGGCATTCATTGGTGAATTGAAACAGTTTTCTGTCAAAGTCTAGCAAAATCATATGAAATTTCGGAAATGTACAGAGGCTTCGGGACGAGATGGAATTGAAATGGGTGGTTTTTTGGGCGCAATGGCCCACGACACTGCTTTCCCTCCTAAATCGCTCGGTTATATTCTGTCTGCAGCATGGAGTTTCTACACTCTAAACACGACCTTTGTTTTGTTTCTTTGCGGGTAAGAGCGAGCTTTATTGATCACAAGTTTGTAAGATTACAATCAGAGGCAAGAAGCCTGCCGTACAGGAAGGGGTGGCTAGCCGCCAAACTGCAGAACGCAAGCTCTTCCTAGCTAAGTGCGTTTATTCATGAGCTACTTTATTATACTCTCTCTTTACCTTTGCAACTTGGGTATCGGAAAGAATCCGAATCATGGCCGTGATCTCCTCATATGGGTGGCCTAGCAGTGATCGGCTGCCCTCCTCCCTCTGCAGACCCTGTACCAGGGATGGATCCAGTATAGAAGCGTTGGTGTCAAGTGACACCAGTGCATCTTGGTCAAGCTAAGAGATATCTCTACTCAATAGAGAGAATGAACCCAATTTGTGAGAAGAAATAATTTATATGACACCAATGGTAGTTTTTTCTGGCTCCGCCCCCTGGACAACAGTCAAACATGACCTCCTTTCTTGTATAAGCTTTGTTCAATTGAGTTTGTTTAGTAGATACAAAACACAACCTAGACATCATGCGTGTGGAAATAAATGTGCGGTACTCACCGTGCATGCACTGGGATGTTAGGAGTTAGACAAAAACTTATATGACTAAGCATTTCATGTTCGGAGAGATTCTAATGAATTATGCTTTCGCTATTCTGTGGGGTTGCACTGCACTGAGCCCTTTTTCTCTCCCAACGGTATAGTCATGATATACAGCTCTTCTAAGTATCCCCCCCCAAAAAAAAGGTGAGACAACAACATGCATGATACATGGCACTAACTCCAATTCACACTCATGATAATATTTGAATAACAAACTTCATCTAGAATTTCATAAGTAATAAACTAATAATGACTGAATTCGTAGTGTAAACTGCAGATAAATTGATGGACGTAATTTCTTGCCCTCTGCATGTACAAGTACTACATGCGACGTGTACGTTCATCATGCATGACTTTATTTTCCTTGCAATACTCCCATGATCATAAAGGCCTGTTCGCCATGAATTAGAGCTCGTCCTTGGAGTAGCCACCCTCTTCCTCGCCATGGGCGCCATGTTTGGGGTTGGGCGAGGTCTTGATGGGGTACGACGCCTCCATGGCGATGCCGCAGAGGCCCTCCTTGTTGCGGACGTCGCGCTTCATGCGGATGTACCCCTTCTCCCCCCACTCCGGCCCCCACGAGTTCTTGACGATCCAGTACCGGGTGCCGTCCACGGTGGTGCCGTACCCGACCGCCGCCACGCCGTGGTCCAGCTCCGTGCCGCACTTGCCGGCGAACACGCCCTCGGAGTAGAACTGGAAGTGCGACCCGCTGGCCTCGATGGCCACGGCCACGGGCTGCGCCGCCACCGCCTTCTTCAGAGCGGCCTCGTCGTTCGCCGGCACGTCCTCGTACCCGTCGATGGTGACCGCGGAGGGAGCCGCGGATTTCCGGCACGAGGCCTGCCGGGCCTTGTAGGGGTAGGCGTCCTCGGCGGCAATGCCGCCGTGCTTGGCGATGTACTGGAAGGCGTAGTCCATGAGGCCGCCGTCGCAGCCGGCATTGGCCTTGGTGTCGCAGTCGACGAGCTGCTGCTCCGACAGCGACGTCAGGTTCTTGGTCCGGATCGCGTTGATGCCCTCCACGGCAGCGATCGTCGAGAAGGCCCAGCAGCTGCCGCACTGCCCCTGGTCCTTCACGCCGGTGACCGCGCCCTTCTGCCGCCAGTCCACGGACGGCGGGAGGTCGCGGGCGGCGGCGCCGTGCGCGAACCCCTCCTTACGCCCCTCGCCGCGGAACATGCGGTGGTGCGCGACGCGGGAGCCGGCGTAGGTGCGGCGGAACTCGTCGGCGGTCATGTCGCCGAAGCGGTTGAGGCGGAGCTTGTAGGGGGCGTCGCCGCGGTTGAACTCGTGGATGAGCCGCACGTTCTCCTTGAACACGTTGAACCGGCGGGCCTTGTCGCCCAGGTCGCGAGCCACCGTGTGCTGCGCGCGCCACCGCTCGTACAGCGACCACAGGGACTCCTCCGACGCCAGGTCTTCCTCACCGAAGTCTATGGCGCTGGCCGCCGGCGCCGTGGCCAGTAGCGCCATGGCCACGACCAGCGAGGCCGTGGCGGTGGCAAGCACGAGTTTTCTCGCCATTGGCACCTTGCAATGCTAGGTAACTCGGTTGTGAGCTCGATGGGTGTGGTAGCCATGGGGATCAGCTGGTCCTTGTATAGTGGTTGCAAGCAGAGCAGGAGTGATCAGTCACTGGATGTCGCATGCAAGAATCAATTGAATGGAAGGTGCATGTTGCTTGCCGGCAACAGCTTAGTTATTATTGGTCGCGTACCTTATTTTCAGAAATTATTAGTCACTTACTGCATAAAAAGGGTACGTAATCTCCACCCTCCTTCTCTTGTTATAATAGAAAATGTAGATGGATAGAATCCAATTATTCGATCCTCGCATTCGAGGAGTACCTGTTAGCAAAAAAAATTCTTAGATGAGTACTTGTTAACAATTTCACCATTAATACTATTGGTGCAATTGTTAACTAATAACCGTGCATACCAATAGTACTACCCGTCTTCACACAGAAGACGACGCCAGCATAATTAAGAACCAATGTGGATATGAAGTATCGGTTTTGCTAATTCTGAGTTGTCTGAAAATTTTCGAAATAAACAACCCCATAAAGTAATATTTAAGGCGTATCTATAATTAGTTTTTCCTTCTCTTTTCCGCATGACTGAGAAAAAAAATACACGTTCTGAATAGGCCCTTCATGATCTGGTTGCTACAATACATTAATGTCTCTACCATTAGAGTGGTTGTTATCTCCAACAATGATGTATTGGAGATGGTGTGCCCTATGGTTTCATCTTCAAATCTTGACTCAGAGAGAAAACCTGCAGTAGCTTAATTCATTCATCGATTCACGTAAGCAATTGTAAGGATCAGCAGCGCATGTCTGCGTTGTTACGCATGCATGCAGTTAATCAGGGGTACGTACGTATGATCGAGCGTAGGTTGGGGGAATTAATCAGGGTTACGGTGGGTTTGGCCAGATCAAGAATTAGCGAGGAGTTTACGCTACAGCCGTGTGCAAAATTAAGCTGCTGCATCGCTTCTAATTGGGGATTGTGCGAACATATATACTGGCTATATATCACCATGTCTTCAGGATTCAGTTTTCCGTGGCGGCGAACCCATGCTTTCAGTGCTCATGATCAGCGTGGCTAGCGCGTGTCTGGAATAGAGGTCGAGACCGGAGTAATGAAATCTTTCTTTGTCTAGGATAGAACTAGAGCATGCCAGATGTTCCTATGCATGAGCTAGCGTGTGTAATTGACGTGCACACAAATATACATATGAACCGTCCATATATGTGCTCACGGAGAGGAGATATGGGATTGAAAACTGCAGTGGATGTAGAGGAATGTCAATAGTCGTCGAGGGAGGTCAGAAGAGTGGTCCTAATTAATTCCTTGAACTAATAAGCAGGTCTCCTGATTAAACAAGCAACGAGTAGCATCAAGCGAGGAAGGAAGGAAAGCAAGCGTGTTGTCCCCGGCCGGTTTGATTGGTGTGGATGTCGATGGATCCATCGACTAGGATTCCATTTCCACGGTACCTGTCGTCTATCCCTGTACACTGCAGTGCAAAGCTTTACGCATGAATCACATTGATTAACTTCAGATGTTTACACCTTGTGCATCCTCTGATGAAGAGGCCGGAATTTTTTCTTTCTATTATCTAAAGAAAATGTTTATACCTCATTTTGAAGCACCTAAAAAAATGTTTCTGTTATTTTGTTATTGAAAACGAAAAGGGAGATGACAAAACAACAGATGGAACAATAATGGGGCAGTAGATGCATGAGTGCGTGATTTCACAAGATGAAATTCTCAAGCAACGGAAAGTTTGCAAGCGCAAGCTATCTTGGATTACCAAAAGTTTTCTTTTTCTGTCTACACATATATGTGCATCGTTCACGATCGATTGGGGCTTGGCCTCATCTCCTAGATTCAACAGCATCGATTGCTTCATGCGACACGAAACCAACAAGCCTAATTACATGTGTACTGATCCAACAATATCGATTGCTTCGCGCCAATTACTAGCTGGCAACATGCATGGCCAAATGCTAGTCTTGTGCTGTAACATATATGGCAAGCAGCTTCGTGTCAGGAAGATACTTGTTTCTGCTGTAGAACACCTCCACTGATGTATTACTATTGCTCGTTGGACATTGATGCCATGGGATCATCTCTGTATGACTGTACTGCCAATCTTTATCTCTGATTAAATTGATTCTTGTGCTTGCGGGGTTCCTGACAGTTAGGTCGGATCCAGATACGTGTCATCAAGTGTTTCGATATGTGAGGCAACAAAACACACATGCACATAGGCGTGAACGTGCATGGATGCATGCCAGTACAGTTCTTCTTGTGTTACAGCTTTGATCTCTGCACCGATTGATGTACATAGCCAACGTGCCAGTACATAACTTCATCTTTTTCAAGGACGGCACGTGCACGCACGCTTAGTAGAAGGCAGGCACCACGTGCGCTGTTTTTCACATTTTTTGTTCAGGAAGTGTATAGCGGGCCATGGTCCAGAGAAGAAGAAGAGTGGTACCTATGTGTCATGGGTGTCGGTTTGCATCAGATTAGACACAAATGACCCATTGGGCTAGCTATGGCTTTGGTCTTTCTGGCCCTATAATAATTGCACTTTTCCTTTTCCAGATGAGGAAGGAATTTGCCAGAAAATTTACGTGGTTTAGCCCAAACACTGACAAATCGATCAAAAGTTAATAAAGGAAATCATGATCCTACGATTGTTCAAGTTAAATTTCTTCTCGAAGCTTGCTCACACCACAAGGACCGCGTGGCCTAATGGATAAGGCGCTCGCCTCCGGAGCGGGAGATTCTGGGTTCGAGTCCCAGCGTGGTCGATTTTTTTTCTTCCTTTCCTGTTCTAATCTTTCTATATTACTCTTTTTTAAAATCTTTTTGTTTTACCAAAATGCATCTAAATGTTTCTCGCTTACTTCCTAGTACACTTGTAGAAAATTAAGCGAATTTGCTTGAGTACAAGAAATATTTATAGAGAATAGACCCTTCTAATATTTTTGGTATGGATTAGACTTGACAAGGAAGCCATCACCTCACCATCTACGTATCATTGGACTGTGTGTCGTTTTGTGAATACGATAGCTAAGTAGTACCAGCAGATTTGTTATATATTTAAATTTGTGATAGAAGATGTTCTCAGTGATATATGGTTAACTGCTAGCATGGTATGTAACCATCAAATGTTTAAAAACTCTATCCTGACTCTTGATCGAGGTCTAACTCGATGGCCTTTTAAATAGATAGTGAACACATCGGGACATAAGCCACAAACACGTAAACATCTCACTTTGTTGTGAAAAAAAAACCTATAACATCATCTCCTCGTGTCATACGTACCACATATCGCTATCACCTGGAAGACCCGATCTTTATTACTAGAGCATCATTAGTAAAAAGTCTTATTATGTCATCGTTCCGCGTAATGTATACCGCATAATCTTAAGTCTGGACGTGTACAATGTGAGAGAGGCTAAGTTTTCTATTTCACTGCCGAATAAGCAGAGGCTAAGTTAGTAAAAATTTCTTTAGTGTTTATCTCCTCCTCTCATCTCAAATATGAGTCCCACTCCCACAGCTAGATTCACATGCTCACTTTATACCATGTTCTTTCATTTATGTGATTTCATTAATCCCCTTTACTCCCTCTTCACTCTTTTCTCTCTTTACATTTGCTTTGTTTAGTAAGATGGAGCCGGCTTTTGTACCTGCATTGTTCCATACACGACAGTAGTAAAATGTTATCTATGAATACAAAGAATGCATGATCCAAGAGTAAAATTTGTTACAAAGAATGTTACTATACAAAAAATGCTTAATATTTGATGAATTTTTCTACTGTTCCAAACACCCAGTACTTTGCAGTATACTTTTTCCTTACTGCCTAATCTTTTGAAGATAATATCTTTGCCTAGTTTATTTCTTGTTCATGGATGCAAAACAAACCAAAATATTTTTTCATCTCACACATTTCTACTACTGGGTGCTGCCTCCATCAATCCAAGAGTAAAATTTGTTACAAATTCATACAAGGTCTCAACCAATCATGCATTCAGCAATACAATCTGCAGACTCACTATCAAATGAACCAAAAAAAAACACCTACAATGACCACGGGCCTCTGGAGGAAGGGCTCGCGGTGGTCGTGGCGTTTCGGTGACCTCGGGGAGGGAGTAGCCGGGGACCTCGGTGACGGAGCAGTAGGGGACGCCGGCAATGTGGCGAGCTCGGGGATGGGGCCGGCGAGATCTGGGCCCGCGAGCTCAGGGATGGGGCCGGCGGAGGAGAGATCTGGGGCTCGGGGACGGTGGAGCTCTAGTGGCTCGGGACCGGCGGGAGATCCTGTGGCGGCGGCCGGATGCAGTGAGGGAGAGAAGGGAGGGAGGTTGGGTGGCGGCCGGCGGTCGGCTTGCCTCGGGACCGGCGGAGATCTGGGGCGGGATGGTTGAGCGGCGGCGCGGCGACTTCTACATCGGCACGAGGGAGCGGGAGCGGCGAGGAGGGCAGGGAGGAGCGGGGGGCGACGGGGACTGTGCTCTTGGAAGAGAATCGGGCGTGAGGTGGGTGGAGTGGGGGCTAGGCTTGGGCGCCGAGGGGAGGGGGAGAAACGGGTGAGGGTTTTGCTAGGTGGCAATCTTCTATTACTAAATAGCTACTCCTCACTATCTATTTTTTCTACTCTGTAGTGGGACCACGTCATCTTAATTTTATTTTTAATTTATTGCTTGCCAATTAGTTTACTTCCTCTCTAATTTTTCTTTATGTATCTTCATTTATTTATTACTTGCCAATTAGTTTAGTTCCTCTCCAATTTTTCTTTATGCATCTTTATTTACAGAAAATGTTGGCCTTATGAGTTGTGGTGATATCCTTTATACAAATCTGCACACATAATTTTTTACTATCAAGTTTGTTGACCTTTGGAGGTTTGTTTGATTTGGTTTGTTGTCCTCCAACATGAATTTTTGTAGTATTTGCCTCTTTGGTGACTACGTGGTAGATGTATATATGGTTTGAAAATAACATGCTTACTTGCTGTTGGTATAATTTACATAATAACAGCTCACGAGTTCTTTGCGTAGTGGAGATTACTGACAATATCTCAAGAAAGAGAGGTAAATAATTACCATTATGGTTTGAGCGTGACTACAAGTATAGACAATCTCCTGCACGGTTGATGGTTGGCTCATTGCCATACCAAATTATAGACATCAAGCTTGCAGTTTGTTATACACCAATAAAATAGAATTATTATCCTACTACATGTTCACTAAAAAATTATTAAATGATCTAACTTCAATTTTATAAAATCCATATTTACAATTTCTGCAGCAACGCGCGGGATATCATCTAGTTTACTATAATTTCCTAACCAAGTCCGAGGACAATTTCGAAGCCTCTTCCACGCTAAGCTCGGGAAGCTGGCGGTGACTTGTGTTTACGGTCGCCTCCCTCAGCAAGCCAAGCCAAGCCAACCCAAACCAAACCGGCACAGCACAACGCCTCCCCACCTCCTTCTCTCCCTCTCCCTCTCCCTCTCTCTCCCTCTGCGCGCGCCGCGACAACGAGAAGCCGCGGCATTGAATCCGCCCGCAAACCGCCGCTCGCCGGTGAGATGGAGGCCTCCGGCAGCTGGGACGCCATCGACTGGAACCAAATCGAGGTACGCTGTTCACCCCCCTGGTCGCCCACGCGCTCGCTCGCTCGCTCCTGCGGGTCCCTGCCCCGCCCTGTCCCCTCTCCCGCCTTGCGGGCGCGCTCGGGCGGCTGATGCCCGGCGGGTGGTGTGGGGCTTGGGGTTCAGTTTCTGACTCGGCGCGTGTGCCCCGCGCGAGACCGCCGCCTCCACACGCGCGCATCGCCCCCGATGAGCGCGCGCATGTGCGTGGCGCCCTCCTCGCGCGCGAGTGTGTGTATAGGGTTAGGTTGTGGCTGTGGTGTGAGATTCTTATGTGGTTTTTTTTTCTGCGCTTTGAAGGATCCGCCGTCGCGGAGGTCGTCGCAGGGCATGGAGGACTTCCTGCTCGAGGACGAGGAGGTTCACGCCCAGGTTCGACTTCATTTCCTCGAGTTTAAATTCCTCACGCTTTGATGCTGAGATGTCGTGGATTTCATTTCCGAGACGACAGCTCTTTTGGGGATTAGTGAATTTAGCTGTGGGACGTGGTGTTTTGGTTGCCTAGCGATAACGTGGTGTATGGCAAACGATTGTGTGGATTGTCCTTAGCTTAACCGATGATATGCATTGGTCACTGCTTGGGATGACGTGCCGGATTAGCGCGATTGAATGTGCCCATCTGTTGCCTGCAACTAATAATCCATACGCCATTCACAAATTCCGTTTAATGCAAATGGGGCAGTATAATCTGTCTTAGTACTGCGGTATACTATATCTCATCCTTGCCAGGGGCGGAGCCAGAGATGGACCAAGCCTTGGCCTGGATAGACCTAAGCACTGTATCCTACTGATTATTTAACTACTTAATCAAGGAGGCTTTAATAGGTTTTTGTCCTAGGCCTCGGGCCACAGACCTGGCAGCCCTAGGCCTAGACCCGCCACTGATTGTTGCGTTGGAGTAGTAGAAGTGGTACCGTATCTCCCATCAACATAGAAAGTGGCACCAGCCGAAAAGAATGAAACATCATTCAAGACCTCCATTGGTTCCCTTTATTTTATAGCCTCAAGGGGCGGCTTCTTCTGGAGCTAACAGAAACAAGAATACGCCTAAGCTGGATGTAAATTTCAATGGGGAAACTTTTATTTAACATTAATGACTTTGTCACAATAATCAGTAAGGTACATCAATTTTTATCTACGCAAATGTTGATCCACAATAAATATTGAGTACATATGGTCATGCCCTAGCCATAAATGGAACTAAAAATTGCTACTTCAATTGTTTATCTGTACAACCAAACCAAATAAGTGGTTCATGTGAACAAATGGAGAGATGGGTTGAAATTTGCTAGGGAGTGGGCGGCCCCAGCTATCCTGGAATGCGGTTGCCTGGCCGTGGTCCATGCACTCCGTCGCGCGGGAGAGGGGGGTGACGCTCTGATTTTGAAGGAGGTGATGGATTTTGGCGTGAGTTTGCCAAGTCTGAAGATAGAGAAAGCGAAGAGGGAGCAGAACTTTGTAGCTCATGAGTTGGCACAACATGCCCAAAGTTCTAGGCTGTGTGCGGTTTGACACAATGCCTTTCCTAGTTGTATCGAGCAATTTATTAGTCTAGATTATAAGTTGATGTCTGAGTAATCAATAAAGCTCTCTCTTCCTTGGCAAAAAAGTGGTTCCTGTGAACAAATGGATGAAAAACAACTCAATTGTAATTTTAGTGAATAGACCATTCGTGAAGTGGAACTTCTTTCTGTGAAAACGTAATGGTAGACGCTGGAGTAGACAGCCATGTTATTAGTGCATTGCAAACACATATGAGGTACTCCCTCCATTTCAAAATGTAGGGCGTACTTTGACTGTCCAGATCTGAACTTTGACCATAAATTTCTTATACAATATTTTGTTAATATTTACAAAAATCACAATCATAAGAAAGTGTTTTTGAATACGAATCAAATGATATCAATTTGTGTAACATAACCGACATATTATTTGATTAATTGTTGGTCAAAACATGAATTTGGACAGTCAAAATATGCCTACATTTTGGAACAGAGAGTAGTGTGTAGCAACAATATAGCAAGTGCTACATACTTGGCTATAAAGTGGTGGAACCAGAACTGTACTTTAGCATCGTAATCAAGTTCCTAACTAATAGATCGACAGTCGGGGTTCCCAACTAAGTGATTATAGAATGCCTCTCAAAAGATATGGAATAAATGTAAATTGCAGAAAAGGAGGTGTACCAAGCCAATAAACTGGTCTTTAGTGAAATTTATGTGCACCAACGAAACTGGTGCCACCTACACATCCACCACGCCATCTCAGTTCAGTCTGGGATTTTATTGCCATACGTTTTCAAACTGGCTGGATAGGGACCACTAGAGCTAGCTCCACCATGCACAGCTTAACAAAGAACTAAGAAAGGTCTAAAGGCCCAAGTAGAACTTGTGCTGGGTGTTTCAAGGATCAACGGGCTGCTTTTGCTGGCCCTAGTTCCTCCCCTGCTCATTCATCCATAATAATATAAAACATCGGAATGGCAGATGGCTAGATAAGAAATTAACCAGGGGAAGATAATGGATATGGAAGGTTGAAGATAAATTCATTGCAGTTGCATGTATTAATTGTTCATGCTGAAAAAAAGAGGCCCAAGTGTTCGTCATGATTGCTCGACTCGTTCATCTTGCTGACAAGGAAAAAAAATAAGTGCCTAACTGCCTATTGATGACAATTTTCCACGTTAAGAAGTACTTACATTTGTGTGGGGCCAAACCATTTTGGTGGTCAAGGTTATTTAATCTTTAGTGACTTGTTTGGACCTTCAAGTTCGTATGCAAATTAAAGGATAAGTACACACCACGAGTTTGTAAATGGTAATGTATTTTCAGACATAAAGAAAAAATCCTACGCTCACTGAATTCTGCTTTGGACTTTTACATTTGTCCATCTCGAATTTGACCCTTTCACCTCTCCTTACTTAGGGCCATGGCGTTGTTCTACTAAACACAGATGAGGCTGGCATAGTTTCAGTGACAAATTTCCGTCTTCTCTTTGTGGTAAGCGATCATATCATTATCTGTTGCGATTGTTAAAGCTAACTCTACATGATGTGGACGCCTTCTACACTTAAATACAAATTCATTTTATCATGCAGCATTCATTTTTTAGGTATGGTTCATTTTTTTATATTTGCTGAATCAACTTTGTTCCATTGATTTGGAATCTAGAAAATGACTTGATTTGTTTTTTGATTGGGAATTTAGTATATTCTGTCTTACATTTCCCTTTTTGAATTAATCATGCAGCTCAACACCGCCTCCCCTTCAGTCACCATCATACTCTTATTCTTCTTTCATTAAGTACGATCCTTTTTTCTTTCAGAGCCAGGCAGCAAAAAGTGTAATAAAGTTGGGTACCATTCCCCTTACTGCAGTTGAGAAGTTAAATGATGTAAGTCTACAGTTTACCTTCGCTGGGCATTTTATTATTTTCAAGTTTGATTTTTCTTTTTTGGTGCATGACCACTGTTTTGTTTGCCCTAATGTTGGCAAACAATTCTTATAAATTATTGATTAGATTGGTTCTGTCGCAGGATGTAAAGCTTCAATCCCTGCCCCGCCAGTATGATAAGAAGCAGCCTCGTGAACTTCTTCAAGTCGTTGGTAAGTTTGTACTTTATATGGTCGCCTTTGAGCACAATGATGTCAACTACAGTTCTACTTAACCATGAATTTGAGTAGACCTTAGTGGAAGAATGAAAGTGGTCTGTCTTGAGATGATACTACTGATGTCAGGGATCTCTTTTACATATCATCCTGTTACTGCATCCATCATTTTATCGCCAGGCGGCTTGGATTTGTGACACTTCGCCCAGTGCAATAGTCGCAATGTATTTCATTTGTTACTATCCATTGACATTGTTGTTCATGGATCTGCACCCTATCTTCTAGCGATTTTGGTTTACCATGTTAAGAAGTTTGGAAATGCATTTTAATGACCTTACCTTTCACTTGATCTTTTTTCTGCTCAGGTAAAGACATGAGAGTTATTGTGTTTGCTTTTCGCCCTAAAACCAAGCAGGTAGATATCCTGTTCCATACTTATCTTCTATTAAAAAAGTATTATTTGCTTATTGGTTACCTTTTTGCCTTTTTTTTTGAGCTATTCCTGGCATTGTCTATAGGTTGGGCAATATCTCATTTTGACTTCGCATGTGCTTGTACTTTGTTATACCAGATAATTGTGCCAGCATTTATATTTTATCTTTTGAGATCTACTTCTGATACTTATCTTTCCAGAAAAATGAAGTGTTTGAAGCTTTGAGAAGATACACTAAGCCTGCTCATCTGTGGGATCTATATGCATTTGCTTGTGATCCATCCACCGTTGATAAGAAATCCGATCCAAAGTTGCGGCTCTTGAAGGAATACCATCGCCTTTTTAGGAAGTGGTTTCCGCATTCACCAAGCAGTGGGTTTGAAGTTGAAAAAGATTCTTTGCGGAACGATTGGTGGAGACTAACTACAGCAAATTCTAGCTATTCATTATGTTCAACTTACCCCTCTCAATTGATTGTTCCGAGGAGCATAAGGTACTTTTATGCCACTGGCAACATCATGTGATAATTTCATTCTCTTAAACACATGTGCAACAAGTCATGTATACAATCATTTTTGCATTATCAACTAGCGATGAAGATTTGTGGCAAGCTTCTACTTTCCGAGCCGGCAGACGCTTGCCTATTATTTCATGGTGTGACCCTGGTATGTGTGCTCAAAATTTTTTATTTTTTTTGCCAACAGAGTTCATTCTTTTTTCTGTAATTTTATGCTCACTATATTGTAAAACGGTTGATTTGCACGTGTGGGTTTGTTGGCAAGTTGTTCTCTGCATGATATAACCTCAGCGTCATTTTTTTTACAAAATTGGTGGTCCATAGTTATTCAGTTATTACCGTCCTACAGACCACAAGCCTGGCACCACCACCACTATTGTTACTATTTTTGCAGTTGCAACTTGCAAGTTTATCCAAACCAGTCCATTATACTGGTTATGCTGCAACTCTTGAGAGATTCTTTCTTGTTGCTGGACACCTAATGTTGAAATATCTATTTTATATCCACATTGTTGATATGGTAAACAATGCATTTTTTGGTTTATTAAAAGCGCTCGGATACTTCACATTAAACGTGAACTTGTTTCTATCACAGGGTCTGGAGCTGTCCTGGCAAGGTCATCTCAGCCACTGGTGGGATTGATGATGAATTTTAGGAAGTGAGCTTATATCCATCTAAATAGACTTGACACATGTACTGACTTCTGAGAGCTGTTGGTCTAATCATAAGGTTGTCTTCTGCAGCAATGCCGATGAGAAGCTTGTTTCTGCTCTTTGCACCCAAACTATCGATGCCCATGGGTCTTCAAGGTAATCAGAGCTTTTCATTCTATGTCGGTTGGCTCTCTCTTTTGAATCCATTGAATTACTGTCTCCTATAATGTGGCCTTACTCTATTAACAAGAATTGTCTCTTTCACTAATTGACTAAGTTGTGCGGAGCTTTACTTTTGAAAAGGATGTATGTATGTAAAAGGTGTTGTACTGTTGCTAGCTTCCTTGGATTCTTTTTCACGGGCACTAACAACTTAACAAGTAAGTACTTCAAAAAGGTCTATACTGGGCTAAGGAGTGTATATCTGTAGAATTACTGAGGCTGAGGATTTACTTCCATAGCAGATGTCATGGCATATTGCATTTTTCCTACTTTTGTATTTAATAACGGGGAATCAGCACAGTGATCTGAGCAGATGCTAGCTAAGTTTGAGCCTTTGTTTTTTATGCCCCTTGCTCAATATCTTTTAGCACCTTTTGACCTTTTCTGATGCCTATCCGTTACGAGCAGTTTGAATGGTCTTCATGTTACAATTCTTCTGCTTACAATATGAACAGGAAACTATACATAGTCGATGCCCGGCCAAGAGCAAATGCTTTAGCAAATGGGGCAAAAGGTGGTGGCTCAGAGTCATCTTCTAACTACCCAAAATCTGAGGTAACAATATATGCACGGCTTGTGAATATATTCCATAGACCAGAACATTGCTTTATGCTTCGTTATATCTCTTTAATTCATTGGATTCGGGACCAGGTTCTCTTTTTAGGAGTACAAAACATCCATACAATGAGAGATAGTCTTTCTCGCCTTAGGGACTATGTTGATGCCCATGGGTCAATATCATCGAACGGAACCCCTTCAGCTGTATCCCTCGTCGGTGATCGAGTAAGTATTTGACTTTACCATACTGAAATGTCTGCATGGTCGTCAAGAACCAAACATCAGAAGAGGAGAGATTGATGATTTGTTGTTCTTTTTCCAGAGAAATCGTGGATCAACCTGGGGTGGAGGAAGTCTGAATAGCATGACACAATTTTCTTCAATGCTGGGGGAATGGCTAAACCATATCCAGAATATCCTTGTTGGTGCTTCATGGATTGCTGCACAGATTGCCCAGGAATCAGCTTCAGTTCTTGTACATTGCAGGTTTTTACTTACCTCAGTATCTATAGTTTGTGTTAATTGAATTAATTCACTTATTCTGGTAAATGGAGAACATTGATGATGTTGATTTCTGTGCCTACGTGTGTTGACCTTGCATTTAGTTCGGACATGCATGTAAGTGCCTGGATGTGTCGGGAAGGTTTGTTATTCTCTGCACAACATACTTACTCCATATCAATTCAGAAAAAAGAGTAACAGAGGACCCTATGCTAATGTTCATGTAGTATTTGTGTAATAGGAAGGAAAAGAAACCATTTTTTGAACCTCAACTATCGCACGAGTCTGCCTTCAAGTTTCAACCTACAATTTCAAAACCGTCTAAAATGCAACCTCGCTTCATTCACTTGTTTTTGTGCTCTGGATTCTGTAGGCATTATTAGTTAGGCAACCCTGATATGTGCATAAGTGCATATATATATATATATATATATATATATATATATATTTTAAAGTTTCTACCACTAATTGTTGAACTTACATAGTCAGAACTTGAAAAAATGCTTTTTGTATTCTTGTCATGAGTTGCCTTTTGGATGTAAAATAATGGTGAAACCACCTTGAGAGGTTATTGAACTAGCATCCGGAGGTCTTTGTCTTCACTCATTTGGTATATTTATCCCCTTTTCAGAAGATGTAGCTTCTGTAATCATTTATAGCTGGGATGACATGCCAAAGCCACTTAAGAGTGGCCTCCATGACCAGATGGACTAAAATTAATTGAAAATTTGGTTAACTATGACTCTTATGTGTGTGTGACTTGCTTTGTTAGAGTCTTGCCCTCTGTTATATGAAGATTGGTCTTTTCATTTGTAGGGTGTGAATGACATTAGTCCATAGCTCTTCCGTTAGGGTGGCTCTTATAGCATGTATTTCAGGTACTTTACATGCATCAAATAAAATGCACTGAAGAAAATTTCCTTATTTTTTCTTTACAAATCGTTTGATGTTTGGCCAATGGGTGGGTCTTTATTCGTTGTAACATAGGTTGTCTGTCTTGTTGCTATTGGTTTATTGCAACTATTCTGGCTGCTAGTTCACTGTTTCACACCTGGGTTTGCAAACACTGGTATGTGAAAAGAAGTCCTGGGCCTCAGCTGCTATGGACCTACGGTTCCTGTCAGGAATTAGGAAAAAACATGGGTGGTTGATAAATCAAGTTTAAACACAAACTGAACTGGGAAACAGTTTATGTCCGGTCACCTCCGGGAGCATTAAATTCAAATTTAATCCAAAAATCTAAATATAAATTAATACCAGAATTTTTCCCAAATCCTGGTCCTAGTAGGAATCAGCGGGACTCCAAACCCTTGATGTCTTGTTCATATCTCATGCAGTAAATTAGTGATCCTTTGGATGTCATCTTAGGCCACATGATCTCTATAGCTATGTTGCTTTGTGTTTCTAAACAGCTGTTGAAGGGATTTCAATGTTGGCTCTGTTTTGTTTTTGCAGTGATGGATGGGACCGCACAACCCAGTTAATTGCACTTGCTTGTTTGTTGCTTGATCCCTATTATCGAACGTTCAATGGGTTCCAGGTACTGACTGCACAGACCAAAAAGTTTGCATTGTGCTCCTGGTGGCAAAATACATTTGATTCCTCCTGCCATGGAAATATTTTAGTTTGAGTTTAGCATCATATTTGATGTTTACTTATGTACTTGTCGTTATATGGAAATGTAATCCCGTTAGCATTTCGATGCTATTTCTTGAGACTATTTGTTGCATGCGCCTCTCACGTGATAGGTGGCCTTTTAAATTTTTTAGATTAGAACTGCATTTTATTTTGGCACGATGCACCTCTACATCGAATGTAATTGTAATTCATGCTGGCTGGTGCTTGATATTTTATAATTGCTGTTTATTTTAATCGTGCTCCTTCAATAGTGCCATTGGCATTTGTCACTCTATAGGGATGACTCAGTTTTGGATATAACACTATTTTACCAACTGTTTTAGGCTCTTGTGGAAAAGGATTGGCTAGCTTTTGGTCATCCATTTGCAGAGCGAATGGGAATTCCAACGGTAACTGAGAACGGGGGATCACAGTATGAGCTACTAAGGCAACATTCTCTTGGGAATTTAAGTAGTTCACCAAACAGAAGCACTTTAGGACCACCAGGATCATCCTCTAATACTTCAGTTCAATCCCAGACATCAAACAACAGTTCACCCATACTGTTACAGGTAGCCTACAGGTGCTATTTTTCTTTTCTTTTTCTTGGGCAGCCTGTATTAATAAATAATACGAGTTTCCCTTGCATCTCCACTGCAAAATACGCCTTGTCAGCAACTACCAACTTGTGGTTTCAGTGAATAAATGATAGGTTGTTTCTTTTATATGTTCATAGCCAATTACTAGTTCTGATTTGCTTATTATTACTGTTGCCTAATTATCTATGAGCTATACACTTTTGGATTATGGGTTGTACATATTGGTGCATGGCTCAAGGCTGCTCAGCATTTAGGGTTAGGTTATGTAACAGACCCCTCCCAAATTATGCATGTCAAAAGCTATTCATTTTTTAATGAAATAGCATCAGTTAACGGCATGGTGTGCTTTCATGACTACCAAGGGGATTGAGCATTTGAGAACAACACTGCATGCTGCCCTTTTAGTGGAATAAAGCCTATTCTTCCTTCTGAATAAACTTAACCGTGGCCTATTCTATAGTTTGGCCATATCTATTATGTTATTCATACTCCTATGTTTGTTTTGGAGACATATGGTATATCCGTTGTTTCTAACTTTTTTTTAACCTGCCTTGTAATATGATGTCTTATGTTATTGTTTGGCTGTCTCTGTTATGTTATTCATACTTTCATGTTTGTTTTGGAGACATATGATATATCCATTGTTTCCTTAAATTACTTGAACCTGTTTTAATCTGCCCTGTAATATGATGTCTTATGTTTCAGTGGCTAGATTGTATTGCCCAGTTGTTACGTCTGTACCCATCTGCCTTCGAGTTTTCATCTGTAAGTCTTCTTTTCATCTGCAACTCTATGTGTGTGCTGAAACTAAGTCTCTTCATGAATAGTCATAACCTGATCTGTTTCTGTTGCAGAATTTCCTAGTTGACTTTATGGACTGTGTGTTATCATGCCGCTTTGGGAACTTTCTATGCAATAGGTATTTAATCTAGAGACCCGTCTTGGCTATTTTGTTCTTATGTTATATGTGCATTTTGTGATCTAGTGAATGAGTGGAGGGAACAAAGGTATGTTCGCCAGGTGCCTTTCATATTTTGTTCTGTCTAGAATGTGAATCAAAGATATTTTCGGACAAAAGTGAAGCATATAGAAAAATGGAAATATGAAATGCAGGAGTTTGTGTTCGAGAGGGATTGAAATTTTGGAAGGATTGAATTTCTTTAGGGAAATGCTATACTTCTGTAGTCTGATTTTAGCTTTTTGTAGGACAAGTTTTCATTCCATGGGAAAAAGATTTTCCCATCGCACTGGAAAAATGTTTCTATTGCGTGAAATTTGTTACATGGAAACATTTGAGAAAATAATGTTTCCATAGTACAAGTTTTATGTTACATATATAGAAAAATAATGTTGAATGAGACTACCGATGCCTAGTCTTTCCCATTTCTTTAATGTTCACATTGATTTTCAATTAAAGTAGGCATGAATATGTTGAAGTTAAACTAGGCCTCTGTAACGAGGCATGAGCTCACACTTGATTGGTGGTGTATGCTTCTAGGTTTCCCATGATGTCATGCATGACGTTCACTATGCTGTATTAAGTAGCCGATTGAGAGAGAGAGAGAGAGAGAGAGAGAGAGAAAGAGAGAGAGAGAGAGAGAGAGAGAGAGATTCACCTGTTCTACTTGATTTATTCTGATTGTGAAATATTCTGCATAGCTAATTTCTGAATTAAAATGCCAGTGAGCGGGAAAGGGAGCAATCCGGTGTTACAAACTCTTGTCATTGCATGTGGACTTACTTGGCTGATCTCCGGGCTTCTGGTGGTAGCTTCCATGAGCATTGTAACCCCTTCTACGACCAAGTAAAATATAATGGTCCCCTGGTGCCCCCTGCTGCAGCACTTGCTCCAACCCTATGGCCCCAATTTTATTTGAGATGGACATGCCCCCCAGAATCACAAGGTGGCGGTCTTGAATCCCAATGGCATGCCATGAGTAAAAGATACACGGAATCAATTAAGGTACTTATAGCCTTTTATTTTTATATTTGGACCATCTGTGTGGTATGCAGGGTCGTCAGTAAGTGTTTGACTAGCTCCTTGAGTTAGAGACCATAAGAGGGGAGAGGAGTTGAGAGTGGCATTTATCGAATTTCTCCATAGGATGTTCTGTTCAAAAATGGATGTGTGTGTCACGTATCCTTGTAATGTTCCTTATTGTTTTGTTTTCTCATGTAATGGGCAGGCAAAGGAGGTAGCTGAATCAAGATCAAGAGATATTAAAACGAAGATGGAATCTATGTTAGCAGACTTACAGAAGGAGAGGCGAGCAAGTAGTTCAGCCTTAGCCACGGCTCAAAGGGCTCGAAGGGAGAATGTTGCCATTAAAAGGGCAATACGAACTATAGGTTGCAATGTTAAGTTCTCGATGAACGAAAACCAAGTGGACAAAACTGAGGGGTTGTCATATTCATTTCGAAGAGATGCAGATACTGGAGCCCAGCAAGATGATAATGGTGATTTTTCTGTATCGATCTCTGCAGTTGAGGACAGTTTGGTATCAGAGACACCAAGCAATCAAGTCTGCGAGTCACTCTGCCCCTTCCGCACCAGAGAAGGGTGCAGATGGCCACATGCTGCGTGTGCGCAGCTAGGGAGCCAGTTTGTTGGTTTAAAGGCGAATTTTGATGCTTTTGACCGACTATCGATAGAAGACTGCTATTTTGGTCCAGAATAGGGGAGACCGCAAATTCTTCATGTCAATTCCAGATGCACTTGGCAGCTGCCAATAGATTTTTTTCAGTGGTTGGCGCCTCCCAGTCTGCACTAACAGCAAAAGAGATGCACGGAAGGCAAATCAATTATTGGTTATTTTGACGTGAAGCACGCCGGATTCACAAATTCCTCTCAATCTACTAATGATCTCTGCTGGGCAGTTAAGAGTTCTAAATTAGGGGTTAGCGATTGGGTAAGAGCCACTGGGGACTGAAAAACAAGTCCTTAGTGTTGTATATAGTTTGTTGATCAATTCATATAAGAGCAAAATAATGCCAGATGCAAAAGATGAATAGTTTCTTTCCTCTTTGTTTCACTAACATTCATCTTGTTAGCTGGGAATAAGAAGTGATGTACATCCTGCTTCGATGAACAAAATGTGATATGTGAAAAATACGGACCCGTTGACTGTAGCATTGTCTCTTTCTTGACAACATAATGTTATTATTTATCTTTTGCATATTTCCGGAGGTTTAAACTTTACTTGAACGTCTCGAAATTTCTGAACTGAAATAACTGGATATTAAAACCGACATGTGCAACCCAATTTACCTACATCAAGTACGACCATTCTGAGAATCGATACAATTTTCGACCTTGGAGTATCACAGGAAAGGAAATTGATCTCAACCCGGCAATCTATGTCCTTCTGTGTGCCTTCGTTTTTCTTACTGAATAACGATAACCAATTAGACCATAAAAGGAACATGTTTTTTTAGAACCATAAAAGCAACATGCTTTATCTATGTCTATCAACAATGATGACCAGGAGGAAGAGGAGGATTCTATGAACGACTGGAACACCAGAATAACAGAGGTAGAAGGCTATCTTATCCCAGATCCTGCTGTTTGCATTTGCAGAAAACTTCTGAAGAGCGATAAAATCTATCTCACTGTTCTCCAGTCAGAAGTTCAGAACCCCAATTTCGAAGTAAGGAATCAACCCAGGGCAGAAAGGGTAGGAAACTGAACAATCTTGGGATAAGCATGCAAAGTCACAGAACAACCAAAGACCACCACAACTTCAACACCTCAACTGCTAATGCCAACCGAGTTTAACCAAAAGAAAATTCAACCAAGAATTCTACTAAGCCATCATGTTGCTCTTCCGATCCTATAAGAATATCAAGAAAGATTGCAATGCATGTGAAAATTTTCGTAATTGAACCAACCGTTATTATCTCTCAATATCCCAAACAAGCACAAACATCACCACCAAGGTAATTCATCAAACTCATGATTTTAGAACAAGTCATGCAGTGGGAAGGTGGGAAGTTTGGAGAATTATTGCCTTGCTCATAGCATCACAGCTGAACAAAGAAGTGATTGCAGCAAACAAAAGCATACAGAAAAAACTAAAAAGGGATGCTAGTGGTGAGCTGCAACAGCAGGGGCTCCCTCGGCTTCCTCCTTGGCCTTGCGAGCAGCAGCTCTTATCTGACGCTGCTCCTCCTTGTAGATCCTGTTCCTGCGCTGGAACTGCAGCGGAAGAAATCACAAAGGCTTTAGTATAAGATCTCCCATCAGCTCATCTTGGTTCTTAAAATCAATTGACACAACGAAAAGTGCAGAATAATAGAGTTACAGACTAGAGACTTGTATCCCAATTCATTTTGTCTCGGATTGAAAGACTTTACTGAGTAAGAATTGAGAAAAAAAAATTGGTTTTAGGAAACTGGGGGCTGATCGCTGTGAAGCAAAACATAATTTAGCATAGGATCTCATCAGGCATGCCAGGGTGTATTAAGTACTTGAATAAGGTTTCTATTACTCGTGCCATTTTTCTTTCTAGTGACATTCTGGAACCAGCAATTCTTCAAATTAGTTATCCCATCACCAGAAACAGGAGGCTACAAGGACCGCCTTGAAAAATTATTCCCAGCTTGTTCGACAAAATTCAGGGAGCAAAATCTATATAAGCAACCTAAGTGGTGCATTATCTGAGCCACAATGCCACCATCCTAAGAGATTACAGGAAAGACTCCGATACACCTTCCTTTCCAAGACTCTTATCAAGCTTGACTACAACACACAAGGAAATGGAGCATATTAGAATCCCAATCCTACTTTCTCCAATCAAGCCTGAAATGGATTTTGCTCCCTGATTATTACTCCAACAGATCCCTATACCCCGGTCTCTCCGTGCCTATAATGAGGATTTCGAAGGCTGATGAGTCACCACTAGGCTACACTGACGATGCAATATAATGAATATCACATGAACCCTCCCAGTTCCGATTCGACTACCACGAAAACAGCACTGCAAAATGAAATTAGGATGTGACTGATGCCAACGCCAAAGAACAATCGATTCCTCTATAGCCATACTGACACGAAGGATCACGAGGGTGGTCCGAGATTCCACCTGTGAATCAGACGAGGCGGAGACGGATCTAGGCATTCGGTCAGCCGCGAGGGGGCAAATCAGCCAACGAAATTTAGATCTCTATCTCAAATCTGCCTGTGGTGAGATGAACGAGATAGAGAGAGGAGAGAAGAGTGGGAAGGGATGGGGCAGGGACCTCCTTGGAGTGGTGGAGGCACTCGAGGTAGTCCTCGCGGAGGAGGCCGCAGTCGGAGGGCTGGCGGCAGCGGCTCATGCACTCGCTGAAGTCCAACCAGAAGTCGTAGCACCGCCCTTTGTTCCCGTTGATCCCCCACCCCGACGCCATCCCTCTCTCTCTCTCTCCCGGCGGCCGGCGACCTTCCTTTTGCTAGCCTCCTCTCTCCGGCGGTTGGTACCAGTCAGGATGAACCCAACCCTCTTTCTCTACCTTCCTGACCCTCAGCGACTATGACAATGTGGGCCCACCTAAGGTTCTGTTGGGCCTTGCGCGCGGCTCTGGGCCTCCAGAACCACTGTGTCTACTGTTTTTCTTTCTGGTTAAAGGGTGTTTGGTTGGGAAAAGCTGCTGAAAAGCTCAACCAAACGGCTAGGTTTTTAGTAGCTTTTATTAACGGTAGTTTTGGGTTTTGCAGTGCAAATTCAACTCACAATGTACTAAAGTTTCTATGCTCATTTTTTAAAATGTTGTAGATGGTTTGGATTAACCAAAAACCATATGTTCACTTTCCTACAGCCACGACAACTTTTTTAAACAGCCAGCTAACAGCAGTTTTGTCAATGCCCAACCAAACAAGCCCTAAGAGCAAGGAAAAGATGAAACACTTTTGCTTGTCTCTAGATCACTTATAGGAATAACTCCGACTCTAATTACTGTTTATTTCACCATAAAATTAAGTGTGTAAGAGATAAATATATTACACATATAAGTACATGTACAGAAGTAGAAGGAACCTGTTATTTCAGACATGAAGTCACTTTTACCATAGCAACCAGATAGAGCAATCTGACAAGCCAAGCAATTAGTGGTGTAGTTAGACATGCAATGCTCAATGCTTCAATATGATTATCGTTTTCAGACTCCTTAACTTCATGCTTCAGCTAAATTAACATGTAGGCAGAAAGCAAAGTTAGAAATAGTTTCTGTTCTATGCTTCCACCTGAAAAGATGTGTGGCAGGAAACCTGAATACTAAGAATTCTATCTCAGCATGGCCACCTATGCAATCCTGTCCACAAGTGTATGGTGGCATGCACAGATTTACCTACCCGATGAAAAGAATACTAAAAAATGCATATGATGGCTGCAGCGCAGGGTCAACTTGACATTCTGACTACCAATGTATCAAATTGAGACTTTAGCTGTATAAAATGAAATTTAAAATATATAAAACTTCTGAAATTTTGCAGCTTTTGAAATGTGTGAAAACAAGTTCCTACTCATAAGGAAACAGTGCGTTTGTGACATAGATTAACCAACTATACAAGATTTGAGTTGACCAGATAATCTATCTAAGTGAGATCACTTGCTCTGTGGTCTCAAAAGTTCCAAAATGGTACGCATTGCATTTGTCACTGCAGATTCTGCATCTTTTCGTTTCAGAAAAACTGACAAACACATGGATGGTTTAGAAGGAGTGGCAAACTTTTCTTTGACTCTACCTGAAATATATGACAGTAGGCTTAGCAATAATGGCATCCTCTTCCTCTCCTGCATTAACCAATAAAGGTGATTACCGCTTTGACCTGCTACTTTGATCAAGTCAGGGCTTTTTTACAGTCTAGTCACTTTTTCTTTTTGCTGTTGTCAGATCAGTAAGAAAACCTGGGTAATTGGTCGTTTCTCTTTTATCACAATCTGAAGTACTACTTCAGAAGACCTGTTAAAAATATGGTCTGCTTAACAGGGCACGAACTAATCATATGACCTAGACATATATCACGTTAAAATTCCGCAGTTCTATGGATTAGTTGTCTCTGGTTTGTTTTTTCGAAAAATAGTCTCTGGTTTGTCATTTTATAGTCTGCAACTGCTCTCTCAGAATAAATACATATGCAAATCTAGCAAGAAAGGTAACTCACGGTCTCGCAAGGAAACTTACCACTCAATGGTCACATCATTTTCACCAGTTACCATGAAAAATGGGTTAACCCACATACTATTACATCATAAAGTTTGACCTTTATATGAATCCTATTTGTCAAGCAATTAAATGTAATGCCCATGAGTGCTCAAGAGGATAACAGAGTGGCAGCATGAGCACAACGCAAAAATCCTTGCCCCACAAGGGATGGCAAGATATTTAGTAGGTAAACCATGGACCTAGAAAGGAACAACCACATACCTACCTTCTGCAAGAATAATGCTGTGTCCAACCTAAAGCCTTCTCTCACTCTCAATCTCGTTGCATCATCCATGAAGGGGGAAATGTCACTTTTGAAAATGCTCTCTATTGATCCAATGTTTACAGTTTCATATTGTAAGCCAAGTTAACAGTTACGATATAGAACTCTTTCTTTTTGCATCGTTCTGCATGCTAATTTGTTGAAATAGATTATTTACAGCATTTTCATACGCATTGTCAGTCTTGGAAAAAATGCAATAGAGTCTGACAGAAATACACAAATCTTTAAGCACCTACTTTACCGATTATTTGGTGTAGAACCCCACAATTCTTCATTCCAATAAATTATTATAAGCAGTTTCTTTTATAGAAGCACAGAACCAAGCACCAAGCTTTCCTTACAGTTCCTGTTCTTACAAAAGAACTGAAGTTAATAAAATTGCATCATGCATTACATTTACAGAGCATTTCACAAGTAGCAGAACAGCATCTATAATCACCGTAAGCTTATTCGTAGTCATCGGAGAAAAAGAAAAATGTGTTTTAGTTGCGCACGGGGTAAAATGGATCAGGTAAACAGTATCATATAATGATCAAGAGTCACCATTCAGTGCATCATCGTGATCAAAAGGAATTTTAATCCTTCACGTGGTAAAACAGTCAGTTCTTACGACCCTCGTGCATGCACATTTTCCAAATCTTTTCTTTTCCTCGTGCATGCACATTTTCCAAATCTTTTCTTTTATGTCACTGTTAAAAAGGTGTCGAGATCCAACCGAAATCTTTACCAAACAGACTAAGATGGTTGCATACGGGGACAACGGCGAAACAGTTGATGTATCCAAGCTTACTGTCGTGGCTTCTAATTACATGAAGTTGTGCTTTGTCTGTTGACTTGTTTTTGCTTATGTTATGGGCAAGTGTTGCTTGCAGAGAACCATCAATCTGCAGAAGTTTACAGCAACTATTTGAGTGATGTAAATGCGAACCCAGTGAGATGATGGATGTACGAAATCTGACAAAAACAAAATCCACATGTCACTTTACCAGCTTCTGTTTACGCAGTTTCTGTCTTACAGTGATTCAGTTCAACTGTTCAACAGCTTAGTGGGATTGGGGATAAATCAAGACATGTAGCTAATATATATTTCCCCAAAGAAACCCTTTTGTTGTCGAAATGCAAGTAGAAGATGCTACTGATGCTCTTTAATATCTTAACTTCTCTTGACAGCATGGTGGTTACCAGTTGGTTCATGTTAACTTTGTAATCCCTGAACACATACTGCACCATGCTAGATCAGTACTTCAGTCCTGACAAAGATATTAAGGGTCCATTTGGAACACACGAATTCCATAGGTAAACAGGACAATCCTTATATTCCAAGTGGGGCCTAAGGTGGATGTAACAGTACAGGTAGAAGAAGAGAAACACAATAGCAGAATGAGCCCATTAAACTAAATAGAACGAAATGTGCGCAGGATGAGTTTGTGCCTCATCACTGCAAGCATAAGTTGTGTCAGGATCTTGGTCTTTTGGGTGCTGAACCATAAGAGGTGACGGTGACAAAAATGGTCCACAGCTCTTGTCGGTGTCAGCACATGACGCAGATGTGCTCCTCGTGGTCCATGGTTTCTGATTAGGCAGCTATCTAGTGGCCAGATCAAGAGGTATCCCCTCGTACGCATGGAGAATAGGCAGAACTTAACTGATGGTATGCATCCGGAATAGTTTTTATTACGGATTCGAAGCAGACTTTGTTGAGTAAAAGTTAACTGTCTTATGAAATTCTACGATTTTCTGGTGATAGTTTGGCTAGTGATCTCTAAGTTGTGACCCTTTCAAACAGTTTTTTTCTCTTTTTTCTTAAAAAGAGAGTGGTAAATATAGAACTGATGGACAATCGATCAAATCCAGGTACAAGGACTGCATGTAAGAAAGCAAGTAAAAATGTTAATTAAGGAACCGTGGAAGTTACTGATAATAACAAGTCCCAAATCTGTCGTGGCTAAACCTAACTCGCGAGCACTTAGAACGAATAGAACACAAGACGATTTTGGTGCCGCGTAAGGTTGCGACGTTTTCTGTTTTCTCTTCTCTTATTTATAGCCTATTACATGCTAACAAACTTGGAAACAAACCGAGCGTAATCAACCGTGCCATCCCACGATCTACTCGGACTCTTTCCAAAACTTTAACAAACTTAACTAACTAAGTTAGCTTGCCGGTCAAGTCATGAACTTACCTAACTAAGTCACGTTTCCTGACCGGACTCTACAACTCGGACCAACCCGAGCCGGACTCTAATAACCCGAGCAGCAGGGTTCTAATCTCAACACACCCCCTAAGCCTGTTGCTCGGAACTCACTTCAATGACGCCGAGTTTCTGCCTCATCTCGATGAACTTGACTCGACCCAGCGCCTTGGTGAGGATGTCGGCAAGCTGTCCGTCTGTACCGATGTGGTCGACTTCCACCTTGCCGTCTTCAATGCATTCACGGATGAAATGAAACCGAGTGTCGATGTGCTTACTTCGGTCGTGATGCACTGGATTCCGACTGAGTGCGATCGCCGACTTGTTGTCAACACGCAGTTTCACTGTCGTTGGTGCGCTGCCGACTAACTCCCCGAGTAGCCGACTGAGCCAGACACCTTGGCAAGCCGCTGAGGCCGCAGCAATGTACTCGGCCTCGCAGGACGAGAGTGCGACTACCTTTTGCTTCTGCGATGTCCACGTGATGATGCTAGAGTTGAGGAAGAATGCGACTCCAGTCGTGCTCTTGCGATCATCGACATCGCCGGCGAGGTCGCTATCGCTGAAACCCTGCAATACGGGTTCCTTCAAGTCGCCTCTCTTGTAGCAGCAGCCATATGCAGTGGTGCCGCTGACGTAGCGCAAAATCTGCTTCACCGCCGCCCAGTGTGCCGTAGTCGGTGACTCCATGTACCGACTCGTGATCCCGACTGCATACGTGATGTCGGGTCTGGTGTTGCAGAGATAACGAAGACTCCCGACTACACTCCGATACCGAGTTGCGTCCACGGGTTCGCCGGAGGCCGACTTGCTTAGCTTCAGCCTATTCTCCATTGGAGTGTGAGTGGGATTGCAATTCTTCATCCCTGCCGCCTCGAGGATCTTCATGGCGTACGCACTCTGACAGAGCGTAATCGTGTCATCCTTCTGCGCCACCTCGATCCCCAGATAGTAGCTCAAGAGCCCGAGATCGCTCATGTCGAAGAGGCGATGCATCTGGTCCTTGAACTCGTTGATCTCGTCGTGACTGGTGCCGGTGATGATCAGGTCGTCGACGTAGACGCCCACCACGAGGATTCCGTTGCCGTTGCTTCTGCGGTACACGGCGTGCTCGAGTGGACTGCGCGTGAAGCCGAGTGACACAAGAGATGTGTCGAGTTTGGCATACCACGCGCGAGGTGCCTGACGTAGCCCGTACAACGCCTTGCGTAGTCGGAGCACCTTGCCTTCGTTGTCGAGGTCGACGAAGCCGGGTGGCTGGTGCACGTAGACTTCCTCCTCGAGGTCACCGTTGAGGAACGCCGACTTGACGTCCATGTGGTGCACCTGCCAGCCTTTATGTGCAGCGAGTGCGAGTAGCAGGCGCACTGTCTCCATGCGGGCCACCGGAGCAAAGACTTCGTCGAAGTCCACCCCCTGTCGCTGAGCATATCCCTTAGCAACTAAGCGAGCTTTATGCTTCACAACGTTACCTGAGGGATCCTTCTTGACTTTGAACACCCACTTGAGCCCTATAGCTCGGTGTCCAGTGGGGAGCGCCGCCAACTCCCATGTCTCGTTGTCGTGGATCGAAGCGAGTTCGGCGTCCATCGCCGACTTCCAGCAGGCTTCATCCAGCGCGTCTTGCACACTTGCGGGCTCCTCAGCTGCGACGAGGCACAAGCCGACTTGTTCAGCACACAAGTCGACTTCCTCCTTCCCCTCGTCGAGTTGTGTGAGGATGTCCGACAAGGTGCGGTAGCGACGTGGCGTGTGGTCGAGGTCGTGCCGAGCGAAGTCGGAACTCGGCGACTCGGTACTCGACGATGCGCGGCCAGCGGAGTCAGAAGTCGGGGCCGACTGCTCGGAAACTCGGCGTGTCATGGTATTCGACCACCATCGGTGCCGACTTCTTGGTACTCGGAGATGCTCGGCCACCGGAGTCAGAACTCAAGGCCGACTTCTCCGAGTCGGAAGAAGTCGGGGCTGACTTCTCCGAAGTCAGTGTGTCGTGGTACTCGACCACCAGTTTCTCGTTCAGAAATGGTGCGATGCCGTGTGCAACCGTCGACCAGTTCCACCTTCGTTGTTCTTCGAACGTGACGTCACGTGTCACGTGAAGTTTCTTCGTAGCCGGGTCATACACCCGGTAGGCCTTGGAGCCTTCCTCGTATCCGACGAAGATCATTGGCGTCGATCGATCTGCAAGTTTGTCGATGCCGGGGCCGAGTCGCTTGACGTGAGCAACACAGCCGAACGTACGAAGATGGTGCACCGCAGGCTTACGCTTGTGCCACGCCTCGTAAGGCGTTTTGCCGTTGACACTACGAGTCGGTGCACGGTTGAGCAGATACACCGCCGTCTTCACAGCTTCGCCCCAGAACTCGGACGGCACTGCCATGCCTTTCAGCAGACAACGTGCCATCTCGACCACCGTTTGGTTGCGTCGTTCCACCACGCCGTTTTGCTGAGGCGTGTAGGGCGCGGTGGTCTGGTGCTTGATGCCTTCGTCCTCGCAGAAGCGTTGGAACTCACCCGAGTTGAACTCGCCACCGCGGTCTGATCGGAATGCCAGAAGTCGGCACTCAGACTCGGCCTCGGCGAGTGCCTTGATCTTCTTGAAGCGTCGGAACGCCTCATCCTTCGACTTGATCACCTCGAGCCACATGTATCTGCTGTAGTCGTCGACGATGAGGAGGAAATAGCGATTACCTCCCGCCGTCGCAGGTGTGATCGGTCCACACAAGTCGCTGTGGACCAACTCGAGGGTGCGTTCCGCTCGGTACGCCGATGCTTGCGGGAACGGTAGTCGGTGCTGCTTGCCGAGTGCACAGCCGTCGCAGAACTTGGCGACTCGGTCGATGAGTGGTACTCCTTCAGCCATGCCGAGTCGTCCGAGATTGTGCAGCGCACGAAAGTTCAGATGACCGTAGCGTGCATGCCACAGCCATGCTATGTCATCCGACTCGGCTAGCATGCACACCGGCTTCGCGGGCGTCAGGGGCAGCACGTAAAGTCGACCGTGATTCCTCCTGACCCGCGCGAGTAGTCGGCCGGCCGGGTCCCGAAGTCGGAGCCAACCGTGACGTATATGAGTTTCGCAACCCAACTCGTCCATCTGGCCGATGCTGATGATGTTGCTCCGTAGTCGAGGAATGAAGTATACCTCTGAGAGCCGCAGATGTTCGCCGTTGCTGCACTCGAAGAGGATGATCCCCTTGCCCTCGATCTGGACCTCCGTGGCGTCGCCGAGTTTGACAAAGCCCTTGACGCCGGTGTCCAACTCGGAGAAGATCTCGCGACGCCCGGTCATGTGGCTACTGGCACCCGTGTCCAAGTACCACGACGTGTCGCAGCGATCACCGTCCTTGGCAACTCGAGCTTGCGAGCGTTCCTCGTTGAGCAGCACGTGTTGAGCTGGTTGCTCAATCAAGTCGGCGTGCGTGCACGTCGTGGCGAGGAGGAGCGCGGGTTCGTTGTCGTCGCCCTTCGCCAGGTTAGCTCGCTCCTTCCGTTCACGACGCGGCGCCTTGCAGTTCCTGGAGAAGTGGCCGTATTTGTTACAATTGTAACACTTGACCTGCGACATGTCGCGTTCGCCACCGGATCTGCCTTCCCGGGTACCGCCGACTTGATCACCACCTTCCCGTACGCCGCGGCTGTCGTTGCCGCGTCTACGGTTTGGTGCCTTGCCGAGTTGACAACTCGGACTGCCGTTGGAGCCTTGCCCCTCGGCACGCTCCTTCAGTCGCGCGTTCCACTGCTCCTCCGTGAGCAGTAGTCGGCTGCCGTTGCCGACTTGGGTGTCGTCGGGGAAGTAGCGTTCTTCGCCGAACGCAACCGTCCCATCAACTCGTCGACCGTCATGTCGTTCAGATCAAGCAAAGTCTCGATAGACAGTGCGATCTGATTGTACCGTGGAGGAAGAACTCGGAGAATTTTCCTCACGATGTTTCACGTCCTCAACGATATCACCGAGTGAGCGCAGGTTGTTGGCGATGTTCGTGATGCGCATCCCAAACGCATCCAGTGTCTCGCCGTCGCGGAACGTGAGGTGCTCGAACTCGGTGCGTAGCCGTTGCGCCGTAGCCTCACGCACACGGGTAACCCCCATGCGCATGACCTTCACCGTGTCCCACGCCTCCTGCGCCGATTTCTTCACTGCGAGCGTGCCGATCATCTGGGTTGGCACGGCCCGCAGGATTGCCGCGAGCGCCGACTTGTCGTCGCGTACGCTCGCCGGGTTGCCTTCCACCGCATCCCACAACCCCTGAGACTCCATGGTGATCTGCATCACCAGAGCCCACTCGATGTAGTTCGTCGCGGTGAGGGTCGGGTAGACGGCACTGCTAGTCGGGATGTAGCGCTCCTGCACCACGCGCTCGTGGACGACGATCTCGTTGCCGCCCCTTCGCGCCCGACTACGTCCGCGGCTTTCTGTTCGTGTCCGCGGAGGCGTCTTGGACGTCCCATCAGCGCCGTCCATGATCCCGAGGATCTCAACACGCTCTGATACCAAGTGTCGTGGCTAAACCTAACTCGCGAGCACTTAGAACGAATAGAACACAAGACGATTTTGGTGCCGCGTAAGGTTGCGACGTTTTCTGTTTTCTCTTCTCTTATTTATAGCCTATTACATGCTAACAAACTTGGAAACAAACCGAGCGTAATCAACCGTGCCATCCCACGATCTACTCGGACTCTTTCCAAAACTTTAACAAACTTAACTAACTAAGTTAGCTTGCCGGTCAAGTCATGAACTTACCTAACTAAGTCACGTTTCCTGACCGGACTCTACAACTCGGACCAACCCGAGCCGGACTCTAATAACCCGAGCAGCAGGGTTCTAATCTCAACAAAATCATCGTGGGGCTCGTGCTGATTGATATGATGGCCTGTAACGTGAGGCGCACTCGACGCAACTGTGCAAGTGCCAATATAATGCAACTGGGAACAAAATTTTATAAGAAAATGACTTGTAGCTAGCTATGAAAGAAGAAATGACACTGACAGATTGCCACGTACAAACGACGATTATTTACCTCGTGGATCATTTGCAGGTCATTTCGATCTCCGTTCGATCACTTCATGGTGTTGTTGATGCAAACATAACTGCAGGTGAACTCGATCGTGTTAAGCTTAAGCAGCTGGACTAGATATGGATTAATGCCTCCAAGGTAACAGATACAAGGGAGGCATGTAGTGATTCACAGCCATAGATTAGGGAGCGAGCTCAGAGGGAGGAATCGTTCGTTAATGGGGATTAGGTTACTCAAACTGCGATTACCAGGCGACCCGAATCTCCACACGACCCAAATTACATCTCGTTACTCGAAACTAGAAGCAAGATGTGAATCGCGTTGCCTACTTGCTTCTGTTGACTCGAGTGGGTTTTGCCTTTTGTGTGTCCTTCTTGGGTTGTCTAGTTGGTTTAATAGGCCCAGTGATGTGCGTGCTGGGCTTTACAACATTCTCTTCTTCCTCCCTTTTACTTTTCTTTTAAAGCGCGTTATGTATTATAGGCGAAGCAAAATGCTACAAGGTCAGTTATTCCGAGAAAAGAAAAAATAACCCTGAAATATAGCAAATAAGGAACACAACTCTCAGATTCTTCTCGCTAATGCCGCTAAGGGTGGACGTTTAGTTTTGACTGAAAATCCAGTTTCGATATTTTGGCTTTTTTAATAGGAAAAAGTATATTTTTTACCTCTCAACTATTACCTGTGTGTATATTACACTCTTTAACTTCAAAACCAAAAATGCATAACTCTTAACTCTCAAAACTAGATAGAGTACCCCCTCTCACACTATCTCTAAGCGGTTTTGACCAGTCAAAAGTGGTTCAGGTTCCTCGCAAAAAATGGGTGGTTTCAGGTGACGTGGTTGCCACATCACCTTCACGTTATCCAAAATTTAGGCATTTTTCAGAATAACTTTTCAAAATTAAATTTTGTCAGATTTATGATTTTGATTTTTTGAAAAAAACTGATTTTTCTTTTGAATTTTCAAAATCAGGGAGAAAATAAATAAATTATTTTAATTTTATTTTGAAATGAAAATTTATTTAATTTTTTTGATTTTCTCTCAACTTTATTTTCCTAAAAAATTACTAACATTTTGGATGACGTGAAGGTGATGTGACAACCACGTCGGGATAGTGTGAGGGGAGTATTCTATCCGGTTTTGAGAGTTAAGGGTTAGACATTTCTGATTTTGAAGTTAAGGGATGCAATGTACACTCAAGCAATAGTTGAGGGGTAAAAAAAATACACTTTTTCCTTTTTAATAATTTGGTTTTTAGAAAATGTCCATAAAAATAGTTTATGAAATTCGAAAAACCGAAATTTTGTTAATCGGAAAAACAGTTTCAGTTTTTGGTTTTAACTGATACTTAGGCCCCGTTCGGTACTCGCCCAGCTCCGGCGGATCCCCAAATTCGGATCCACGGGCGATAGTCCGCGCTCCGGGAGGAAAACCGCGGATTCGGCGAACCGTTCGGCGTGCCGCTCCGGCTCCGGCGGGCGCCTGGGACGCGGAGGCTCGGGGGAAGGCGGCACCTCGCCGGATCCGCCGCGGAGGACGCCGGGCGGGACGGGACGGCCTCGCCGGAGCTCAGATCTGCGGCGGCGGTCTAGAAGGCGTCGTCGGGGGGGTGGGGAGGGCCGCACCTGGAGGCTTGGGGGAGGCGGGGACGCCCGGGCGGGACGCGGCGTCGTCGGGGCGTGGCTCTGGCCGCCGTCGTCGGGGTACACGCGCTGTGCACTCGGCGGTGACAATCGGGGGTAATTCCACCCAACTCCGGCGTTTGCAGATCCGTGAAACGCCGATTTCGTCGCTCCGCCGTTTTTGCCTGCAGCCCGCTCCGCTCCGCTAAAATAAAGCGTTCGGGTCGGCTCCGCCCGCTCCGCGCGCGGATTTGCTCCGCGGAGGAGTACCGAACGGGCTCTTATAATGTACTGATCATAACAAAGACAACAAGACGCGCATATCTAATAAAACAGCATGCTTAAGCAAAACTAATTTAATAACCCTAAAAGTCTCGGAGAGAGATAGAGAGAGGGGCTGCGTCTCCCGCACACAATGACTTCCTTTAGCCTCTAGTCTATAGCTTATGCATGGTAATGCCGTCATGCATACATCACCTCGATCTAAACCCTCTATAAAACCCCCTCCTCCTCCTCTCCTATCCGCCCAACCAATTCAAACAAAAACCTAAAAAAAATCTACTCGTCCCTCCATCCATCTCCTTCCATCTCAACGTCGGTCAGGTGCCATAGTCAGAGCTAGCTAGCTAGTTTAACTGCCAAGCAAGAAGTTAGTTTGCCAAAGACGAAGGGCTAATAGAATGGGGAGATCGCCGTGCTGCGACGGGGAGGCCGGCGTGAAGAAGGGCCCGTGGACGCCGGAGGAGGACAAGCTCCTGGTGGATTACATCCAGGAGAAGGGGCACGGCAGCTGGCGGCGCCTCCCGAAGCTCGCCGGCCTCAACCGTTGCGGCAAGAGCTGCCGCCTCCGCTGGACCAACTACCTCCGCCCCGACATCAAGCGCGGCCGCTTCACTGACGACGAGGAGAAGCTCATCATCCACCTCCACTCCATCCTCGGCAACAAGTACGCTCCTTTTTCCACTCTATATATCTTCATGGCATGGCTAGTTGGCTACCTTCCATTTCACTAGCTAACAGCTTAAGCTTTTGCTCCTCCGCCATGGACAGGTGGTCTTCCATCGCGACCAAGCTTCCGGGGAGGACGGACAACGAGATCAAGAACTACTGGAACACGCACCTCCGCAAGAAGCTCCTCGGCATGGGCATCCACCCCGTCACGCACCGCCCGCGCACCGACCTCACCCTCCTCGACGGCTTCCCCAGCCTCCTCGCCGCCGCCAACTTCGCCGGCGCCGCCGCGCACACCTGGGATATCAACGCTCTCAGGCTCCAGGCCGACGCCGCCAAGTTCCAGCTCCTCCAGGGCCTCGTCCGCGCGCTCACCACCGCCACGGCGCCCACGGCCGCCGCGCCTGGCGTAGACCAGCTGATGGCCCTCCTCGCCGCGAGCAACGGAGGAGTCGGAGCCGGAGCCGGACAGCACACCGGCGCCGGCGTTGACCAGAGCATGCTCCAGCAGTACGACGGCCTGCTCAACCTCCCGGCGTTGACCAGAGCCCCGGCCGGCATGCCCCTCGCCGGGCTGCTTAACGGCTTCGGCGGTGTCAGTAGCGGGAGCGCGCTCGCCGGTGACGGACTGAGCTCCACAGAGCTCGGACACGGTGGGGCCAGCGGAAGCAACATGACGGCCACGATGGCGCCACCATTGGTAGCGGTGGATCAGGAGTGTAATGCCGGTGGTAGTAGCGGCAGCGGCGGCGGCATGTCGTGCGAGCAGACGCCGGCGTCGAGCCCGTTCGATGGGCTGGAGAGCCTCAACCTGGATGACCTTAACACCGATGGTGGTTGGAAGGATTTGCTAGAGTGAGTACCTACTCCTCCCATCAACTTTCTAACAAAAAAAAAGACATGCATGTTTTCCATCCAATTAATTAAGCCGATTCTTATTTTCTTGATTTTTTTTTACTTCTGATTTATAGTTCACTTGGGTTGGGTGGCAAAAGAAATTGGACATGTAAACATATGATACTATTACTTACTACTTACTTGCTAGGTCATTTTTACAACAAAAAAACAATTGAGTAATTACTTTCAACCATCTTACCAGGAATAGAACATGCAATTTTTGACAAATTAAACCGAGTAACTTTTATCCAATACTTAGCTCACATGATGATTCTTATTTTGATGCAGGCAAATGTCATGGTTGAACTCAAATGAGATGTGAGAAGCTAGAAGAGAAATGAGGAACGCAAAGTCAAAAGGAGAGACGATTAATTCTTGGATTAATTGGTCGATGTGAAGTTTGTTTGTTGATAGGGGAAAAGGTGGTTTGGTCCACTTTTAGTTATGTACAGAGAAAGAAAAACAAAAGGACACATATGTACACTCACTACAAGTTAGTTTTTGTTTATTTAGTTCTTTTATTGTTTTCCTTTTTGTATTTACAAGGAGGAAAACATGTCTAATGATTAGCTTGTGACATAAATTAAAAGCACTTCCTTTTTCAAGACCCAAGTTTCTGTGAGTGTGACTATTCATCTTTGCTGTTCTTGACACTTGACACACGATTTACTTAGCTGAACTCAGGTCGTCCCACGCAACTGGAATAATTTTAAATTTCCTCGCTGTCGCTGGAATGTTGGATGCTCTCTGTAAAACTAGGTGTTGTCAGTCCAAGAATATTCCTCACTGTTAAGTCTGAGCTGCTTGTTACCAATCTCCCCATTTTACAACAAAAATTATATGGCTACTAACTACATAGTTTGTAGTCTAATCTGTACCATATAAACTATATTTTAATTAGCTAATTAAACCGGCCAGTTTTACTCTACACTTAGACCTTCCAATTCACATAAGGGTATGATGGGATATATTTTTGTGTATTCATATATTAATGTTCCAAGGAAAATGCAACATGGCCCACCTGCAGATGGTCCTACCCTGCATGCATGTGTAGTTTTCCTTCCTCTCCGGTCATTTCAGAACGAGATTACTTGTTTGAGGAGAATTGACTAGTAGACACATCACTAATCAGCTGGGTAGATGCATATGATAACATGCAAACGGTATAAGACTTAAAAAATAGTTAGTTGGAGTTGGAGAAGGATGGGTAGCTCGTGAAAGTGGAGAAAGTTACCTTAGTAATCTTCTAGAACTCCAGATTGCATGCCCTCAATTATCACTGACCAGTACCAAAATTAAGGCGCAGTCAAAGGTAAACTACCTTAACCTCCTTGATTAAATAAACTCGAATATAGCTAATTCTACTCGGAATATAAGCTTATACTAATTCATGAAGGATACTAAGAAGAGAGGTGTGTATCTGTGTCTGTGCGTTCATATTTCGATACACAAAAGCAAAAAGAAATCCAGGTCTCCGATGTCTTTGGGCTGTTTCGCATGTCTTGTTTGCTTGTGCATGTGTTCTTGTCTGACTAGCTAGATTCCTTTTAAGATGCAGTGCAAAAATCATTAGTTGCTTGAGTGCACTTTTAGTTAAAATGGCAGCTACTTGTGATGCCTTTCCTTGACATAACTTGACAATATATGTTTTTTTTTCTCTGGCCACGTAAGAAAATATATAACTTGACAATATATATGTCGCCATACGTAGGAAAGTGAACATATAATTTTTGGTTGATCTAAACCATCTACAACATTTTGAAAAATGAGCACAGAAACTTTAGCACATTACGAAAAGCTGGCAAAATGCAGCTTTTCCAAACAGCTAAATTTGCACTGCAAAACTCACAACTACCGTTAGCAAAAGCTGCTGAAAAGCTGGCCGTTTGGTTGAGCTATAGCTTTTTCCAATGAAAAGCTGCTGAAAAGCCGAACCAAACAAGCCCTAAGTCTCTCTATCTGTTTCTCTCTCTTAAAAGTAAAGGAAAGAGTGCACATGAGTACATGCGTGACAGAAAAAGATTTCACCAAGCACACTGTCAAGAATATATATATTTCACCAAGCACAGTACCAGCATTTTACTCCAATTGTTCCATCCTTGATAAGGAAATTATATTAAGTAATGTGGTGCTTATTCAGCAGTAGCCACACAAAATCCCACTTATTCACAAGGGAAGCAGACCAACCAACACAACAGACCATTAAATGTTCCATCACTGGCACCTCCTTCGAAAAAACAAAACAAAAGCCAGACCAGGATTAATTCCTGTTAGCATTCCTATTTCCTACACTAGGGGATTGCCATTATATCGAAAATTCAATTCAAAATTGGGACACACTATGGTAAGTACAACACTGCCACCATATTCCCGGCCGGTCAATTGCAACACCCTCACTCAAAGTGGCCGTCAATTTCAATTCCACCCGATTTACAAATTTTGGCGCAGATCCCTTCCCTGTCCATCGCTCTTTCGTGATACAAAATAAGTTAGCCTTCGCCGGATTCCTTTTCTTTGTTATGCACCACCTGGACATAAGATAAACCAGAGTAAGCATCTGCATTCAGAAGGAATCCAACATCCATTCAAATGTTTGAGAGTTACATATTTCATAGATTTTTAATGACCAATGAAGATCAGAAGGAAGCAGGTGACCTTATTTGTCCAATGTAGTTAAATATCAGAGTTGAAGGAGGTACTCAAGTTAGCGTCACCTTTTTGCCTTTCGACTCTCTAGCCTGCATAAAATTCTTTCAGTCATCGTCCAAGGAATCTTGTGCTAAATGGCAACTATCACATATGGAGGTGAATCGGATAGAAATATTGGAATATTCAATTGGGATATGTGTAGTTTATATGCTGTGAAATGGAGTATGATTTGGCACCTTCGTGGAAACAGACTTCCTGGATGACACAAATTCACCGAACTCCTTATCGTGCCGCCTCTTATCATCAGCTGGTGTAGAAGGTCTAGCCTTCATGGCAACAGACATGAGAAGTTCTTTGCTGATACACGGTTCTCTTTCTGGGATACCTTCTCTCTGCTGTCCAGAACTTCATGAACCGCAGCCAACCCAGCATCTGTTAGGATTGCCGCGAGATCAGCACCAGTAAATCCTTCAGTTAAGGAAGCAATGTCTTCCAGACTGGCATCACTTGCCAGTGAAACCTGAGATCAATGGAAGACATAAAAACGAAGAAACCAATATTAAAAAGCATACGGATGCAGAGAAAACAATACTTTGTCATGAACTGACACACATTTCTGATCATACATATAAATGTAATCTTCTCTGCTGAAATCACTCATAAGACGAGAGAAAATACAGATTGAGGAAATAGAAAGTAACGTTGTTCTATAGACACCGGATACCAAAGAAACTACAACTTTAAATAGAGAACGATGGCATCCTCTTCTAATCTATTGAGAAAGGGTGATTTTTTACTAGGAGAAGAAACATACTCATGCGCAGTACACCTGAAAAACCAGAGAGGAAAATAGATATATCTTCGTACCCATATTTTGATGTTCACATAACTGGCGGCATCAGAAATCATGATACTAAATCTTCAAATAATAATAAATCAAACAAATATCTTCATATTCATTTTCTGATATTCACATTTTCTGATATTCACATAACTGGTGACGTCGGAAATAATGATACTAAATCTCACCATCAGAAATCACATAAAAAGGACAACATGAAGAAGAAACAACAAAGATAAGAACATTTTTAAAACTAAATCTCACCGTTCTAGAATGCACCTTCAGAATTTCCAAACGCTCATCCCATCGAGGAAAATCACAAAAGACAAGACGATCAAATCTTCCAGGCCGCAAGAGTGCAGCATCAATTAATTGTGGTTTGCTGCACATAAGAAAATAAGTGACACCATTTAAAAAATGGAATAAAGCAAGCTTTTGAGAAAAAAAAATCCTCATTGATAAAAGTTTGGTCTTCAGAGCATTTCATCCTATGCTGACTGAAATTCTTCACTAGAACATTTTGTGACTGCTCAATATATTCCACAGAAACAAAAAAAAATCCACTTCAAATTGATTTTCATGTCTCCATTCAAGTAGAGAATAATAGAACAAAAGGATAGGTCTGACAGGGACTACAATCTATTTTACTTTGAGAACTAACCTCGTAGCAGCAAATACAAATACTCCAGTCAAGGTTTCCACACCATCTAGTTCAGTCAAGAACTGCATACATACAATTAAAACGATATAGATCATGAGAAGAAAGCAATTAGATAATGCTCTGCTCTTTTGGAGAAAAAGATCAACCTAAGACACTTAATCAAGTAGCTGCAAAGGCACAGTTACTTACCTGATTAACAACATGATCAGAAACTCCTGCACTATGCGTTCCTCGTTGGGGTGCAATGGAATCAAATTCATCAAAGAATAGCAGGCAAGGTGCTGCTGCAGCTGCCTTTGCAAAAAAGTCACGCACCTGAAATCGACTTATTAATATCAGAACCATGATTGTCAACCCCCTCCCCCTCGCGCCCCCCCAAAAAAAAGAGAGAGTAAAAGACAGAACATAGCGATTGCAGTGGTCTTTTGCAACTCAGATGAATAACTACATTTATAACAATAAGACAGGTTTGAATAATACAAGATGCAAGGAAATATCCCAACTACTAAGACCCGTAAAATATCTGTGCGTGAAACTAGAAAAACGACAAAGACAAGAAATCACATATCGTGCTTATAAAAAAGAGAAGTTCCTTACAGATTGCTCAGAAGAACCGATGTACTTATTTAACAGCTCTGGACCCTTGACTGAAATGAACCGCAGAGAACAAGCTGCAGCCGCAGCCCTCACAATGTGTGTTTTGCCACATCCAGGTGGTCCATACAGGAGGATGTTTGACCGCAAGCGTACAGGTGCCTTAGTAAAGACATTTGGGTATTTTGATGGCAATTCAAGAGTCTATTAAGAGAAAAATAAAATATTAGTTCACAGGCAACGAGATGAAGGTGTATAGAAATAGTTAGTTGTCCATGAGCATATAACTTAGACATCAACGCCGTAGTTCATAAAAACCTGATCAAAACTAGCTTATTTTGAAAATGTATTGCAAAATCCCTTGAAATTTGAATATAAGAAATAATCTTTATTAATAATATATCCAACACTCTTCAACGTCCCCAGAAGTCGGGAGATAAGGCACCTTTTATATTACTGTGAAGGGAGGCAATATCAATGAAACAAGTTTGCCCCCCAGAAATCTCCTCAAGAGTTTAGTTTGAGAAGTTGGCTCATACAAATAATTTGTGTTGCGATGGAGATGGGGAAGGAGCTGACCTGCTGCTGTGGCTGAAGCTCTGGCTGCTCTGGTCGGGAGCACCCCCTGGGTTCATTCCTAGGGTTTCCTCCTGGGCCTAATGGGCCTGTGCTAGAGGGCCTCTCGTACTCAACACTCCCCCTCAAGATGGGTGATAAATATCGATCATTCCCATCTTGACACATGCTTGATTGCACTCTTTGGTTCTCAACCCTTTAGGAAGACAATCTGTAAGTTGCTGTCCGGAACTCACATGTTCTAACTTGATAATTTCAGCATCTAATTTTTCCTTGATAAAGAACCTATCAATCTCGATGTGCTTGGTTCTGTCATGCTGTACTGGATTGTTTGCAATACTAATAGCTGACTTATTATCGCACCACACATTCAAGCACTCATTCTTCTGAATCTTCAGTTCACTCAACAGGTTCTTCACCCACAATATTTCGCTTAGCCCTTGTGACATAGCTCTATATTCAGCTTCTGCAATTGATCTGGACACTACTGATTGCTTCTTGCTCCTCCATGACACTAGATTTCCACCAATAAAGACACAATAGCCTGATGTCGATCTCCAGTCATCTAGACAGTTTGCCCAGTCTGCATCAGTGTAGCCATCTACGTCAAGGTGTCCATTGCTCTTGAACATGAGTCCTTTTCCGAGCGTTCCTTTCAAGTATCTCAAGATTCTGTGAACAGCTTCCATATATCCACTTCTGGGATCATGCATGTATCTGCTCACTACACTTACTGAATAGGCTATATCAGGCTTGGTATGACATAGGTACAATAGCCTCCCAACCAATTTCTGATATGTCTCCTTGGCTACTGGTTCACCACACTGAGCTTCAACTTTATGATTCTGATCGATGGGAGTTGAGGCTACCTTGCATCCCATCATACCCATATCACTCAGAAGATCTAAAGTGTACTTCCTTTGTGATAGAGCTATCCCCCTTTTAGATCTGGCCAACTCTATACCAAGAAAGTACTTGAGTCGGCCAAGGTCCTTGACTTCAAATGCCTCACCCAATTTCTTCTTCAGCCTCGCTATCTCCACCTCATCATCACCAGTGATTATTATATCATCCATGTAGACTGCAAGAATTGTAATCTTCTGCTTAGAGTGCCCATAGAACACAGTGTGATCACCATTGCACTGTCCATAACCCATGTCACACACAGCACGTCTGAATCTGTCAAACCAAGCCCTAGGAGACTGTTTCAGGCCGTAAAGAGACTTCCTCAGTTTGCATACCTTGCCTTTGACTTCAGACTCAATGAGTCTCGGTGGGACCTCCATATACACCTCCTCCTGTAAGTCCCCATGTAAGAATGCATTCTTGACATCTAGTTGATGTAGTGGCCACCCAAAGTTGGCGGCATAGGACACCAGAATCCTCACTGTGTTCATTTTCGCCACAGGCGCAAAGGTTTCATCATAGTCAATGCCATACGTCTGACTGTGACGGGGGAGGCCCAAACGGGTAGGCCCAATACAGCGAGTCGGCCCAGCAAACTGCGACAAGCTCACTCGGACAAAAGCCCAAGAAAGGCCAGTACCAGTGCAACGCCCGGGTGCCATTAAGACAGGCGTTACAAATCATCAAGACATACGTTTCAACCGGCATGAAGACTGGCGTTACCCAGACCGTTACCAGATGTAAATATTAGTTAATTAGGTCAGTAACGGCAGTCCCGCCGAGTGACCGAGTCGGTCTTCGTGCAGGCCTATATAAAGCCGAGCCCCCCCCATGCAGAAAGGGCTCTGGATTCTCTAACCTCTAGACGTACTATCTTCTTCTTCAACCTCCTGTACTCTCTTTTTCACGCAAGATCACCAAATACATTCAGTAGGAGTAGGGTGTTATCTCCATCCTTGGAGAGCCTGAACCTGGGTAAAGTTCTTGTGTGCACCGCCTAGATCTTCCATACACGCATTCCCGACAATCCTATTACAAATGGATACTGCCGCAAACACCCCGCGACAGACTGTATCCCCTAGCTACAAGCCTTGCCTTGTATCTCTCAATTTTCCCATCTAGATTCTGCTTAACTGTCTAGACCCATTTACAACCCACTGTCTTCTTTCCGGCTGAAAGAGCTGTCAACTCTCAAGTTCTATTTTTCCTCAGAGCCTCAAGTTCCTCTCTCATCGCGGCGCACCACTTGGGGCCTTGCCGTGCTACTCTCCAATCAGTTGGGATAGACACTAGCTGTAGAGAAGCAACAAACGCACGGTAGGAAGGTGACAGAGCCTCATAGGACACATAATTGCCGATGTCATGAGTGTCAAACCCATACCTCTGCAGCGATCTACCAGCAGCTGCTCTAGTCCCTTTTCTAAGTGCAATCGACAGATCTATAGTTCCCTCTGAACTAACTGATCCACCTTCAGCCTGACTTTCTCCAGATGAATTAGAGTCATCTTCCTGTTGCTCCCCCTGCTCCCCCTGAACTGGATTCTGCTGTCCCTCATCCTGCTGTTCATTAACCTCCTGCCTTCTGCCATAAACACGTGGAGGATCGCGCCACCTTTCCTGCTGTTGCTCTCCTGCTCCTGCAGTACTGTGTTGTTCTCTTACTGTGCCAGTATTCTGCACCACCACTGGAATAACACCCATCAGAGGCTGTTGATGCTGCTGCCCTTGTACATCAGTACCAATATCACTCCCACCACAGGTATTCTCCCCCTCTGGACCAACGGCAGGATGGTCCAGATCCTTGAACAGCAGGCTCAAATCAGTCCTCTCTCCATAATACGGTTCGGACTCCCGAAATGTAACATCCATGCTCACAAAGGTCTTGCGTTCCACAGGACTCCGACACTTATACCCTTGTTGACCCGAGGGATATCCAATGAATACACATTTGACCGCACGAGGGTCCAACTTGTTCACTGACGGCCTGTGATCACGAACAAAAGCTGTGCAGCCAAATAATTTTGGAGGCACGACAAATTTGTTTTCACCTAGGAGCAACTCACACGGAGATTTCATACCTGTGATTCTGGATGGCGTGCGATTGATGAGATAAGTGGCAGTCAATACAGCCTCGCTCCACAGAAATTTGGGCACATTCATAGTGAACATCATAGATCGGGCAACTTCCAGTATATGCCGATTCTTCCTCTCGGCTACACCATTCTGGGGGGGGTGTGTCTGGGCATGAAGTTTGATGAAGAATTCCCTGTTCAGACAAGAAATCACCAAACACTTTATTAACATACTCAGTACCATTATCAGACCGAATAATCTTGATTTGGACATTGAACTGATTCTTCACAACAGCAGAGAACTTCTTAAAACACTGAAACACTTCATCTTTGTGACGCATGAGATAGACCCACGTCATACGGGAATAGCAATCGATAAAGGTCACAAAGTACTTCATACCACTTACTGACACAACTGGACATACCCATACATCAGAGTGCACTAGCATAAATAAATGGAGCTATACTTTTAAGCCTCTTACTCACATAGGAGGTTCTGGTGTGCTTGACATACTCACAAGCATCACACTTCAGTTTACTTCGGTCTACACCGTCCATTACATCAGGAAATACACGATACATTTTATCAAAAGACACATGTCCCATCCTACAGTGATGGATCATCGCCATGGCCTCCTTGTCTCCAGAACTGGCTACAAGCACAGTGTCCTCCGCCAAGACAGGTACACCACGGTCCATGTACCACAGCCCCCTACGCCTGGTCCCCGTCCCAATCCTCCTGCTAATCTGCCTCTCCTGAATCAAACACATACCTTTGTCAAGAATAACCCGACAGTCTTGCTGATCAATTAAAGCACTTAGAGAGACTAAGTTCATAAGAAATGCAGGAACATGTAAGACAGAGGACAGCTCAATTGTGGATGTACAGTTTACTGTCCCAACCCCTTTAATAGGCTGTGCAGTGCCATCAGCTGTACAAATAGTCTCCTGATGTGTAAGAGGATATGGAGTATATGATTTAAACTCCCTCATATTCCCAGCAACATGCTTTGAAGCCCCTGAATCTAGTACCCATTCAGAATCTATCATTTGTGTTGCAACAGATATGGCTGCAAGATTACCTTCATCAGTGTAAACAAAGTGAACTAGGTGCCCAAAGTTCTCAGCCCCCTGTTCAGCAGAACTTGCCACTGCACTTGTACCTGCCCTACCATCACTCCCAGTAGCCCAGTGAGCTTGATGGGGAGATCCACTATTGCGTGCATGGTACGAAGGTTCACTGCCACGACCCATGCCTTCACTGTAACCTCTGCCTCCCCCTTTTCTAGGAGCTGTGCAATTGCGCTTAAGATGCCCTAGTTTGCCACAATTGAAACATTCTCTGATTTCCCTCCACACTCTCTGCTCATCCACCTTGTAGGTTGATTCATTACTACCACCCTTTGAGAGCTGCAAACGTACCTCTTCCTGAGACATTGCAGCAATTGCCTCATCAAGGGAGCAGAGCACAGACTGGTGAAGTAATATGGCTCTCCTGCTTTCAAAAGATGGGTTTAAGCCCTTCAGGTATTGCATCACACGCCGGCGCCCAATCCATGCTTCTGCAATTGCCATGGATTCCGTGTGTGTCAGGTGAAGGGGATCACATTGATCTAAGTCTGCCCAAAGTTGCTGCAGCTCAGCAACATATGCTAGCACACTCCTATCACCCTGACGGACATCATGCACCTTGCTCTCAATCTGAGCTATCAGCATCACATTTCCCTTCCCAGAGTATCTCTTTGACAGCAAGCCCCATACCGCAGCAGCATTGGGAAGTGCCTCAACTGATGTTGCAATATCTGGAGCCAAAGAGTTCAGCATCCATGCAAAGATCAGTGAATCGGTGGCACTCCACTTCTGCCAATCTACACCATTCGTGTCAGCTAGTTCAACAACCTCTCCCAGAACATATCATGTTAGTCCCTTTGTCCTTAGAATGAGCAACACTCGCTTGGACCAGCTCAGGTAGTTGCTCACCCCCTCCAGCTTGACAAGAACAGGCATGAGCTCCAGTTTCTGGACTGTCTCTGACTGTGGAACAATAACCCCAGAAGATGATGGATTTTCCGCATTCTTGGCGGTGAGAAGCTGGGCAAGCTTCTCCAAGGCTGTGGCCAACTCAGTCCCCCTTTCTGCAATTCCTTGATGCACCAGAGCCCCTTCTTCTGCCAGCTTCTTCTTCCTACTTCCCCGCTTCCTCTTTAGCCTTCGCCTCGGCCTTCTTCTTCTCCTCTTCTTCTATAGCAAGAGCCTCTGCTCCAGCCTTTTCTTCAGCTACACGTGCTGCCGCCTCTGCTTTCTCCCTCTTCCGACCCAGCACCGCCTCAATAGCTGGTTATCCCTGCTCCTCAACCCAGACAGCAACAAGCAACGCCGGCATCAGCCCGTTGGCCCTCCTTAGCCTGCAGCCGTGCGTGCAGCCCCGCACTGCGCCGCCCTTTCCCTCGGCTGCCCGTCCTTCCCCCGGCCGCCTGCTGCCTTCGCCTTGGCCGCCCGCGCCCGCGAGCTCCTCCCCGCGCCTCGCCTTCTGCAGCGCCCTCCGCGCCGCCTCCCGCTGCGCCCGCGTGCCGCGCCTCGCCTTCTGCAGCGCCCTCCGCGCCGCCTCCTGCCCCGAGCGCCGCCTCCCGCCGCCGGTCAGCACCACCTCCCCGAGCCCTCGCGAGCTCTGCCGCCGCCGGTCAGCACCGCCTCCCCGAGCCCTAGCTCTGATACCATGTTGCGATGGAGATGGGGAAGGAGCTGACCTGCTGCTGTGGCTGAAGCTCTGGCTGCTCTGGTTGGGAGCACCCCCTGGGTTCATTCCTAGGGTTTCTTCCTGGGCCTAATGGGCCTGTGCTAGAGGGCCTCTAGTACTCAACAATTTGCTTGTTCTAGGAGGGGCAGGGGGTGACCAAAGTTGACATGAGAGGAGGTAGTAAAAAGAGACTTAAAAGATTGGAATGTATCTAAGGATTTGTCTCTAAATAAGACCGCGTGGAAATTAGCGATTCACGTGCCCGAACCATAATTTCCTTTTTAAGTCTTTTTTTAATCTTTTGGCTTATGAATTTTTTATTGGGTTTCATCTCTAGCCTACCCCAACTTGCTTGGGACAAAAGGCTTAGTTGTTATTGTTGTTGTTGTTAGGGAATTCATTCCCCAACCAACCACCACTATAGGCACCAGCGGAAATTAATCGCCGTCATCATATCTTAAAGCTTAGGTTACAAACAGGAAGCATCGATGGTCCTATTGTCTTATCTTGGTTAAATAGAACTTTTGAGACTCAGAATAGAGAAATTTATGAAACATTTACAGCCAGGAAATTTGGTGTTCCGAGCTAACTGCGGTGGCATTATGCTTAACGTCTGCTAATAGTGCAATGAAATAATTTGAACAAGAAATCAAGAAATGTGCACCTCTTTAATAATAGTTATTGCTTCATTAAGCCCACCAACATCTTCCCAACCACCATCATTACCATCAGGGGCATATTTCCTAAGATCACGCATGGCAACTGGAAGGAAGTCATGCAGTGCTGTCAAGAAGTCTTCCTTCACCAGTGTTGGTTTCACAGAGTTCAGACAGGCAGAAGGAAGAACAAAGCGAGAAGCAGCAGCATGCACAGCCCTATCAACCAAAATTTCCTGCAATACGATGGATATTGGGCATATTGCTCACACAGCGCAGACCATATGTCAAAGCATTTATCTGCTAGACCTACTCCTATGCAAATACAAATTTGTGTTCCCCAAAAGCTGTAAAATAATGATAATAATAATCTGGTAAGGTGCCATATGACAGACATGTTACATGATTGAGTCAAAAGTATATTGTCTGATAATAAGAGAAATTTTAAGTTCTATTTTTGGACAAGCTTGTTGATATCTGATAGTTGATAAAGAGAAGTTGCATGGTAAAAGGTAACATTACCAAGTCATATGCATCATAGCCATCACATTTTGATGCTATCTCTGAAAGAAGTTCCTCAGAACACTGTAAATCATGCTCCTCAACTTGATGTTTCAATAGTGCTTCACGCTCAGGAATGGCAAGAGCACAGAGCTCAATGTGGAAATCAAATCTACCTGTGAAATTTCTTCTTACTTTGTCAGAAATTGGTGATATAACTCCAGATTTGAAGAAAAGTAGAGAAGAAATAACCAGACGAAGTCAGCTCTTGAGGAAGACTCTGAAGTGATTGAACTGAAGCCATTAGAGCAATAGGTCCATATCCACATGCATTCCGAGTCTTATCCTAGCAAGAAAGCAGGGTCATGCTAAGCAAGTAGAACAGACAACTACTTTTAAAACAAGAACAACATGCAGATATTGAGATGACCACTATCCAAGTATATTTTTATATATCATAACAATTTGAATAAAAAAATGATAACATGTTCTTACCTTGTACTCGTCCATAATGTCAGCCAAGTATCTTACTAGAGAATCAGAAGAACTGGACAACTGAGATACTTGAGGATCTGAAGAAACTGAAATTACATTGTCTAGATCATCAAATATGATAATCGACGGTGAATGAAGCAGAGCCACAGAAATGCTGTATTCAATTGTCTGCCTTGCCTCCTTAGCCTTACCAAGTGCAAGTTTGGAACAATCCATGTATACTCTGCTCTTAACAACAAAACCAAACTTTATGGTCTTCAAAATATTTTAAGGTGCAATGAGCATTATTTTAAAACAATAACATAATAACATAACTCAGAATAAAAATATTGTAAAGAGTGGTTTATACATGTGCCAATATCTCTTTATGGTCTTCAAAGTATTTTGCAGCAGCCCTTGTCAAAGCAGTTTTCCCAGAACCCTTGAACAGGAAATACAGTTAAACAAACTTGTAAAGAAAAAAGAAATCTTGAAGCTCAAGTAAAATTCAAAATCATAAAGACCCAGACACAAAAAAGGTATGCCAATATAGATGTCAAGTTTCACAACAGAAACTGGATAGTTTTACTTACTCGAGGTCCATGGACAAGAACATGTCCAGGGAAGGGGAACTTTAGCATGTTAAATAACCTCAGAGCAGTTGATGACAAGAGTACGGATAGCCCTTCATAAAGGAAAGCATGCAAAACATGAAGTGACCAACAAGAAAGGCATACTTTTACGTAATACCTAGAAAACACATAAAACTAAAAAAAATAAACTATTTATACATGCAGTTAAGAAACAAAATACTTTTTGTCACATCTGACATTGCATTCTCCATCCAGCCTAAAGAAGATCGAGTCAGCTTGAAAGCATTGTTGAAGCCATCAACTATGGAATCAAAAGATATAGCTTTGCCCAGCTCCACCTGCCCGATATTCAGTTCCAAGTTTTCCAGATCATCAGTTCGAGCATCCCAAGAAATCTCAACATTGCCTTGTGAATTGTTGTAACCAGTGTTTTCAAAAGCAACTGTTAGCAGGTATAGAAACTCAACTCTGTTTAGTTTCTGATCTACCACTTCAAAATGGATCAAAACATTGGCTGGTAAAACTAGTGAACTTATCTCAGAATTTTCAGCATGTAAGCCCATTTCTTTAAGCTGACCAATAAGCCAATGTTTAATAAGAACCTTCTGTTCTGACATGGATTCAGAAATGCTATCTAAATCTGCACTCAGAAGATCTTCGCTGTTACAAGCTTTGTTAAAGGAATCACCAACTCTATAAGCAGAACCACTTCAATAAAAATTGGGATGATATGTTCAAAGCTCAGTCTCTGAAGTGCATTGCCATCATGCGATGATGAAAGGGAGCACGGTCAACATGAATGCCTCGTAAGTGAAAGTTGCAGACCCAGAGTATGCTGTGTCCTTCTCCTTAAACTTCTCAGTGAGACCCTGCAAAAGTAGTTGAAACAAATCAGCACCGTAATATGCAAAATATTACTGTGTCTTTTTGCACAGTATGGTGATGGAATTACCTTAACTGTAAGGCAGCATCTGCACAGGTAAAGGAAAAAGAATTAGGATTGTTATATAGGCAAAATTGGAATAAAATAGAAGGATAGAAGTATTCTCCAAACTGTATTGAACATGAGATTAGCTTTGCAGCAGAAAACAGAGAGTCCAATTGATGGATAACCATTTTTCAGTTTGATCTTTCACCAGTTGGCCGAGTTTTTAATTCACAAAATGGACGAACTGAGTTGACCCATGACAGCACCATAGTGATCCATGATTCTATTTTCTATTAACAAATGAAGCTCAAATTCCTGAACATTATCAGATTGCGCTAAGCTTTGAACAGGATCGCTTCACCAGTTCCGATCTCAAATAAGAAAAAATCTAAGAAACTATTGAAACTTAATCTAACTAAGTTTTAATAGATTAGATCTTGCATCCTTCTCTAACTAAGATTAAGCACATTGAGCGAAATTTAGGTGCTAGTATTGAGCGAAATTTAGGTGCTAGTAGCCCGCAGTGATCAGGACATCTCCATTTCTGCGCTTTGAGAAGCATCCAAGTGCCCAGCCTGATCACAAGCGCCGTCATTGTGAGAATCCGCCTGCATCCCGAACGATGACGATACAACATTCAGCAATGTGATAGGATATACACTAATGAACATATCGACATGGGACAGCAGTTGTACCGGCAGCAAAGTCGTGGTCCGGCCGGCGCCCCAGCCGAGCAGCCGCCCAACGGCGTCCGCGAACGCGCGGTGCGCAAGCCTACTCTTGGTCCGCGCGACCGAACCGGCGTGCTGCACCAGCGCCGCGCAGCCGGCGAACCTCTTGCCGACCCTGACGCCGATCCCCTCGCACACCAGGCACAGGAACCGCCCCGTCTCCCGCTCCGCCTCGTAGAACCCCCTCAGGCCCGCGTCTTTCTCCAGCAGCTCCTCGAAGAACCGGGCTACATTGCCTTCCTCCCCGTCCCCGTCGTCGTCGTCCTCCTCCTCGACGTGCTCTCCGAACAACGCGCGGCACGCCATCACCGCGGCGGCCTGGGGGCACATCGCCGCGACCGGCGGCTGAGGAGGCCGTGGAGGGGGTTCCGCTGGCGTGCCCCAGCTCCAGGCAGCGGAGGGCACGGAGTCCGGAGGCGAGGGTGGGTCGCACGGCCACGGCGTGTCGTCGTGCGGCACCCGGGAGGGGGAGGTGGCAGTCGCCGGGCGAGGCGGGGCGGCGAGGGGCTCCCACTGCGCGAGGGCGAGGGCGAGGCGGTCCTGTCGCTTGCGCTCCTTGCGCTTGCGGCGCTCCTCGCGCTTGAAGGCCGTGGACTTGGCTGCGCGGAGGAGGGGCTGGTGGCTAGGGTTTGGAGTGGGGGAGAGGAGGGAGACGTCGCCCCCTGGCTCGGGGTCGGACTCCATGGCCGTGGCGGCGCCCGAGAGTGCGGGAGGGACTCTAGCTTACGGGCGATCGAGTTGGACAAACCGGCGCGAGCACGATGCCGCCGCAGTCGATCCGGCCATTCGATCACACGGTGAGGAGGACGGGGGCGGAGGAGGTTGGGGGTGACGGGGGCGGAGGAGGCTGTCGGGGAGGAGAAGAGGGTGGTGGGTGAAACGGGAGACGGACGAAGAAAGATTCTTAACACAGCTCAGAACTCGTACTTGAAGCTGATCTCAAGCTTTTCATGCTAAACAAAGCTATCGAGCACCACAAAGATGAACACAGAATATTGCTTACAGTGAAGGAGCAAACAATTCACATCAAAATCAATTGGCTCTTCTATTTCTGCTTGTTGATTGCTGTTTCATATGCCACTCAATACTACCAGAAAGAAAATGTTATGTTCAGTTTCAGATGCAAAACTTCACAGTAAAGATCCTCCCTTTGAGATCTCCAAACATGTCCCTGCAGATGATTCTCTGCTTGCAGAGTCATTGACCCTTTCCTTCTTCAGAGCTGTTGGCGTGTGTCATGTTGCAGCCATGGTCCAGCAGCGAGTGCCACAGCAGTTGTCAGCAAATGATGTGCCAGTACTTCACCTGTTGAACGGTGGATTCTTCTGAAGGGTTCCAGGAGCAAACACAGGGAAGGACTCCGTGGTTCGCCCCCTCTCCCCCTTTGCGTCACGCTGGTCGGCATTGGGCTCCCTCCTGTCATCCGATCGCGCTCTTGTGTTCTCTTCATTCTTTCGAGATTCAGCAGCAGCAGCAGCACCGAGAAGGGGTCCACCGAAGAATATCGACTGCCCAGAGTACGTCAGTCTCTCAGACGGCTGCCCAGATGGCAATGCTGATGGAGTGGCATTCAAAGGTGCGAGATTTCTGCCGCGATTGCTTGGTTCGCCGCTTGGGTTTGCCAAGAAACGTGGTGTTCTCGCTGGTTGATCAGCACCGCCACCAGGTCCCCCGGGTCTTGAGGGTGCAGGTACAACCGACACATACCGACCAGCATCTTGATCCCAAACAACCGATGCTCTTCGGTTCTCCCGAACATAGGATGTGGCTGACTGGAACATTGGGTTGGTTATCTGTGTCGTTGGAACAGGCAGCCTCGGTATCGCTGGTGCAGGCCTCTCCGGTGGTGGAGGTGGACTGGGCGGCACATTGATCTGGGTGTGAGGTGCAAGCTTGTGAATGTGGACCGGGCTGCTCATACTGCTCGCACTCTGTGTGCCTGTCTCGTAGTCATCCTGGCTTGCGAGACTCTGAGGATATGAGTTCTGAAGAGAAGATAGTTTCGGACCACCCCTTTGTTCCCTTGTCGCGCTGTAATCAACACTCATGCTGCTTCTGACACTGCCATTGCAACTAGAGCTAAGTTCAGCATCATGACCCCCGTGGGCATCTATAGGCCGTAGGACGGAGGATGATGCCCGAGCTCTCGCAGCAGCTTTCATTACCTCACTGCTGTCCAGCTTCGCAAGCTTCCAGGCACTGATTTTGACTTGCTTCTTGGCTTTGTTTGCTCTTTCAGCATGTCCGGTGGCATCAGGGTCGACGGTAGATGGTACCATGCCACGTTCCAAATGTGGGATAACTTCATCCTGGTTCAAAGTTGGCAGTACAACAAATTTAGTAAGAATGACTCCAAAAGATCTATTACATATTATTTGCGTCTTGCAGATTCTTACTAAACTTTCTAAGATATAATATGTGATAATTTAACAGGCTCTAAATTCTCAAAGCAGTCTGCTCGCTGTTCGAAAGTACCTGATCAACAAAAATCCTTGGAGGTGTGCACCATGCACCCTTGTAGTGAAGACCAAGTGAACTCCCACCACTGACTCCAGTAGTTGCTGAATTCGTTGGGGAATAAACAATGTTTACTCCCTCGTCTTCCTCTTCATCTGGAGGTGCTTCACTCATAGCTCTCATTGCGACAACATATTCATAAGTTGTGATCCCCTGATGTAGAGCAAGCAAAGAAATATATAATAAGACAATAAAACAACACAACCCTTTGCATACAAGTTACACTTGCTAGGAATTGTGAGACAACCTTTCTGATCAATAGCATGTGAAAGAAAAAAAGTTCTCCTAAAGGTATGCAAGCAACTAGAGAAAGAAGAGTAAACATGCCCTGCACATAGGAAATATACATTCAGTCAGATACCAGCAACGCTATACTCTAATAAACAAACGAAAACAAGACATAATAACTAAATAACTAATATCATATCTTTCAGAGCTACACAGCTCTAGGTGTCTAATCATGATCTCCAATATTTAGTAGTTACGACAACAAAGTATGTGAACTTCCACTACAACTTACTACAATAGTTGCAAAGGGAGGACGAGTTAAACCATTCGCAAGCTTGTCTTGAATAATTCTTTCTGCATTCTTGTTCACGAAGCATAGAACAAGAACAGCAATGCCTACTCCAATTTCAATAGCAAGCTGATATACAGGATAATATAATAGATTTAGTTTAGCAAGCAGATGAATAATATAATACAGGGTGTAGAAGAATGTGCTATATGATGATAAATATGTATTTACAATGAAGATTAGGTAAGGCCACATTACAGACCCAGAGGATGCTGGTAGTCATCAGGGCAATAAATGTGAAATAGTTCTTGCGCCCAACACAGTTATTTAGCCACTGCAGTAGATGCAAAAAATCAGGTATGTAAATTAAAATTGAAGGAAAATATAGCTTTTGTGTAAGAAATACCCGACAGTGATGATCAAATCCATCCACACACTTGTTACAACTTCTGCAATGTTTACTGAATTTGTGAACCTGAAAATTCTCTTTGTAAATTAGCAAGATCTGACAGCACAAATGTTCAGTTTTTTTCTACCAAAGTTAGTGCAGACTAAAATTGAGACACGAGCAATACACAGTTCAAACATTAAACATCCACATATATGAGTGTACCTCAGCATTACATAATGTGCAAAATAATGCATCTTCTCCATCAACTTGATGCTCTGAATCATCAAACTTCCTGCAATCCTCCTTAACAAACAAAGCACAAATAAGCCCTCCAACTAAGCAGCACCCTGAACTTCTTAGCGGTTGCGCGCTTAAATTTATATCTGTATCTGCAGCAGCTAAACCGCCACGGTTAGAACGTCCATCCAGAGAGCTCCTACAAGTAGATGTTGGGGAGTTCGTTCCAGTTGCAATATCAACTTTTGATGGCAATGTGCCCTGCAAGCCAGCATTACTTTCTGGTGCATTGATGAAGCCATCATCAAACTTTGACATGATCCCAGGATCTGCAGGGTTTATACTAGTGCACCGGATATAAAGGATGAAGACAGCAAATGCCTGAAAGAGTTGCCACAACGAGGAGAAACGGTAAATGCAGAGCACAAATAACTGTCAAATGATGAGGAAAAAAAAAGACAATATAGGTGCTGTTTGGCAGGCTTACAACAGGAGTATAGATACCAACTGCGACATACTCAAGGACTTGCTTTCCCAGAAATGGTGCAAAGAAGGCATAAAATGCAATCATCAGAAGGAAGAAAACCGTAATTGCAACAATCTGTTTAATAAGAGATCAAGAAATTTATCATTCCCCTGCTCAAAAGTATGGAAGCTGGCAACTTCAAGACAAATTTGAAATTTGTATCAATGTAGGACAGATCGGAAAAGGTGGGACGAAAAATAAAAAATCGTGTAAAGGTGAGGGTAACTGCATATGATTACTGATTGATAGCAGAACTTAAAAATGCACCAACCAATTTGACATGTATGCATTACTTTCTTTGACAATATTGTCACTTTATAGGGTATTACAGGCACAGTACAATTCGGCAAGTTCTTTCTCCTCTTTTACCACACTTGAACACACATTTTAAATTTTATAGGAATAGCATAATGGAAAATCAACAGTCTGTAAATTTGTGATCACCATAAGTATGAGTGCAAGATTGGAAAATAGAACTTGACTGGACAGAATTTGAGCTATCCAATTTTATCACATTAGAGTCACATTATTCCACAATCATGGAATGCATATAAGATTTCTCAGTCACTAGGGTAAAAGTTGGAACTAGTTCGTCTGAAGCAACATTGTATTCCCAAACAAACTAGCCAATGACATGAAAATGACCAAGCCATCCCTTCAGGAGCTAGAGCTACTACTTCATACATATGAAACCACAAAGGGTGCTCCCTTTTGGAGCCATTTCAGTTGAACTCAAGCCATGGAGAACCTATCTTCTCCAATAGTCAGTCCATCACTTCGTCCTTTCCACCATTCAGAAAAATAGGATCATGCCAAAGGAGGGATCTCTCTAGCCAAAGGGGATTTCCACTCCATGATTGCAAAAGACACTCCAGCCAATGCCTATTAGATGCAGGAATCAGGAACAAAGGTAGCCTACCTAAGAGAATTCGCCCAAATCTTCATATTTGTTTCTTTCGAGGACACAGAATTCACCCAAATCTTAAACAGCTCACAGAATCGAGCTTTCCCAAAAAACTAGCAACAAGAATCACCTTACCAGCATCATTCGAAACACTACATTAGGCATTTATCTCCTCCAAGCACGCTGTTAACCGAATTCTCCCAACTGATCTACAGAAGAGAACCAAAAGGTCGCAAATTGCTTGCAGCCCTTGCAGGAGAATCCGCAAGAAATGGATTTCTCCCAGTAAATTTGATCTTGGACATTGCATCGCATAAACCGCACGAAAGACATTCAAAAGGAGGGGGGGAAAGACGAAACAAGAGAGGAGGCATCAGGATTGCACCTGGAATGTGTGTGCTGGGAGTTGCCATCCATGCTTCCTCACCATGGCCCCTCTTCCCTTCTCCACTCCCTCTTCTCCCACGTCTCTCTCTCTCTCGCTCGCTCTCTCTCTCTCTCTCTCTCTCTCTCTCTCTCTTTCTGCCGTTCCCCCTGGTTACTTGAGGGTAGTTCCAAGACCGGAGGAACAGAACAAGGCTGGAGATTTCTTTATAGAAATAATCTCACTCACTCTCTCTCTCTCTCCCCCTGATTTTACTGGGTTTGTTGATTTCCGTTGCTTTCTCAGTGTTGGTTAGTTGGGGATCAATCAGATGGAGGATTTAGGAATCTTATGGCCTGCAGAGAGAGAAGAGAAAAGGAGTGAGAGTTCCAGTTTTTCAGAACTGAAATTGTGCAGCAGCAGAGACTGCAGAGGGCAGACTTTGCATGCTGGTAAATGTGATGGACTGAGGTTTGCCTTTCCTCGTCTCACTCTCTGCTTCGGCTCTTTGCTGGGTTTTTTCCCTCCAGAAATGGACAGAATAATATATGTCAGTTGGATTTCTCCGCCGTACTGAGCCTTGCATACCACGTGGTACAGTACTGGACACGTATACGATGTATAATGTCCCGTCGAATTTTTCGATTTACTCGTTACTTGATTCAGACTAGTTATGTTTTATTTGGTATTACAGTAGTTTTTGATATTCTACCAGTTTTTCTTATATTATTAATTAATTAAGTATTTTTCTACTTCTTAGACTATTTTTAGACTATTTTTTATAATAAATTTTAGAATAAATCTAATACAGTACAGTTCAATAATCGTAAATTGAATATTAGGGCGTGTTTGGGACAGCTCCAGCTCCTAGCTCCACATTAGATTTGAAGATTAAAAACTAAAATAAAGTAGTTTATATAACCACTTTTAGTATACAATATTAATAAAATATGACTTCTAACTATCTCCGATGTACCTCCAACTCCAACTCCACAAATCTGTGGAGCAACTAAAACCCAGCTCCACCAAATCGGTGGAGCTGGAGCTGTCCCAAACACGCCCTTAGTAATCAATTCCATGAATCGTCAACGACACAGTTATATATCCACATCAATAACGAGTAGAATTCGATGCAGCTACATTTATCTTGCTATATGATTCATACAACTCATATCCATCTACACTCGCTAGGCCCACTTGCATTCTACTCTCCATTGTCTCTCAGATACAAAAGATTAGAAAGGAGTATATCACTGTAGAAGTACAAAAACAAGTCCAGTTTATCCACGTAAGCTGCCACTCTTCGATGCTGCCGTCTAGTACTACAAACAAACGGGTGAAACTGAACTAATCAACCAATTAATACTAGATATAGGTATAACGATGTTGCTTGACCGGAAAGCATGCATGGAATCATGCTCTAACACATAAACAATCTGATCCTTCGTATATTTAAGCGTCATGTCGATGTGTGGGGTGTAAAGAAAGGAATGATCATCTCCTTTCCTCGGCACAACGAACAATTAGAGTATTTTATGAAAGGTACAGGTAGATGAACGCCGGAGGAAATGATTGGAGAGGAGAGCCAGGCATTCATCAATAATGATGCATCGCAAGTCCCAACCACCTCCATGGTTTCTTCTCCCCGTTGTTCTCCGGATCCTCCATCTTCTTTTTCCTCGTCTTATTCTTTACCACGGATGCTCATCTTTTTCTTCTTCTAGTTCTTATTCTTTCGGGGGTTTTTGTCTTTTTAAAAGCTTTCCATGCTTTCGGGATAAATATATTAACCTACTTGTGAGAAGTATCGCCACTCAGACCCCAAAAGCAATTACGTGGCATTAATAAGGTAACAAACATGTTACGGTGGTTAATGGCAAAACATAAAACAACCGATTTACTCGCGGCAATTACAACGACGCTCGATGAAGAGACATTACTATAGTAATGTGAAAAATTATTCGCATCAGTTGCTCTCACCCTACCACGGGACTATATAAGGAGGAGCAGGTAGAGGAGTTCGATACAGAGAAACATATCATTCCTCTCCTCCCCTCGAGAGTGCAAGTTTATTCCTTTTGCTATGCTGCACCTTGTCAGCTACTCCATCCCGATTCCCGCATACACCGTTTGTCAGGAGAGCAGGTCTCTATAGCCTCTTTCCTTGAGAGCGTGCACCACGTGAGGACAAATAAGGTTTTTGGAAAGCGGCATTCGTCGCGATTGCTTGCCATTCGTCTACTTCCACGACGACCACTACATCTTTGTTGTTCATCTGCGTCTACTACTTTCTTGATGTTGTGTTTGTCCACTTCATCACCGCGTCACCAAAGAAAATCTGTTCGTCCGCTGTCAATACCAATGCCTCTAGTTTAGGCGGCAGCAGGTATAACATGAGCTCACTTTGATATATCTGATTGCTTCTTGGTGATGATTATTATATCTATGATATACGTGCTATATTCACATGTTAATAATAATAGAGAAGGATAGTCACGAATCATCCATAGGCGAAGCAAAATGGCAGCCACAGTAGGCCTGCCACTACCACAGGAAGCGAAACGCTGTAGTTATTAAAAGCACAACCATTTGTCAACACTGTAGCATTAAAATATAACAAACGGCCCAACATAGCCCATATAACTGGTCCACCAGCACGGTGAGCTCCAAGGCGCTTTTCCTGCTAGTAGTTATAAGCAACCACATGATAAAGCAAAGCTGCAAGTACGAGTAGAATTAGACTTACAGAACATGGGTAGTTTCTAAAAGAACAGTCGATTTTTAGATAGTAAAGAACAATCTAGTACAGCTTATTATGAAGTCGAAGCCGAGAATACTCCTATGATCTCACTACCGAAGAGACATAAATAGCAATCAACCTACAGTGAAAAGCCAGAACAACGCAAATTAAATTCACAGAACACCACACATCTAAAAGGATGAAAGTTTATTGCTGTTTACTTCCGGTGGCAAGCCCATAACAACATCAGTATGCATGAAAATAACACGGCTTAAGGTGAGCAAGTGCTACAATTTTTCTACAGCCCTATCAAAATTCACCAAACATGGGTACCAATGTTGATTTTCTAACAATTTTTTTCAGAGGTTTGATATGTACCTAAGCAACAAATTTTAAGTTGTTACGCAACCACTTTATTTTCTTCCACGAGCACTTTTTGATTTGTCCGGCTAACTTTTCTTTTGTAGCACTAGTAGTCTTCGCTTCTGTCTCTCAATAGAGGTATGGGAAACGGTTGAGGGTGATAAGTAGGTGAAGTGTTGGGTTGGATTTCTGTGAGCTATTCCTGACTGTTGGATGTGATTCCAAGAGCTGGCACGAAAATGAATACCACATGGAAGAGTCAAAACCGGAGTCCGTAATAGAATGTTTAACCTATCCATTCTGAATCAATCAAATTGGTACGGGAGATGTAACATGAGAAAAACACACAAAACGCGACTTATTTGAACAACCAGGTTACCTACCAATGATAGAACTAAGATTTTCGGCAAGCAATAAGCACTTAAATAATTTGATTTGAGTGTACTAGATTCTTTATCATCTCGTGAAAAATGTGTGGGAGGAGAGGGAAACAATAGAGGGATACGAATCGAACCTAAATGGGAATGACATGAAACTTCTGATTTGTTTTTTTTTGTTACATCACAGCTCTAAGTTGTTTCGTGAACATCATCTCCATTTAGCTCGCAACAAAGGATTTGGACGAATGGCTGGTGATTTAGATCTCCACAACAATGGAGTGGCACAGGTGGAAGTGATGGAGCATCCTTGCACTAATGATCATGCAACTTGTAGTAGACCTTATCCGTCGAGCACAGTCCGGGCAAGGCAGGTATCATGGCTTGGAGGAGGTATCCGTTCGGGCTAGTGGGGTAAATGTTGTACATGGCTAGGGTTGTGGAGGTTGTGAGCCTCTGACCGTCTAGAGGACGGCGTTGACATTCTTTTTCTTTCTTTTTTAGATAGGTGCTTAGGTTTGTATAAGAAAGAAGTCCATATTTCAACATAAGGTTTCATTATTTGGCCACATAAACCTCTAGAAAAACACAAACCAATTGGCACCCTAAATTATAAACACCAGTGCAAATAATCCTCGGAGTGGTTTTGGAGGCGCGTTTGCATATGTGACAGCTGATGTGGTGCTTACTAAGAGCATCCCACAACTTGTTACTAAGCTTGTTACTAAGAGGAGAGAGAATATCTAAACTCATCAATAGTACCAAGTTCTTCAATAGGTTGTTACGAAGATTAAAAAATATATTAAATGTTGATGCAAGAGCATGGAGATGGGTTTTTTTAGTAACAATGGTCTCTTCAATAGACCATATGCTTGTTAATATATTTTGGTACAAGAGCTAAACTATTTCTGCAAGAGCCAAACTATTTCTACCTAGATAACATATCACTCTCTCTCTCTCTCTCATCACATTTTCTCCTCCACAACACCTAATTGCTATGTAGCATGCTTTTAGTAACATCCGGGGTGGATTGTTGGATATGTTCTGGGATGTTTTGCCACGGGTGGTGTTAAGATGGCAATTCAACGTATAAAAATTATCTGTACAATGCGAACCCACATGTCAACATATAAAATTTTCGTAGATTTAGTATTGCCTGATGTGTGTGCATCAGCTGTATGATAAAATTAAAACAGCACAGGACGATCACAGGCAAGCTCAAAAGAAATTGTAGTTCTACATCAATTGGAACTGACTTGAATATTCAAAATCGAATGCACGCAAGGAGACGATTCTTATTTCAGTTTATGCAAAATCTAGTTGCACTGCCGAATTCTCCTGTTCATGATCGCGTGAAAATTTCAGCAATAGTGTCGAGGGGAAGGGCGCAATCAACACCAGATTGGCTCCATTGTATAGACAAGACATAGAAATCAGCTCAACTGAGATTGTGAGGGAGCATTGCTCAGGCTTTTCTTCTGAAGCATTTTGCTCATGCTTTTCTGTACCTCAGTATCTCCACTCCCAAGTAGTCGACGATGCCTTGCACGGCGACATGAGGTTTCCCGACCTTCACTCGGATGGCGGAGATCTGAGAGAATTTGAGTAGCGTGGAGTTTGCAATCGACTGAGCCACCGATTCCAAAAGATTATGCGACGGACCTTCAACTATTCCCTTGGCTATCCTGCAGGGTGTCCCCCAAGAAAACATACCTTAGTATCCGGAAAGCCAAAAAACAACAGAGTAGCTTACAATAGACCCATTCAGAGCTTGTATACTATGCCAAGAAGATGAAGCTGATTGCATCGCTAGCTAATTTACACGAAAACAACAATCATCTGAATTAGTCCATACCAAACTAGTCTCATTGCAGTTACACCATGAGATATGATCCATTGCAATTGAAGCAAAATTAATCACTTCACAGTGTAGGTATACAAAAGGTCCATATCTTAGCTCTTTTTCTTTTCTTGAGACCAACCATATTTTAGCTCTGGAAATGCATGTAATGGCCTAATTTCAGCTGGACATATCAAATCTCCTACCCAGTTTGTTACCAACTGCAGAGAATCATTCCGGGGTGCATTGCAATCGCGTTTTTGCAAGGAAACTGCAACGATCCTAGATCATATGTTCAGGGGATTTATTTATTCTGCCATGGATCTGGACAAATAAGCTGCTTGGATCATGGACGGAGCTTGTCCGGTAAGTACAACATGGAGAGGTGAGTAGATTGGCAGGCTTAGTTCGGTGTGTGGGAGAAAGCATGGCACAATCCTGATACGGCTCGTAATTATGTCTAAATTCCCCAGTTCAATTCCAACATGACAGCGAGCTGTAATCAACCAACCCCATCGAGGTCACCACCAAGCTAGCATGTTTCATGAGCAGAAAAAAAATTACAGTAGCATGAGACTGAAGAAGGGGGTTTGGGTGGGGTGGAGCACCGCACCTGTAGATTTCGCTGTAGCTGACGGTGTCGCAGATGGCGTCGGAGTCACCGGCGGCGGCGAGGTCCGTCCAGGCGTCGACGTCGACGACGAACTTCTGGCCGAGCTTCTTCTCCTCCTGCTTCACGCCGTGGAACCCGTGGAACTGCAGCCCACGCAGGATCAGCTTGTCACCGCCGCCTCCCATGCCCGTCGTCGTCGGCTCCTCCTTCTCGCCTCCCACCATGGTCCCCCTCCTCACGAACGTGCGCTCGTCCGCCGCCAGCCGTAGCCTGTGGGGAGGGGTGGGTGGGTCGAGTTGGTGGAAGATTGGGTGGATGGGGCGGCTCGAGGTGAGGCCACGCCGTCACATACTGCTGGGTGCTGTTGGGCTTCACCGCAGAGCCCGGCCCAAGCATTTGTGTGCGCGGACCATGGGCCGATGCGACTTCTTCGCCATGGGACGCCGCAGCGAGCTGGTCGAAGGGATAGAAGAAAGGAGGCGGCGGGAAAAAAGTCAGAACTAGTCCCTCCGCGAGTTATAATGTCAGGACTAGCCCCCTCTCCAGCAAAATGATACAAATGTCTTCGCGAAGTGCTGGACACTTGACGCTTGGCAAAGTCGCAGATCTGGCGCACGAAGTGGCTAGATCGCGCTTTCCGTCCGCAACCACCATCACAGTCCACGACAGAACTGGACTCGCGCACGTGGCCCGCGATGCCCGTGCAGTCGCGGCTAGGGCCCGCGACGCCCGTCGGGTCGCGCCCGTGGCCCATGATGACTGGCCAGGCCAGGTGTCCCTCGCTCTCTAGGAGAACAATTTTGCCACGTGTCAGGGACCAAAAGAAACACCGCGGGCGAAATCTTGGATAAAAATTGGATACCTGAAGGAGAGCGAACCCGGCACAACTGGTGCAAATACCACCGTAGCGGGTCATATGGCCAATCACAGTGCCGCGAACTCCTGTGACTACTTCAAGAAGAAAACGGCGCTGAAACGGCAAACAAACCCACTCCTCGAGTTCAGGACAACTCGAAGCGAGAAACCTACCCGGACGACGAAGATATCCACGTCAACAACGTCCGCCAAAACAACGACACCTACTGGCTCGTACACCAACTGGACCTACAGCAAGTCGACAACATCGGACAAGTCGATGGTAACATCGACTCCCAGGTCTGCCACATGTGGGGTGTTTTAGCAACATATGATTCCAAGCGACAAGCTAAATAGATATCACGCGACGTCCTCGCTGTACATCCACGTCCCGGACCCTCCAAGTTAAAGTGGACTAGAACCCCCATCATGTTCGACGCAACCGACTGTCCTGACAGCTGCCCCTACCCAGGACGGTACCCCTTAATCGTATACCCCCGAGTTTGAAACATCATGCTGCAAAAAGTTTTGGTGGATGGAGGTAACTCTTTCAGTCTTATTCCAATCTCCACGCTCGACAAGATGCAGGTCCCCCGTTCAGCCATCAGGTCAGTTGTCAAACGCTTCTACGGAATTATTCCAGGACTGAATCACAACCTGATCGGACAAATCACGCTACCCCTCACCTTCGGAACTCGTGACAATTTTCGAACAGAGGAATGCATCTTCGAGGTCATCGACTTCGACATGGTCTACAACGCGATACTTGGGCGACCCCTGTTGGTCCAGTTTATGGCGATTCCCCATTACGCATACCCTATCATGAAGATTCCTGCTGCACACGGAGTCATCACAGTCAAAGGGTCACTCCCCACAGCTGTCGAGTGCGACATGCAGAACTATGGTCTTAACGCTCGACAAGACAACGCCGACAACACTAATGACAAACAGGCAACCGGGACCTTCTCGCCTGACAACTCAGGGCCAGCCAGATCAAAGCCTAAACTATCAGTACAACCACACAGCGAGATCAAGCGAATTCCACTACGCGAGGATGAACTCGAGAAAACAGTCAAAATCGGGTCCACCCTCGACCCCAAATAGGAACTCGCGCTCACCGCCTTCCTCCGGGCAAACCCTGACGTCTTCGCCTGGAATGCATCTGATATGCCCGGAATCCCAAGAGAGGTAGTTGAGCACAAACTGGATATTAACCCAGCGGTCAAATCGATCAAACAGAAACTTCAAAGGTTCAGCCCGGAGCAGCGCAAAGTCATCGAAGCGGAACTTAAAAAGCTCACGACGCCAACTTCATCAAACCAATCCAGTACCCGACATGGCTGGCCAACCCGGTTCTAGCCAAAAAAGAAAATGGCCAAATGCGCATGTGCATTGACTACACGGATCTCAACAAAGCTTGTCCGAAGGACAACTTTCCGCTACCTCGGATTGATCAAATCGTGGACTCAACTTCTGGATGCAACTATTTATGCCTACTCGATGCTTACTCCAGATATCATCAAATCCGTATGCGGGAATCAGATGTCCCTCACACTGGCTTTATCACTCCTTACGGCACCTTTTGCTATAAATAATACCATTCGGACTCAAAAACGCTGGCAGCACCTACCAGCGGACTATGTAGACAGCCTTCACAAAGCAAATCGAGCGGAACATGGAAGTTTATATCGACGACTTGGTGATCAAGTCGAAAGAAGAAAATGACCTCATCACCGACTTGATAGAAACCTTCGACAACCTCTGAACCAACAAAATCATGCTGAACCCGGAAAGGTGTGTGTTCGGTGTCGAGGCCGGCAAGATCCTAAGTTTTATGGTATCACACCGAGGTATCGAGGCCAATCCAAAAAGATTGACGCTATCCTCAGCATGAAGTCTCCAACCAACACAAACCAAATCCAAAAGCTTGCCGGATCCATGGTCGCACTTAGCAGGTTCATCTCACGTCTAGGGGACAAAGGACTCCCTTTCTTCAGACTCCGGCGCAACCATAAAGTCTTCACATGGAAAGAAGAAGCCGAAACCGCATTTCAAGAACTCAAGACATATCTAGCGAGCCCACCAGTGCTAGTTCCGCCGGAGCCAGGCGAAACTCTCTTACTTTATATCGCCTGCGGTCCCGGAGCAGTCAGCGCGGTGCTCGTAGTCGAGCGAGAAGAAGTCGACTATGCCGAGAAAGTTCAACGACCTGTCTACTATGTGAGCAAAATATTACACGGACCTAAGGAGCGGTACCCAGACATCCAGAAGCTCCTATACACAGTGCTCTTGGCCTCCCGCAAATTAAAGCACTACTTTCAAGCTCACAAGGTAATTATCCCATCCATCTACCCGCTTGGCTCCATTACTAAGAACAGAGAGATCACTGGCTGCATTGCTCAATGGGTGTCCAAGTTGGGCGCATTCGACATCGAGTTCACACCTTGAACAACAATTAAGTCACAAGCCCTCGCCAACTTCGTCGCAGAATGGACAGACTTATCACCTGAACCCGAAGATAACGACTACAAAAGTAAAGTCTGGACTTTATATTTCGATGGATCACTCACCCTCACTGGCTCGGGGGCTGGCATCGTCATCACCGCACCAACAGGAGAGACCCTTTAGTACGCTATCCAGCTGCGCTTCCGTGCCACCAACAACGAAGCAGAATACGAAGGTCTCGCAGATCTCCGCATCGCCGCAGCTCTCGGCATTCGCCACCTAACCGTAAAAGGCGATTCACAACTCGTCGTCCGATAAGCAAGCAAAGATTATCAGGCTCTTAATCCAACGATGGCCGCTTACTTAGCAGAAGTATGAACTTGGGAGAAAAAGTTCACCGGCTTGGAACTTCAATACATACCGCGGCGTGACAACCATGTCGCCGACGCCTTGGCTCGCATTGCCTCAAGTCGAACATCCCCCTCCTCCGCAGGCGTCTTCATCGAGCAACTTTCTAAACCATCTGTCAAAATTCTAGTCGACGATGAGAAAATTCTGGCCTCTCTAGTTCACTGTTTAATAGGAAAATTTTATTGCTAGGTTTAATAGTGTTGGGAATAAAAAAATTTATTGTACCCACGCTAAAGCAAAATTTTAAATTTTAATAGAGCTCTAAAAATGCAGGAAATAAAATTTTGTTAGATCTAGAAATTGAACCCAACACCTCATGCTCATGCTCTTGCTCTCCAAACCAACTAGCCTAATTGGTTTTCTTTCTAAAATAGCAAACAATACACTACTTGTTCTCCTGGAGCTCGAGGGATACCCAAGCCGGCCAGTCATCGCGGGCCATGGGCACAACCCGACGGGTGTCACGGGCCCCAGCCGCGGCTGCACAAGCATCGCAGGCCACGTGCGTGGGTCCAGGCCTATCGCGGACTATGCTGGTGGTCGCGGGCGGGAAGCGCGATCTGGCCCCGTCGCGCGCCGGATCCGCGACTTTGCCACGCGTCAGGTGCCCAGAACTTTGCGGAGACATTTGCACCGTTTTGCTGGGGTGGGGGGCTAGTCCTGGCATTGTAACTCGCGCTAGTTCTGGCTTTTTTCTGGAGGCGGCAGAGGGAGTTGCGGCTGAAGGTGTGGAGCACGACGGGCCCGGCAAGTTAGAAGAAAGTGAAAGACAAGAAAAACACATCGCCTTCTAGAAAGAGTTAAATGCAGGCAAAAATAAAAAATAAAAAAGGATTTGTGTTAGTAGATACAGATAAATCCTACTTGTAGAATTAGGAAGCAAGTTACTGCAACAAACTCAATCTTGAAGAGTATTTACCATCACAAAAACAGGTTAATAATTCGATCGTAAGATTGTCATCTGAAGAAAAATGGCCACACTATTCTACATTTCTACTCTGCCTGCTCAATATTCCAATGCCATGCTTGCTTGGTCCCAATGACGTGCATGATGGCTTCGTTAACCTAACACGCCCTCTTAATTACGGGATCGAGAAGGGACGACACTGACACTCCCTTGTCGGAATGGATCCGTACAAATCAAGATCCCCACAGGCTGATGCTCCGCATAGATCCAAACACGTGCAGATGAGATGTAGCAGTGTACACGCCACTCAACATCATGATCAGGACTCTCAGTGTTAGATCTAATCTGGTCGCCCTTAATTATGGTGGAGTTCTTCCCTGTGTATTTGGTGGCAGATCTACCAGCCAGAGCATCCGGATTGGGTACACCTCGCGAAGTATTTTTGCTTCGATATATCGGCCTATCCTAGAGTGCAAACCAAGTAGGAATTTCACGAGAATTTCAGAGAGAAGACAGCAGTGACGGAGCTTTAAGCGGAGGCCAATCAATACAAACTGTATCTTTTTTTTCTATTTTATAGTGTGTTAATTCATTATATAAAGAGCTAATTTGTAGCTTGATTAAGTTCCTGACACCAACTAGCTCCGCCACTGCAGACACCATAGTTTCTGCGTTCTAAACTAGGTCTGATGAGTTGACCCACCGACTGAACTTGCCTAAATGAACCACGTATCACTCACTTCAATCCTTGATAAATACCTTATCATCAAAAATTTCACAGGAATTTCGCAGTAAACAGTTTGCTTTGCTTCGCAAACAGATTAATCTACCAAACTTGCTTAATCAAACAGCTGATCTTACACTATCAGTCCTAGCTTAGGTGCTGATCGAAAAGATAATGCTAACATTGTGTCTAGCTAGTGTTTTTTCTCCTGTGTGGATCTTGACTTGACTTGCAGGTGCTAGGTCAGCGCCACGTCGGATACATTTGTTATTTGCAATGGCGTTCTCCAGATCCTAACCCAAAAGAGAAAAAGATTCTATTTTTTTTCAAATATACCCCTCACATCTCTCGCCGTTTCCAAATCTAACCCTGCCCTATAAATAATTAATAACAATTAATAAAAGCAGCGCATCAAGGTCCCGTCTCCTCCTCCTCCCATCAGATCACGAGCCAGCCAGAGCAGCGCAGAGAGATCGATCGCGCCTCGTGCTCGATCCGATCGCGGGAGCGCCGAGCCACCAGATCGGGAGCAGGGATCCGAGCTGTCCGATTCGAGCCAAGGAGCGCGGGATTTGGCGCCCTGTTGATTGGTCGATCCATCGTTTTCTTCCCGCGCTCGTACGGATCCTCGATGGAATCGGCGCACGCCGGATCGGATCAGGCTGGTGAGTGCTTGTTTTGCGGGAAATTTTCGATCTTTATGTGCTTGGTGGCCGTTTCGTTCGATGGCCGGTGAGATTTGGATCCGGTAGCTGGGTCCTTTCGTGGTTTGGGAGTGGTCGGCCTGCTGATTTGGGATGCGGTGGTATCGATGCAATTTGCTAGTGGTTGTTTCTGCTGGGTGTGGGATGGCACGGCGATTTCCCGGGATAGATCTTGCTGCTGCAATTGAGTTCATGTGTGAGATCTTGGCGCGAGTTGTTGCCTTATTACGGGTGAATTCTTGCGTTATTGATGTCTGAATACCATGCTATGTCATAGCATATATGCTAGTAGTATTTGAGATATCGAATGGACAGTGGTTTAGGATGAGGAGTCTGCAATCAAATCCATGGAGTGCTGATTCGAGCAGCCAAGGCATGGAGAAATTGCCCAAGCTTGAACTTTGCGCATTCGCGGGTTCTTTCTTCTTTTTTTCTATGTAGGAATTATTGCACTCGTGTAGACTGTTGGGGTTCGCGTGTATGTGTAGCAATATGCCCTCCATTGGTTGGGTACGATGCTGCTGTCTTGTGGAAATTGTGCCACATGTTTATGGTTTGTGTAGCAATCTGCACTTAATTCTGGTGGGTCGGGCATGATTTCATCTTCTGGACTAAGCAGACGGAAGGGGTAGGATGTCTGTATCATAACTGTTGCGAAATCACAAGGCCACACGCGGAAGCTTAGATCTAATCTAAGACACCACAGAATTAGGCAACGAGAAACACCGACGTTTTTAACGTGGTTCGGCCACAAGGCCTACGTCCACGGGGCTTGACTACGGGCGCTCTCCCTTTTGTTTTGATCTCTTTGTATTGGCTTTGTTACATTGTGTGGTGTCCCCCTCCTTATATAGAAGGCAAAGATACATGAGTCCAATTCTAACTCTATCCGTATCCTACTAGGACTCTCTCCGTAGTACCCTATTATAATACTACGCCTTCTCTAGTCCAACTTGTAACCTACTCGTACATATATTCGACACAAACTCAACAATAACAGAAACCAATTGAGCCAAGTGTGAGGCCCCAGTTGCCTGGGGAGGCCACCTTTATTATGCATGGCTGCACGCTATTATCCTCATGACCAAGTAGGCTAGAATAAGTGGCCGAGTACTAGCAATTAAGTACAAGGATTTGGACTGCTGGTGCGTATAACCATTGTGCTTATATTCATCTGTCATGCATGTGATTGTCTAAAACAGTGGGAAGGCTCATTAACCGAATGACAGGATTCTATGGTATCAGTATGTAGATATGCTGGGGAAGCAGCTGTCGTTATTTGCTACTTCAGGCCATTTATGCAAGCTTAGCTTTATTTCATCGTAGGTCTGTTGTGATTGAGAACATGAGCCATGAAATGAATTTTTGATACTGTTTTGGCTAGTGGGCACTCTACAAAGTGCAAGATTATTTTACAATGCCATTTTCTCTGCTTTACATGGGATGTTAATTACTCATTACTATTCTTGCAACTTGAGCTAATTTGTTGAATCTTGCTGCTTCAGGCTCTATGGATTCACAGGAGCCAAGAGTTGAGGTTGAACAAAAACCTGTTCCCGTTGAGAACCCTAAAGAGCAGGTCATTACTTGATTATTTTTTTTGAGATATTTTATTCAATCCTTTGACTGTTATACACCCTCTTTTGTTTGCTAATTGTTGCAATTATCTTTTACAACCTCAGTCCCTTCCTAGGAAGGATGAGAAAACAGTTAAACCCACCATTTCACTTGATTCAAGTGCTATCAATCTAGCAAGTGAAGGACAGGCACAAGCTGGCACATCCAACATAGGTGGGGAACATAATGCTGCATATCCACAAAACATGTATTCTTCTCAGGCACAGCCATTCTATTACCAAGGTCAGGTCACTTTTTTGTTGTATATACCGAAATGCATCTTCAGACTGCATAATGTTCATTTGTACATTTCAATTCCATTATTTGTGAAGAAAAGTGGTTTTTTACACTCACATGTAATAGTTGTCATGTGGGGTCTCACGTATGGTAGGCGCAAGGCAGTAAGGGAGAAGGACTCGGATGAGTTAGAGTCCGGGTCAGAATAGTATTATAGCTAATGATTCAAATCAGTAATAGCAGTAGTATTGAGTTAGAGTTCGTATTCTAAACAAACTAGCAATCCGTATGACCTTAGGTCTCTATGTAAGTTGGATATCTATATATACCCCAATCCTAGCTATGAATAAAGGAGACAAGTTTCAGTATTTCCTCTCTGCTTTAGCTAATTATGATTTAGATCTGCAGTTCTACCAATAGTTCATCTCATGAAGGCTAAACTAGAAAAAGGATAATAATTGCAGAAGCACCATTTGATACTATCTGGGCATATATAAACCTGGAGGTTTCATTTATTACGAAATACCTGTAACCTATTAACAATCATACGCGAACTTCAATGAAATAACGAAATAATAAGAACTTGGACTCTGTTTGGTATTTCTGTTATGTATAGCGTATGCTAGTGGACTAAATTAACTAATTTTGTTTTGGAGATGGCGTATTTGATGCCATCAGAATTTTAATGACTCCTAGATTTTAAAAAATTTCTCATGAGTTGAGAATGATATTGTTGGGTCCTTAACATAATATGCCTTACATGAGCAGGTCCAGGATATGAGAACCCTTCAAATGAATGGGATATATATCCTCCTTATGTGAGTGTTGAAGGATTAGAAGTGGGTCCAGCGGTAAGTAGATATTTTTTAGTTATCAGGAATTTCCATGAAATGCCCTTTCTCTCATTTTGACTTTTATTGAAGGTTGTATATAACGAGGACCCTTCAATGATGTACCATGGTGGCTATGGCTATGACCCTTATGCTCATTACTCTCCTATCTCGACGCCTGTACCGGCTGTTAGTGGAGATGGTCAGCTCTACTCCCCTCAGCAGTTCTCCTTCTCGGCTCCTTACTACCAGCAACCAGTACCACCTGGCATGCCATATTTAAGCTCTCCTACTCCAATATCACAGGGTGAGACAATGATGCCAATTGACCCAACACAAGGAGCTTTTATCACTGACACTCTGAGTCCAAACAGCTTCCTTTTTGGGCCAAGACCAGGTTATTATCTATCTCATGCTTTCTTTACCTGATGGTTTATGTCCTGTGCTTCGGTGTAATTATAACTGTTCCTTGCAATGCTATTTTTCAGAATGGTTCAGATCGTCAGAAGGAACTGGGTCATTTCCATCACCTACAGTTTCACCTCAACCTTTTGGTGATGTTTCAGGGGCATTTGGTCAAAGCAACTTTCCTATGGCTTCTGGGATGGTATTCTTTTCACATACTATCTCTTATCTGTTTCTTTCCTCAAATATAAGTTTAGTGGCTCAGACATTTTACAGATGATGCTCTGTCGCATAAGCTACTGTATGTCTTAGGAAACAGGGTTTTAATCCATTCTATTCGACAAATCTTGCTCAAGTTTAATTTTTTTCTGATGGGAAACTCAATTCATAGAAGTAGAAGAATATTTTAGTCCCTTCAGCAATCAAAAAATTGCTCTGCAAAATAATAATGATATAACAATAAACTAAAACCGCCCTGGAATTATCATGATGACAAAAACCTGGCCAGACCCTGTAATAAATTATCCTTGATATTGCCAAAAATGTCTCTAGCTGCAATTCAGGCTCAAGCTTTGGTTGCTCTGCCTCCAGATGCAATCAAACCACCCTGCTCTGCAAGCATGTACCTGCATTGTCAGCCGTCATTGCTTGGTGAACTGTATACGCACCATTTAATTAGAATTATGGGCTGCTCTTTCTATGATGATGCATATGATAATGTGACAAGAAACTATTATCAACTATAAAAGAACAGGAATGTCACATATCAGCATGTGTACTTTTAGGGTCTACCTTCTGACATTTGGCTTTTCCCCAATTTTCAGATGTCTCCTCAGCAGAAGTCATTCTATGGTTTTGGAACCCCCAGTGACTCTTATGGAAGAGGGTTCCCTCATAATGGGAGTTTCCCACGGGCCACTAATTACGGGGGTCCTTTCCCTAGCTTTGGCCTGAATGGTAGAAGTTTTATTCCGATTGACAAAGGGCGCAGGAGAGGAAGGGGTAATGCTTTGTCGTGCAGCTGCGATGGTTCGCTTGACTTCCTCAATGAGCAAAGCCGGGGTCCACGTGCCACTAGGCCTAAGAAGCAGCCAGAGGACAACAGTAAGGATGAGAAGCCTTCTGCCGGAGCTGACCAGGAGTCATACAACAGGCCTGACTTTGTTACAGAGTACAAAAATGCCAGATTTTTTATCATAAAATCATACAGTGAGGATAATGTGCACAAGAGCATCAAATATGGTGTTTGGGCTAGCACCACAAATGGAAACAAGAAACTAGACTCAGCCTATCGTGAAGTGAAGGAGAAGGAAGAATATTGCCCCATTTTTCTGTTGTTTTCGGTAATTAAAGCCTCATCCTGCTTTCCTACTGTTCCTTTTTAGGCTCTCAGATTTGTTACTTGTTACCTCGCATTTTGTTATTCCTCGCTGAGAATTGGAAATTGGAACAATGTGTGTAGGTGAATGCTAGTGCACAATTCTGCGGTGTTGCAGAGATGACTGGACCAGTGAATTTTGAGAAGAATGTGGATTACTGGCAACAAGATAAGTGGACTGGCCAGTTCCCTGTTAAGTGGCACATAGTGAAGGATGTTCCAAATAATCTCTTCCGCCATATAATTCTTGAAAACAATGAAAATAAACCTGTAACCAACAGCCGGGACACACAAGAGGTACATGGTCTTTAAATATATTTTTTGCTTTGCTTGATTTGCACACTTATTTTCTTCTGAGTAGCACTCTTTGTTTCATAATGATATCACTCATCAAGGGCATAGGATACATGGTTTCATTGCAGCTACTAATATTGATATCAGTATTAACAATAGAAATGCACACGCTAATACATGTTTGGCATATTGTAGGTAAAACTGGAACAGGGACTGGAGATGCTGAAAATCTTCAAGGACCATGAGGAAGACGCGTCAATCCTTGATGACTTTGACTTCTACGAGGAACGTGAGAAAGCCCTGCTGGAGAATAAGGCGCGGCTGCATCAGCAACAACAGATATCCAGTTCTAGTGTTGTTGAGCCCAAGAAGCCCTCGATTGTACCCACTGACCTGGTGGGTCATATCACCAAGAGTTCTAGTGCTGTTGAGCCCAAGAAGCCCTTGACTGTACCCACTGACCTGGTGGGTCATATCACCAAGAGTTTCGCACAGGCTGTGCAGCTCGGCGAGGCCAAGAACGTGAGTCCTTTGGCTGAGAACGGGGCTGCTGGGGATTCATCGGTCACTGCGAAGCCTGTCGAAGTCAACGAGAGCTGCTAGCTGAGAACCTCTCAGCTCAATGTGATTAGTCTATGCTCAAAATATAATCCATGCGCTTCCTCATCAGAATGCTGGGGGTGCATAAAGATGTCTGGTGCTGCCAGACACGGGCGAAGATGATGATGCTTGCGCTTCTGGTGAAGCATGTACACTAGGATAGGTCTTTGCCAACAATGGGTGGAAGCTTAGTTCCTTAAATAGTTTCTCTTTTTTCTTCTCCTATTTCTCTTCTCACCTTTCCTTTGCATCATATGATGATTCCATAGGGGCTAGCCTTAAGGTGGAGAGCTGCAGTTTTTGTGCAAGCCTCTGTAAATTTCCCTGTTGGATCGCAGATGAATAAAGTTATTTATTTTGCTTCCTTTAGCGAATTTCTCGTTTACAACCTTGTCTTGCTACTCTCTTATTGATGATCGGGTAATGCCTGAACAACACAGTTTCTATTTGGGTGTAACTGGTGATGATAAGTTAATTGGAACTAAATGTATAGCCAAGATTAATTATACTTTTAATGGCTTAGGCCCACGTGTCGGTTCACAAGTCAGAGAGAGGCCCGTATATCAGTGCTTCTCTCCTTCCTCACGTGTCATACCAGTTTCGTGTCATGTCTTTCAATTTTGACAGTTGATGTTGGTTTATGCACTCTTAATATAGTTCTTTAACATTTTTTAGTGAACATTTTTATACTGTTATCTGCCTTTGATTTTTCCTTTTGGAGAAGAATCTGCTTTTGATTGTTTTTTCTTTCTGAGGGAAACGTGCGAGCTTTATTGACTTGAAATCTGCTTTTGATTGTTGATGGTGTATCCTGAGATGCACGTGAGCCGGAGATCAACTTTGAGTTTCCGTACACATTCGGGCCTACTGTGTGGGAAACTTTAGTGGCTGGCCCAAATATTGTTCACCTAAGGCCCATACGGAGGATGGCTCAAAGCTCACTACTACCTCACGAGACAAAAACTGCACCTGAAGCTACTATTTTTTACCTCGCGCCTCCGCTATATACTCCTTCAGACCTTCACAGCTGAGAAGAAACATTTCCTAAAAAGTGATAACAGAAAATAAAGAGAGAACTGACAAGAAACATCATATCGGATACAGGCAGGCTTCTCCAATGAAAAGAAAGGAATAATTGGTGGAGGTTTAGCATGAAAGCGATAGCAAAGTGTTTAGAAGAACCCTAAATATCCTGTTATAGTTTATCCTATCTATCGATCTATCAGCAGCCTCGAAGTTGTAGATGGATCCCAACCATACATACCTCATCTTCATCATGTTCATGCCGACCAAATCTCTGTCAGATTCACATCATATCATATATATCTCTGCTGTTCGAACAGGCCAGAATCTGCAGGACCCAGTGGACATGGAAACATTGTTATATATACACATAGTAATTTCAAAAAATAAATAAATATAAACATGTAGATATATATATAATCTCACATGATAGCCACAGCACCTGCATGCATGTGCAGTGTAATCATCATCCTCACAGAGAAGGAACTGGATGTATCGAAATGACCGTTTTATATATCAACTGAGCACAGCTAGCTCACTTAGTTGCGTCTACAGTGCATGTATGCACGCACACATGTATACACCTTGTTCTTTTTCATTACTACAGTGACTGGTGATCAGCATGCAAGTACTACGGCCGTTCGTCCCTGTAAAGAAAAATATGGAACTGTCGCACTCCTTTATGATGAAACCAGTGAGATCTAGTTAGCTACTGCTAGTCTAGCTAGTACACAGTACCATGCAATACTCGCTCCAAGAAGTAGCTACTCGACCACTTGTACCAATCATGTTGGAGTTTGTTTTCGCCATTGATCTTGTTTGGATAAAAATTAGTAAAATTCATGAAAAGGTAACTTTAGGGTTGGTAAGTGCTTGTCCTTAATTGATATCTTTCAGGATTCATGAAAAATTCTTGCATTTGAAACGTAGTCTGAAAGATTGCCCTGAAGAATTGTCCTGGTGTTCTCCACGGCAAATCATGTATGAACTCCCTGCACACAAGATTGGCCTCGATGACAGATAATTTGCAAGAGTTCTGCACTAAGCTCAATATGTCGACACGATTCACAGCAGCAGCACTGTAGCAGATGCTGGAGATCCAGGTCGTGCTCCTCTATTATTACAGGCGCACACACCTTTTTGCTGATTTTTAAAGCCCGTGCAGGCCCACAGATCCATGCATGGTACCCTAGCAGCAAGTAAACTAGGCAGGTGGTGGTCTTCTCATGAAGGGACATGCAGATCCATGCAGTCATGGCAGCTAGATTATTATTAATTATATGTAGTGTAATGTACTACTATACCAAACAGCTAGAAGCACCATTTGTTGGGTTGCAAGGACATTTGGGAATGGGCAATAGCATCTGATCTCTGAATGCCTATGCAGCAGTCCAAGTCATGGTGTACTTGAGTACTTGCTCTGATCCTGTGTCAGGGACATGCATCCACAGTGACAGTCTCCATCTGAGCAATATATGTGTAGTATAAACCTGTGGCTTGGCGGGAGTTCAAGTTGATAGGCAAGTACATATAGTTCAGGCCAGCCAAGCATTTTTATTTGTCAATTATCCTAGAGAGACTGAAAGAGCAGTACAGTACAGACTTACAGTTACATAGCTTCAATCACTAGGAGAGTGATCCAGTTTTGAATGACAGAACTCTCCCGGCAGGTGCATAGAGTAAAGAAAGAAATGCTGCATAAAAAGATAACGAAAATTAAGGACCATTGTTAATTAATAAGATTTGAGATGGCTAACTGAGCATGAGGACTAATACTAATTTACCAAGTAAATGCAAATGGAAGAAGTGCATTGGTATAAGATAGGAGTTCTAGCATACTACTGGCAGAGAATTACCTCGTACACAAAGCTCAAAGGCAGACCTTCCACCATACATGGATGTTGAGCTGTCGCATGTCTCAAGAGCCACATCAAACAAAGCTCGGTCACTTCAGCGTGCAACCGAACGTGCACTTTGCCACATCAATCGACTGGATTGCATGCCGTCAACCAAAGGATACGCAGTACGCAGTTCAGATACTCTCTGAGAGACGTGCAAAGGCACTAGGCATGTACAACAAATCTGTCTGCATCGATCCTACCCGTTTAATTAAGCCCCATTTGAAACACGAGAGTTCCATATGATCTTTGTTTTAAAATTTGACCAAGTGCTCTATCATTACTTAAGGAGGTGAGCATCATTATCACCAAGTGCTCTATCACCGATGCTTTCTTTCAATATATATGTGATTCGAAATTCACATCTGCAGCGTATAGAATCTGCAACTCATATTGGTTGAGACACTTAGAAGTTTTCTAAAAGTGTGGAAAAAATCTGGATGTGAGACCACGTGCTGTGACATGATAACCTGCAAATTAAATTTCATCAAAAAATATGTGATGAAATCCCCCCCCCACACACACCCCTAGCGTGCCATATGGCTTAAGCATTACAAGCTAGCACTAACATTAGTTGATTGGTTCTGTATAGACATCAATATAATTCCCTAAAAAGAACTGGTGTGAGCTCAAGGATCTCTGATTTCCCGGTCTAGTAAAAGCTTTACTAATAAATCAGACAGAGCAGGTTATGGGCCTGTCTAACCACTTAGATTCTATAAGCTCTTTTACGATACCCCGAAATGAATATATACCATTTATTCGTTCAGATCTAATGACTCATATTGTCTGGTACTTCAATACTAGACTTAAGAAGTACCACCTTCAAAGACTTCAAAAAATAGTGATAAAATTGGAATTATAAATAACTTTTTTTCTCAAATAAATATTTTAGCAATATATATCCACTCAAACCTTAACCCTACTTCCCAATTCTATTTCGTATTTTTTTTTAAAATCAGTTGAAACCCCAGCACGTAACATTGGGTACATTTGCAATTAGCAATCCATCAATAATTTAAAACTAATCAAAAAATTACACACTGTGGGGGTTTGAACCCAAAACCACAAGGTTAACATCTTTGCTAACCTACCGAGCTAGACAAGATTGCTATACAAACTAGAATCATTAAATGATCAAATAGACAGCGGCCCGGTGGATCGGCGCCAATTGTCCAGGGCAGCGACGTGCGTCGGTGAGGAGAGGAGGGGGCGGCGCGCTGGTTGCTCGGGCTGGCGGTGTGCGCCCGCGAGGAGAGGCGGCGGTGTGCGCCTGCAGGGAGAGGAGAGGCGGCGGCGTTGGTTGCTCCGGCGGCCGGGCGCGCCGGCGAGGAGAGGCAGCGCGGTGGAGCAAGGATCGGGATAAGAAATGCTACAGCAGCAACAAGGTAAAAAGTCTTTTTTACCCATATAAAATGGGCGGTTAGATTAGATTGGTACTGTTGAGCCGTTTAATCCTGCTGCCCGTTAACGTTAGATTTGTTCGAGTCAATAGCAAATAAAGCTGGTCATGCAACGTGAGCATGTTCACGACTTGGCCGGTAAATTAGCTGGGTCAGTTAGCTGCGTTTTGATCGCGTCGTGGGATAGCACGAGCTGCACGCGATCGTGGCGAGGCAGAGTCGGAGGAGTGATCGAGTGATCGTGGGATGGCGCGGTCGTTGCGCTCGGTCATGCCTCAAGTTTAGGGAGTAGTTTGTTAGCATGTAACAGACTATAAATAAGAGAGGAGAAGAAGAAAACGTCGCAACGTTACGCGGCAAAAAAAAACTCTTCTGCGTCTTGTTCCATTTGGGTCTTCTAGCTCCAGGTGTTCGCATGTGTTAGGTTTAGCCACGACATTTGGTATCAGAGCGTGTTGACGTCTCTGGGATCATGGACGGCGGAGCTAGTGAGAGGTCTAGGATGCCTCCACGAACACGTGCAGAAAGCCGCGGACGCAGTCGGTGACGAAGGGGCGGCAACGAGGTCGTCATCCACGAGCGTGTGGTGCAGGAGCGCTACATCCCGAGCGGTAGCGCCATCTACCCGACCCTCACCGCGACGAACTACATCGAGTGGGCTCTGGTGATGCAGATCACCATGGAGTCCCAGGGATTGTGGGATGCGGTGGAAGGCAACGCGGCGAGCGTACGCGACGACAAGTCTGCGCTCGCTGCAATCCTGCGGGCCTTGCCAAACGAGATGATCGGCACGCTCGCGGTGAAGAAGACGGTGAAGGAGGCGTGGGACACGGTGAAGGTCATGCGCATGGGCCTTGCTCGTGTGCGTGAGGCTACGGCGCAACGACTACGCACCGAGTTTGAACACATCACGTTCCACGACGGTGAGACACTAGATGCGTTCGGGATGCGCATCACGAACATCGTCAACAATTTGCACTCACTCGGGGATATCGTTGAGGAGGTGAATGTCGTGAGGAAATTCCTCCGTGTTCTGCCTCCACGATATAGTCAAATCGCATTGTCCATCGAGACTTTGCTTGATCTGAACACCCTGACGATTGAGGAGTTGATGGGGCGACTGCGTTCAGCCGAAGAACGTTACTTCCTCGACGACGTCCAAGGTGGCAGCAGCAGCCGTCTACTGCTCACGGAGGAGCAGTGGGTCACGCGATGGAAGGAGCGCGTGGCAGCTCAGGGGCAAGGCTCTAATGGCAGCCCGAATCGTCGACGCGGCAAGCCCCCAAACCGTAGGCGCAGCAACGACAACCGCGGCGCACGGGACAGTGGCGATTGTGACGACGGTACACGGGGGACCGGGACCGGTGGCGAGCGTGACATGTCACGGATCAAGTGTTACAACTGTAACAAATGCGGCCACATCTCCAGGAACTGCAAGGAGCCACGTCGTGAGCGGAAGGAGCAAGCAAACCTGGCGAAGGGCGACGAAGATGAACCAACGCTCCTCCTCGCCACGGTGTGTGCGTCCACCGTCACCACCGAGCAGTCGGCACACCATGTGCTGCTCAACGAGGAGGGCTCGCAAGCTCGAGCCGCCAAGGACGGTGATCGCTGTGACACCTCGTTGGACACGGGGGCGAGTAACCATATGTCCGGGCATCGTGAGATCTTCTCCGAGCTGGACACCGGCGTCAAGGGCTCCGTCAAACTCGGCGATGCCACAGAGATCCAGATCGAGGGCAAGGGGACCATCCTCGTTGAGTGCTGAAACGTTGAACATCTGCAGCTCTGTGAGGTATACTTTATTCCTCGTCTCCGGAGCAACATCGTGAGCATCGGCCAAATGGACGAGTTGGGATGCGAAACCCATATTCGTCACGGGTGGCTACGGCTTCGTGACCCGGCTGGACGACTACTCGCGCGTGTCAGGAGGAACCACGGCCGTCTGTACGTGCTGCCTCTGATGCCCGCGAGGCCCGTGTGCATGATGTCCAAGGTGGATGACGTAGCGTGGCTATGGCACGCGCGCTACGGTTATCTGAATTTTCGTGCGCTGCATAACCTTGGACGACACGGCATGGCTGAAGGTGTACCGCTCATCGACCGTGTCACGAAGTTCTGTGATGGCTGTGCACTCGGCAAGCAGCACCGACTCCCGTCTCCGCAAGCATCGGCGTACCGCGCGGAACGCGTCCTCGAGCTGGTCCACAGCGACTTGTGTGGACCGATCACACCTGCGACGGCAGGAGGTAATCGTTATTTCCTTCTCATCGTCGACGATTACAGCAGGTTCGTGTGGCTCGAGGTGATCAAGACGAAGGACGAGGCGTTCCGACGCTTCAAGAAGATCAAGGCACTCGCCGAGGCCGAGTCCGGATGCAGGCTGATGATATTTCGGTCTGATCGGAGTGGTGAGTTCAACTCCGGCGAGTTCCAAAGCTTCTGCGAGGACGGAGGCATCAAACATCAGACCACCGCACCCTACTCGCCACAACAAAACGGCGTGGTGGAACGACGCAACCAAAAAAAAACTCTTCTGCGTCCTGTTCCATTTGGGTCTTCCAGCTCCAGGTGTTCGTGTGTGTTAGGTTTAGCCACGACCGGTACTTCCATCTCAGTTTAGGGAGTACCGGGTACAGCAAAAAGTTCTCGATTCTATCTCCTATCACCATCACACATATCACTTGAATTACTTTCGAGCAAGTAGCTAACACTAATCCAGCAGATCCTTCCGTTGCAACAAGCATGCTAGCTTGTACTACTATTTGTTTCTTTTGAAAACCCATAAATTTTTCATTAATTAAGAGCAAGGGATTGCAAAGCTCCGAGAAAACAGCTGACTGAACACTAACATTGCACTTAAGATTAAGATGAAGTATTGGTAAAAAAAAAGAAGATTAAAATGAAGTACAAAATACATGCTGCTTTCGCAGAAGGTACAACAGGAGCTAGCAATTCGGACGGTCGAGAACTCTTACACGAAACTACAGCTAGAACCGTTCAGAGGCCTGGCCAGTGAGGCCTCACCGCCATCAACTAGGCAGTAACTAATAACACTAGTCCATCGCCATTGGCAATTGGCATGCACCAACCAGAACGTACGTACGTCAGGTAACTACAATAATTGCGTGCGTGACCACCGTCAGACAAACCCCGTACTAAACCGTCCAGGCTTAGAGCTAGCTAGCTGCTCACACTCACCTCTCTTTATATACCGCGCGCACCACCGCATTCTAACACTACACACTGCACATTTTTACTAGCTAGCTAGCTCATCTCTCTCGTCAGTTGCCACCAAGAAATGGAGAGTGCGAGGGCGCCGGCCGGCGACGTGAACCTCGACCTGCGGCTCATCCACTCGGCAGCGACCGCCAGGCACCCACCGCCGCTCACCGCCGCCGCCGACGCCGACAGGACCTTCTCGTGCACCTACTGCCGGCGCAAGTTCTACAGCTCGCAGGCGTTAGGCGGCCACCAGAACGCGCACAAGCTCGAGCGCAGCCTCGCCAAGCGCAGCCGCGAGCTCTCCGCCGCCGCCGCCATCTCCTCTAGCGCCGTGCCCCCGTCGACGTCATCCACGCCGCCATCAGAGTTCACCTGGTATTCCCCGCGAGGCGGCGGGGATGGTCAAGGGTCGGCCGCCGCCGCCGCGGCAGTCGTCAGCTGGATCGCCGACGGCGGGCGCCGTCGCTACGGGTACCGCGTGCACGCGGCCGCCGCCGCCGGCGACGTCGAGGACGAAATCGACCTTTCGCTTAAGCTGTAAGGTGCATGCACGCGTACTTACGTACGTCGTCGGCCATATCGTCGTCAGGGTGTTCGTGTCTGTACGTACGTTGTTTGTGCATGCATATATGGCACGTTGTTGTGAAATGCTGCTTAATTTCCAGTTTCTTTGGTTCATCAGTACTATATATACTAGCACGTACATAGTTTACTTAATTATTGTAGTAATCAGATAGTTAATCAACTAGCCCTATCATGCAATTTCATTTGATAATAATTCGATGAATGTCTCGCAAGTACCGTACGTACGTGCGTCGCTTACTGTGATGAACGCCACTGTCCATGTTACGCCTTTATTAGATACATACTCCTAATGCTAATGCATGCTCTACTATATAAACGAGATCGATACCTCCAGGTCTCGCTCAATGCTGCACTCTGTATCTGCAACTACGCACGTAAAGCCAAACACCTATGATGTACTTCACATTCCATCTTCTGTCCTGATCTTCCTTTGGGCATCTGCAATTTACTAGGACACCGTACCCCATGTGATTAGCATTCATTTGCCGATCTTTATCCAGTACTCTCTTGTAGCTTTCAGTTGCAGATGAACGGGTCCATCCGTGCATGCGTCAGAGCAGGCGGTTGCTAGCTATTCCCTTAGATGGAGTTAGCTATGTAGGAGTACGATTTTTAACTTGGTGGAATCCTTTAGTTTGCCAGATACTTTTGTGTTAATCACACGACATGCACGCAAGCTTGCATTTAATGGATCCAATGATCAACACTTGCAATTGGACAGGAATGCCAACAAGTACCATGCACAGAGCAGACCTGATGTGAGAGCCGCCTATTTCTCTAGTCCTCGTTACAAAGCTATGTAGCTAAGCATCTCAGTATCTCACTGATCTCTCTCTCTCTCTCTCTCTCTCTCTCTCTCTCTCTCTCTGAAACATATAGATAATCTTAGCATGTGGCTAACAAAACACAGTGGAGGAAGGGCAATTCATGCATGCTGTACTGACTGAAACAACCACTTTGGACAAAAGTCCAAGTGATACTTTGTCACCAATTAGCATAGGCTTCAACAATGCTCAGAGTTAGCTCCACATGCAGCGTCATCCTTCTCACACTTGTTCACATCACCTTGACGTGTGCAAGCAATAAGCACACCACTCCCCAACTAATATCAGAAGCAAGTGGAGTTCGCAAACACAAACACAGGCAAACATGCTCTCACAGGCATGCAGGGATGCATGCTGCTATACTCTGCTTGTTGTGACCTCCAATGTTGGGGCCTCAGAGTTAATTCAGATATCTCAAGGACCACATGATGCTGCTGTCGTAAGAGGCAAATGGACAAACTGGTGGGGCACTTCGACTTGTCTCCATCGATCGGCTTATCATATATAATCTCCGTGTTATCAAGTCACGTATGGTTGCTAGCTAAAACTTCTTTTTTTGAGATGGTCGCTAGCTATAAATAGTGGTGGTGAAAATTAGGGAAAACTTCAATGCATCGCCATGATTTCTCATGGTTAAGTACAGATTCTAGTATGCATAACATGAATTTACGTTGGTCGAAGTTTAAGCACTACCGAACGTATGACCCGTGGAAACTGAACTATATGTGGTCTTCAGACAGAAAACCGAGGTGGTATGCTGCTTGAACTGGCCAATTGTTGGCAATATTATTATGGGTTTCTTGAAACTTTTTCCTTGAGAATTTGAGGTACACTACAATCAGCGCCTATGGTTCTTGATACACGGGAGACACGCATGTTCTGGAATCTCGAGCGTAAAACAGCTAAATCAACGAGCATGTTTGAAACGTAGAAATTATATAATTGCCACATGATTTTTGTGGAATTCCCACGTTCCAAACGGGTCTTAACCCGTAACCAGTGATAATCACCTAAGGCCAAACAATCAGTACCCAACTTTAGACGGTAAGATCTCAATTGACGTGCATCAAAACTTACCTGACATGGTCATATTTTTGAAGGTGGTTTTACTTCAGGGCTCATAGAAAGACCACATCTCTCACTTCAGGGAGCCCTTTCGAGGGTAGTCTGATATTGTTTCTTCAAACTGGTTTTTCTGACACCCATTCCCTAGTTAGCCTCGATAGCGAACTAACCTATCCAGTAATTCATTCGCGTTCAAATGGCAAGAAGAGGATGAGTGCATCCTATATCAGTCCTGGATTCAGATCTTTCACCGTTGAGGAAGAAGGCCAGATTCAGACTCTGGAACAGCGACGCACGTCACTTGTTACTTGGAACCGATGCAAGATGCTGAATCGTATTTGCCTCCCTGAAAAGGACCTTGGATTGATCAAGCATAAAGGCCTTGTCAATGGGGTGAAGAGGACGGTTGAGCTTAAGTAAGATATATAAAGACTAGAAAGAGCCTGAGATTAAGTAGTTGCTATCTCTCTTCATGAGAGTTGTTGCTATACCAGTAGAGAAACGGAGTGCTGATAGCTGCTACCTAAAAGGTGATGTAACTCCTCAAACACAGATCTGGCAGCTAAAAGCTACATAGGGCTTATCTCCTTGTCTTAGGGTGATGAGTGAAAGCTCATGCTTTCCCAAAAAGGAGACTGAAAGTACACTAATATACTTTCGGTCTTTAGGTTTTTAATCCAATATTCTTTGAGCATGTTCAAACCCTTCGCCGATTTCCATGGCGCTTGGCGTCCTCGCCATTTTACTGCAACTGAAAAGAAATTGAAGGCAAAGACCCCCTCAGGGGTTACTGCAACTGAATTGAAGGTAGCAGTTGTAAGAGAACAATTACAACAATTGTTCTAGAACTGCAACTCTTGACCCCTAAAACTAAAGAACTAACAGATGACTCTGAAATGGCAGAGCATTGTCAGTATTCCTGAAAATTGTTCAACTCACAATTGTGTTATAAACATATAGTATTTCGTGAACATGATTTAATTGTACATAGAGTACACACAGATGCAGATTGCTAGAATTGCAATCCTAATCCAGAATATAATTGGCCACAAGGAGTCAAGGAGCACTCAGATGTGATCATAATTGTAAAGCAAGAAGTCATTTGTTGAATAAAGCCCTTAAGCCCCCCAAAACAAGCTTAGGGGGTCCTTGGTTGGGTTTTGTTGTGGCTTTCCCTACCTATAAGCTAAAAGTCCAAGCAAACACCAAATATCTTGTGGGATTCTATGCTGAGATTGCTCCTATAATTGGAAATTAGTAATACGTATTTTTCACTCAAACAAAACAACTGAAACTCAACTTCCCCACAGCAAACAATCCGCAACAACTTTATCACAGCAGACACCCCACAACTGCTTTTAGATAAGCCACAGCTCAACCTTACACCCCTTAATCATTTAGCTTGGCCCCACGAGTTGACACCGTGATTCCAACATCACATCTAGAAATAAAGAAAACAACATGCACGTCAGATTAACAGACAACAACGCCCTTTGCATGGCGCACAAATGGGCTTAAATCATAGAGTACATGACAAAATCAAACTATGCACTTACATGTACCACACAGTCAACATCCAACTACATCATAGATCAAACACAAAACTAGGTCCCTAACTTGCCATACCTATTTCGCCGCTTCATATGCCTCAGGGTGAACATGAAAATATTTTTCCATCTCCAACGGGTCGATCCTGGTGAGACGAAGCATACTTCTTACGACTGTTGGGAGAAATAGAGGCAGCTTGCGGTGCTGATGCTCCATGACATGCTCCAGTGTATACGGCCCAAGCTTTGAGATTTCAAAATCTGCTACGACATTTGGGTCTAAGGAATGCCTCAGCCCATTCCTCTTGAGACCAAGTACCGCAGTTCCACTTTGAACACACTCTTCAAATGAAGGAAAGGGTATCAACGGGTTAGCTATCTTGATGAAACTTGGCTTTAAGATGGCAACTGAAAAAAAATATGATGTTAATGGTAAATAGTCAGAATTGAAAGCGATGTTTGTGTTGTTTTTAGTTCTTCATACTGTACTAGCAGCATTCGATATGATGTCTTTGCAAGTAAAACTACCATCGCTAATGCATCTGAAGAATTGTATAGTTCGTCTACCCCTTCTGTTCACCCTTGGTTTTGTCAATAATCATCTTTTTGTTGTCACATGCAGATCTCTGGATGTGAGTAGCAGCTGGCACCATATTGGGATCAACCCGGTGATATGGCAATTGCGGTCGTTCCGGATGGCAGCAGAAGTTGAAGCAAATGCTCCTAGCCGCGGGCTTGTGACAAGGAGAATGGCAGCAATGAGCCCTAGAAAGGGATATCCATCAAAAGTGTAATCAATCAAAAAGAGGAGACCCATAATGCAACAATGCTCATTTCCTTCGGTTATGGTTTACCGAACTGTTTAATTCGGTCATGTGTTACGGAACCTTTTTAGTTGAGTCAGGTCTTATGGTGAATCATTATGTTGGTCTTTTTTTCCTTGCAACCATGTGTTATGGTGCACTGAGCCATAAATTAGTGTGACTATCTTGGGATATTTGATTCGGTCATGTGTTATGGAACCTGATGGAACCATGTGCTGTCATTCTTGTGTACATGCTAAATTGATTTTGCTGTCATTATTGGTTCATGAGCATTATTGTCATCTTAGGAATCACTTCCTTTCTCATCTTAGAAATTTTTGTACATGAGAATTTGTTGCCATCGTGGATTCATGGTACAATTCTGTATAATACATCTTAGAAATTCGCTACAAACTGGAGCAGTTTTTCTTACAAGAACATCTCACAAGTTCTGCACAACAAATCTAAAATGTTAGCCACAAACAACATCTCGTCATTTCACCAGAACAACCGTAAACTTCTCTGGATTTGTTCGGTTAAAATTCCTTCTCCCAATTAGAGAGCAATTCTGAACGCAAATGCACAAGCATATGCTACAACTACTCTCAGAAATTTTATACAAAAATGTCGCACAAATTAGCCACAAACAACAACTCCTCTCTGCTCAGATTGAAACAGACCATTGTTCAGACTGCAGTAAAAACAACCCTCCTGCTGCAATCGGTCTACCCAGCCCGAGAGAGCTACCTACAGTCTGCGACTGGCACGGCCGGGCTCACTGTGGAGACGTCACATCGGTTCATCCATGGAGGCGGCGATGGCGGCCAAACGGAGGTCGACCAGGAGGTGGCTGGTCTTAGAGCGGCCAAATCCAGAGGAAGCGAGCATTAGGGCGGCCGGATCCGATGGTGGTGGGGTCGTCTTCTCCAGATCAGGCGGGAGTAAGATAGCGTCGCGGGTCAGGGTAAGGAGGCTTGGGACAGCGCCGTTGTGCTTCGACGAGGTGGTGATGAACTCCGGCAGACCACGCCGGGGATGGGAGGAGAGAGGGGGACGGGAGAGAGAGATAGAGGGATGAAAAAGATGGCGCGCACCAACCCGATGCGGGACAACAAGACGCGACAAAATTCTCCTCGCGCTCGAGCTCGAGAAGCGTAGGTTTCGACAATGCAAGACACGGAGAGAGCGGTCGGGAGTTTGCCCATTAGGGCATCTCCAATAAGGTAATGTCAGCCTTTTTTTAGAGGTGCCACATAGGATTTTTATTGAGTTGGAGGAGAGAGAGAGAGAAGAAAGAGAAGGTTGTCTTCTCTTGGTGAAGGGACGATCTCTTCATACATAAGAGATCACTATTTTCTCCATTGTACAATATGTCTTCCCTTAAATCCATATTTTCTAGTTTAATTTTGATCCTATATTCATGCATACATTAATTGTTAGAGATAGCATCAAGAGATAACCCATTGTATAATATGTTTTTATTGTTATCTCTAGATGACGTGGAAGGCATAAGAGAAGGCTGCCTTCTCTACTATTGGAGATACCCTTAAGTCTAATGGGCGAACATCGCACTAGTAGCTCACTTTATATAGTGATAACTCGTTAATATTCTGTTTTTCATTTTTCTTAATGTCTTGATATCAAAGGAGGAGAAGCCTTAGCCAGTCTCGCTTTTAGGAAAGCACCTACCGACTACTTAAGGGCATATATAAAGTAAAATCAATTCCTGACTCCTGAACTTTTCATATTATTTAGAGTCGATGTTAAGATATTGTGTCTTAAGTTTACATGAACCTTTAACATTAAACATATCAGTGTACAAAGAAAATGATATTAAATCTAGAGTTTTTATTCTTTATAGAATCTGACTCTCTATGAAGAGTGAATTTTATCATCTCTCCTCTACATCAAAAATTATTCTAAGTGCTACTGCTTTCTAACTTTTTATCCAAGAGCTTTAGATAAACCAAATTGTGTTCGAGATGGGTTTGTACCCGGACCATGAAATTTTAGATGTATAGGAGTTGTATGAATCTTGACAAGTAGTTGTTTTAGATTATACTAACCGTTGACGTTGATGGTATTAGATACTCCCTCTATGTCACAATGTAAGTCACTTTAAAATCTAGACTAGTCAAACATTTTTAGACTTGACTATCAATTTAGAAAAATCTATAAAATAAAATTAACATTACTAGAACCATCATGAAATATACTTTCATAATATATACTTAAATTTATTTGAGTTATCATATTTTTCATATAAGTTGATGGTCAAAATATCGTCTTGAAAATCACATCAATATTTAAAATGACCTAGTAAATACATAGGCAAATCAGAGGCTGAACGTTCTCATCACAGCAGTTTGGAGAAGATTTCTAGATCCAGCTTCCCCTGATGAGCAGCAGGAGCCACCTCCCTTGCCAACCTTCCGACCACTCGCTCAATGTACACTACATACAGCCCATTTATGTTTTCCAGGATTTCCAAGTCTTTGCGCGCCTTGAGAATAGATCTGGCCCATTCTTCAAAAATTTCTGAACAGTTGTATTTAAGTTTGATCAAACTCTTGCAAAGAATTGTCAGTAAGATATAGTATAGTATGATGCAATGAAGCTCTATCGGCAGTGGCATTATCTGCATATATATTTTTCAATATTTACTGATTCAGATTTGTCATTAGAGATGCACAATTTTGGATAAACTTTTTTTTACTGTCTGTCAGCTAAAACAAAGCATGTAATCACATATACCAGGTGTTAAAAGTGTAGCTCATAATTATAAGCACGGTATAGAAACCAAAGTATTTAACAGCAAACATTTGAACCAGAAGAATCGAGTGAAGTCAAAAATAGATGTGTATATGACGCAGTTTCTTTAGTTCGAATAAACTGATCCTAATATTCCATGCTGTCATTTGAATGCAACACAATTCGTATAACGTTACAGATAGAAAACAGGGTCGTTAGGGGAAGAAAGCACTAACTTTTGTCAAATTGCTCACAACATAGCCAATTTTTCATGTAGTCAGATATGAGGAATTCGATAATTGAATCCTGCGACAGGTGAACAGGATGAGCAAGCACAACATGCAGTTATACAGTTAGAATCAAACTAACAAAAAAGAAGAATTCTTATAGGAAGTACCAAGTATTTCAAGCCAGATAAACAATTAGTATTATGCATCTATTTCTGAACGGAGATAGTAGGAAGTGGCAACTGTCGTATATCCTCTTTCAAATCTTTAGTTAATACTTCACATATCCAATTATGCAGCCGGAGAAGATCAATAAGACAAAGTTATATATTTGGGATTGATAGAAACTAACGTAGTTATTGCACATGTGGGATGCCAAAAGTTACAGGCACTAACTAAATCGGCCATAGCTTGTCAATTAACCGGATTTGACGACCAATTAAAGTTCCAACCCGTTAACTGACCTCCATGTATGCTAATCATGACGTATTGCACGCCGTCATCAAATTAATGGGCAAGCGATCGGCCTTTCAGAGCACTTTTCACTACACTGGAAATAGTAGCTTTCTGCAAACCACTCCTTTCGTCCAAAAATATAAGGCACGTATTCATTGCAAGATTTACGATTAGACCTATAATATTTTAATTATGTGATACAAAAGTGGTATTGTTAGATTCATTTTCGAAAGTACTTTTTAATAATATTATTTTTGTGTCACATAACTAACATATTATAGATCTAATTGTAAATCTTGAGATACGTACACACCTTACATTCTTGAACAGAGGGAGTACTTTTCAACCATAACTCAACACTAAAGGAGTCTTATGAACTACTGCGGATGTGGAAATAGTTGTCCTGTGCAATCTGCCGCTACTAATTAGTCTTTCATCCGGATTTCAACGCTAGAAAGGACAAATATTTGTTGTAAACTGATGAAGTTAAGATGAAGTTAAAATGTTTATTGTACACGGGAGTACTGGACAAACATGATTGGCTTAAGTGAAGAAGTTAAAACTTTTCTATTGTAATCTAAATTAGAATGAATTGAAGATCAGCTTAAGCTTACATAATGAACATATTGCCATGCATATCAGGGAAGGAATCATCAAACGGGTCTACCAGAAGTAATCTTTCTGATACATTTGAGATCTTTTGAGAAACTGCAAGGATTATGCGCTGACCAATGAACTCTTCATTTCCTAACTTACGGAACAAGTGCTGCACAGAGAATTGGGCACCTGAGCAGTCAACTGATTCTGCAAAATATTGAACAAAATGGAAGGAGCAAATCAATGTGATATTGGTGGTATTGGGAGCACACACACATGGCTGTAAAATTCATAGTTTATGTTCAATGCGGTGTATTCTGCAACCAAATGATCAAAAGTGACCAAACAAAATTATAGATGTGACCACACAACAGACCCGATCGAAATAAAACATGGTTCAAGAGATTATGTAAAAAAAACATTAATAAGATTTGCCTATAAGTAATCATGTAAAACAAACACCATGAAGCCTATAACTAATTTTTCATGCTTAGTAGGACTTCCACAAGGAGTACGGGTCTAATTTTGATACGTAAGATGTACTCGATGTTACTTTGTGGGCAGCATACAAAGTATACATAAATTTATCATAGTAATCTCTAGTTGAGATGGTTCCTCAAAAGAAAATCTCTAGTTGAGATGGAAATTGCAAGTTAGAATGCTTCCCTTTTTTTAAACGGAAGCTAGAATGCTTTGTAGTGTACTGTAAAGCAAAATATTAAGGAAAGCATAAGTTATTTTACATTAAATATCTCTCAGATCAGATCATCTATGATTTTACAATCTGTAACTCAAAACTTTCCTTAAGAAAGCCATGGCCCTGACTAAAACACTACCAGGATCCTTGGAGCATCAAGCAACGTGTGCTCTATTGCAAAAGAAACAGCCTGGGCTTGTGGCCACAGAAAAATATTTTCAAAATTGAAAACAATCAGCATGAATCAACAAAGAATAAATCAGGGGCCCAGATCCGTATCAAGCTTTTAGGTTGCATCACTTCATCAGACCATCACCTTGTGTGTCTTGTTCTGGAAGAATACAGACAGAATAAGTATTACCTGAATCTGAAGTACCAGCATTGTCAGGAATGGTGCACATCCTTTTCATCAAACGTGCCACTAAACCATCAATTATCTCCTCAACCAGTTCTTTTTCCCTTTTCCATGATATAATCTTCCTCAGTGAAGCTGACAGAAAAGGTATTTTACAAATTGATAACCCATGGTTGTCTAAACCAAATATAGATTAAATAGATAACATTCATCATTTACACATCGATAATTTTGTATGCACTATATTTTCAACATACATATTGTCTGACAGTGCGGCTTTAAAAAACTCAAAGAGTTTCCGATCATGCTACAGTGTTGTATGGCTATCTGTAAACCAGCAACCAAATATAAGATAACTGAAAGCTAAGGCTGGACTTAACTTTATGAGTCATAATCTGCAGAAAATCAAATCATTGATTTGTGGGCTTCATTTAACCTCATATCCTTGATTTGCCATGTCAAAACATTGGTAATTATCAGCACCATAATTTTTTTGTACATCATGTGTCTGGATGTCTATTCTATCCTGCTTCCTGCTTGAATTGGTAACTACTACGACAATTCAGGACTTTATATTAGACAATCAGGAAATGCAAGTCGAACTTGGGCTGAGTGTGCCATACATGAGTATTTCACACAACCACGTGCACGCCTGTTCTCATGGATTCATAACATTATATCCTGAATCCTTCAAGCATGAAATGTATATATGGAGCAAATAGTGATGGTTCAACGCAATGGAATGTAGAAGGCTGAATTTGAAATGTAGATAACCTTACGTTTTTTCCCTTCAAATATTATAACCATGAAAGCACTATCAATGTTGAACAATAGAAAATACAGAAATACTGAAGATAGTTATTCTTTTGGATCAATACACACCAATGCAGGCATGTCAGTGTTCACCATAATTGTGTCGCTACGTGATAAGAAATAGCAATACGCACAATCAGACATGTAAACTCAATGGAGGGGAAAATCATCCTCGTCTCAGCGCTTCCGTAGTACCACCTTACAAGTTAGTAGACATACTTTCTTAAGAGCTCATTGGATTGCACATTACACTATGCATAACTTAGATTATTGGTCGGATTCTTTAATGAATAACAGCAGAATTCAAACTTACCCAAAATGAAGTCTACTGCTTGGTGAGAGAATGTAGCAAATGAGGAACCAGCTTCTCTCTGCATAAGTGAATCCAACTTTAGAAACACAAAATATGGGGATCGATCTTACAATGAGATAATAGAATTTTACTTTGGCAAAGATGCCGTCTGATAGCTCCACCAGGAAATCAATCGACAAGCTAAGCTGTTGTATCTCATCCTCACTGTTGAACTCTGCACAAATAAACAATTGAAATTAAGGTTCAAGGAGATAAACTTTTCCTGGGTTAATGTGAAATGCGGAGTAGTAAGAGTAGAATGATCTAAGCAAAATGGCACATACTTTATACACATTCATGAAAAAGTACAGTTAAAGCATAACGATATGTTTTCAGTAACACCCACCCATGAAACTACTCACGGGAAGAGATCGATCCAGTCTCCGCCGCTTCTCCTTCCACCGCGCTGTTGCAATTGAATTACAGAACAAAACTTGTAAAAAATTGAAAAAAACAAATAGTGCATATATAGAGGCCAATTCGTTTCATCTGTATGCAAGCTGAAAACCTACCCAATCTGAGGAACCTCCTGCGCAGCACTTCGTCGACCCAATGATCCCCATCATCGCCACACTGCGGCGGCGGCAGGTCCGCGCACCCGTCGAAGAAGTGGCACCGGCACGACGCGACCGGCGGCTCCATCTCCTCCCCGCGCGCCCCATCTGGATGCCACGACACATTCAAAGTTATACGAACCGGGCGCTGGAAACCGAACGAACGCGGCCGCGCGCGCGGCTGCACGTACCTTGGAGGAGCTTGAGCTCCTCGCGGAGGCGGAGGATCTCGCGCTTCCGGTCCTTGGCCTGGGCGGGAGGAGAACACGAGAGAATGAGAGAGAGGTGGAGCTAGGGTTTGCGGCGGTGGGGCTGCGGTGAGGGGAATGGGTTTTACCTTGCGCTTCCAGTGGAGGAGAGGCGGGGAGGAGGGGGTGCCGGCTCTGGTGGGGAGGCGGTTGTAGTGGATGAGAGCCATGGCGAGGGCAGCCTTGAGCGAGGGCGAGTCGATCCGCGACGAGGACGCGGCCGGGGCAGCCGCTGCCGCCGTCGGCGTGGGAGTAGGCGGGCGGGAGGCGGGGGGGAGCCATGGCGATTTCGGTGGGGGCGAGCGGGAGGAGGGGGAGAAGTGGAGAAGTGGAGAAGTGGAGGGCAATTTTGAATTTTTGACAAATTTCAGGGGCCGCGTTTTTGTTAATCGCGGTCTGAAACAGGGGCTATTTGGTAAAAGCCCATTACAGAAACACGACAGCGGGTTGGCTAGAATATTGGGCCCAAATATTAATGGGTTTGAGTAAACGACGTTTCGGGTTGGGCCCAATTGTTTGCGCTTCGGATAGACTTCGGCCCATGCCCCGGTTCATGGCAGGGGAGAGCTCGTCGTCGAGGAGCCCTTCCCAGGCGGCGGCGGACGAGAGCCAGTTCCGGAACCTGATGAACACGCTCGCGGCTTCCGCGAGCGGAGGTCCCGGCGGCGCGGTGATCGGCGCCGGCGACAGCAAGCTGAGCACGAGGGACTTCCTCGGCGTTGGCGGCGGCGGCCACGTCGTGCGGAGCATGAGCGTCGTGGCCGGGGCGGGGCTGCCGCTCCGGCAAGGCTCCCGCGCCGGTCTCGGCATGGGCTCATTGGACCCGGAGATGAAGTAGGAGATATATTGAACGAACCAGCGAATCACATGCATGCAAAACTTTTGCACTTGCATGCATGCATGCAGCCTAATAGCTAGGGTTCATCCGTTCATTCATGATGTTTACTACTAATTCTGTGCGATCATTAAGTTCAAGGTGATAGTGGCAGGTGATGGTATATTTGCTGTTGATGTGCATTATAGTGTAGTGCAGTTTGTACGATGGATCAAGGAAAAAAGATGGACGATATATTTGTTCTATATATATTTGTGATTTGTGCAGTGGTTGGTACTTGAATAAGTTTTTGCTGGGATCAACATATTTTAAATGGTGTTGATCACTTCGATACATGCCGCCATATGTCAAATTAAGGCCCGACCATAATTTATAATGGTTTTCTTTCTACATGGCTCAAATCGTTCTTGCACTAGCTCGAGTTGTGCATGCATCCATATACACCCAGGGATCTTAGTTTGCAACCTGTTAATTACATTACATTCCATGCATGCGCGCGTGATTCTTGGGTATGTCTTGAAGGTACGTACATATACATACATGCTTGATTCTGCCATGATGTAGTTTATCCTCTGGAGAATTTGCAGTCTTCACTACATAATGTTGTGATGATCGATGTGCAGAAAGCAGCAAGTTTAACACACACAAGCCAACAAGGACGGATTGTTGCATGCTTTGCTCTGCTTTAATTTTGATTTGGGACTCCGAGGCCTGATGATGGGGCCGTTGTGGCGCCCACGGCATGCTGGCTGGTGCGTGATGGAAATGGCTTCGCCCTGCCGCCCTGGTCCTTGTCTTGCCGGCAAACTCGAGACCGGCCGGGACACTAAGAGCTTTGTTTGGTTGTTAGGAACTAACACTCATCGGGAGAGAAGTCACGAGTCGCCACACAGGAATTCATGGTAGAAAACCATGGACTATTCCCTGCCATTATTTGGCTGAGACGGTGATTCCTTCATTCACATGAACTCCAGAAAAGAAAAAAGAAGACAAGAATGGGGAAGAGCTCATCTTCAACAACGGCCCGGCGTCGGGAGCGCGAGGAGGACTGTTTTGGCTTCTCCAACCAGATGGATAGCTCGTGGCCGTCGTGTCCAAGCCAGCCATGGCCTGCTGCATGCCTCGCAGGGCGGTTGCTCGTCGAAGGATGCCGCTAGGCTGGAGCTGCTCCGGTGGATACCCGCCCTCGCCATCGTCGACGTCGAGGTCGCTGCCTCCGCTAGCAGGTCCCTCCCTTGGTTCACCTCTTTTTCATTGTCCTTCTGAGCCAAATCGAACGCAGAGATCTGGAACACAGGGCGCCGGAAGATCGCCATGTTGGGCGTGAAATGGCAGCAGCACCCCGCGCAATCCTCCCGATCGATGGCTTTGTGAAGATCCACATGGACGGCCCTCGAATTCGGCATACCCATATTAAGTGCAATTACAACTCTATAACTATTACCTGTCTCAAATCTGACAGATGAGGGCGGTTATATATTGAGCATGTGCATCGATGTCTCGCGCTTGGATATCAAGACATTTTCTACGTACATCCATAGAAAAGGAACGTAGACGCGAGACAAGTGATTTGGTCGCATATGGTTCAACCATCTCACCATGCATGAAGCGAACCGGAAAATCTATGGTCAGATAACACGTTCATTCGTATGGAAATCATCAAACACGTTCATTCGTATGGAATTGAGAACCCGGCAGCCAATTTTCCTTGTAGAAAGTTTCATGTTCCAAACAGGCCCTTAACCAAGGAGGAAGTGAGCCACAATTGTAAACATCTTTGTTAGTGTACAAACACCAACGGTCCCATCTTAATCATACATCCACAGTATATACTCCTTGGAACTCTCTCGAGGTGCGTGCTCACTTGCCGGGCACGAAGTTAGTGGCGAAGGCCCATGCGTTGTTGTTGACGGGGTCGGCAAGGTGGTCGGCGAGGTTCTCAAGTGGGCCTTTGCCAGTGACGATGGCCTGCACGAAGAACCCAAACATGGAGAACATAGCAAGACGGCCGTTCTTGATCTCCTTCACCTTGAGCTCGGCAAACGCCTCGGGGTCGTCGGCTAGGCCCAATGGGTCAAAGCTGCCGCCTGGATAGAGCGGGTCGACGATCTCACCAAGTGGGCCGCCAGCGACACGGTAGCCCTCGACGGCACCCATGAGCACGACTTGGCACGCCCAGATGGCGAGGATGCTTTGCGCGTGCACTAGGCTGGGGTTGCCGAGGTAGTCGAGACCACCCTCGCTGAAGATCTGGGAGCCAGCCTTAAACCAGACAGCCTCGCCGAACTTGACGCCGTTGCGGGCAAGCAGCTCAGGGAAGACGCAGCCGAGGGCGCCGAGCATGGCCCAACGACAGTGGATCACCTCTAGCTCACGGTTCTTGGCGAAGGTCTCAGGGTCGGCTGAGAGTCCTGCGGTGTCCCATCCGTAGTCACCTGGGAACTCGCCGTTCAGGTAGCTTGGGGGCTCGCCGGAGAGCGGGCCAAGGTAGAGCACACGGTCGGGGCCGTACCAGGGGCTGCCGGAGCTGGCTGCCTTGGACACGGTCTTGCGCATGGTGATGCGCCCGCCACCGAGCACAGATGAGGCACCAGCGAGCTTCAACGGGGTGCCGGCCATTGCGGGGGACGCGAGAGCCATTGGAGCTGCCTCTACGAGATGGAGGGCAAGCTGCTGCTGCTGCTACTGATTGGTGGCTAGCTGTGTGGCAGCGGAGGGCGCTTAAATACCAGGAAGCGCGCGTGCGAACGGGGGCCACGTCCTTATCTGGGAAATCACAATCTGTGCTGCGATTGGTTCGGGGGTTTGAGGCGGGTGGATGGGGTAGCTGATGTGGCCGCGACGATCGCTGCGCACGTGGTGGAGGGATGTCGTCGAGTTTCATGCTGCCACTACGCAGCTCGCCACCTCCAAGAGTAGAAGCCTTCGGTTTTCTAATTCATGCCACAAGTTTAGGTTGTATCTAATCGTCTCCGCCGTGTGAATCTTTACCTTCTGTAGCAATATATTGGTATTGCAACTTCAAAAAAAGAGGTTTAACTGTATGTTAAATCCGAAAGAAGAAAGAAAAAATGTATTTTTTTCCAAAGCCACTGCAATACCAAAAAGACGCAGACGAAGCATTGAAGCCCACATTGTTTTGTAGCATGAAATAAGAAACGTATTAAGTTACGTGTTAGTGGCTGGTGATAATACATAAATTAACTACACACAATACACCTCTACTACTACCACTACTAGATATACAGTACAGATAAACTAGGCAGTGTAGGTTCATTCATAAGCTTTGGACTTAGCAGCCACAGGGTCCTTCCAAACGTAGGTAGTCATACATTACCCCCTGAAACGGGCTCTGGCTCCTGGCCTGCGTCAGGTAGATGGTGTTCATCCCTTGGACAAGCCAGGCGCTACTCACATCGATGCTGAACAGCCAGTACAGACCATGGATGCCGTGCCTCGCTATCGCGTTGTCGCGGCCGATTAACCCGGTGCTGAAGTGAGGAACACCCCTGTCCTGATCGTTGAAACGAACCTGAAGAATAGAGTTGGTTGATCATTCAGGAGCTACTTCAATGGTGACAATTTATGAGTTGGGATGAACATCAGCTGAAAGAAACCTGCAATTCAGCCAGCGCCGAAGACGCAAGCGCCACCCTGAACTTGTAGGTGCTATTAGGAGTGACACTGTCAAGATTGAACCTTATTTGCCATGTGGTTGGTTTGTATGTATTCTGATCAGTTCTTCTGCAGTCGAGACAGAACACTGATGTTAGCGCTAGTTCATGGAGCTCTGCGCAAACAGTTGTAAGATATCTGAATGAAACAACAGACAGCACCTGGTAACTTGAGCGTAGAACCAATCGGTTCTGTAATCGCTTTCGCCAATGGTATATACCAGATCACTGTCTGGATACAGTTCTGCATATCTTTCCCAAAGCCCATACTGCCTGAATCTGTACAGTCGGAACACCATATGATAAGAAATGATGATGACTTGTTTGGTAAATGTTTTACAAGTCAGTAGGTAGCCAGACTGTTTCACCTGTCAGGATGATTGATGAACAATCTATTCACATAATTGGGGTTTGGGTCTGGAACATAGAACTCAGCAGCAGATCGATCAGGTGTTCCAATCTCCCACATTGTCGGACCGTCTCTTGGCGGTTCGTACACAAGGTCACCCAGATAAATATCATCCCCTGAACAGAAATGCTGAGTATCTCAGGACATCACATTAGAAGTTGCAAGTGGTATACAGTCCAGACGCTGACCTGAAGATATGGTTAGGGTGGCATCCAGTTTATAGTCCCCTATAAAACCTGGAACCCATGCATAAAGATTGTAGTCCCCGGATACAATGTTCCTTATGTAGAAGCTCCCATCTGCATCTGCTCTACACCAGAATTGGTATCCCTATGGCATGGCAGTATGTGAGAAGAAACTTCAGTCTCAAGTACAGTGCAACTCAGTCAATAAGCAGGTAATGTATATAGCATGCAGTACCTTGCACTCTCTTTGCCAGGATCCAGCTGCTCCTGGTAGGGCTAAGCCTACATAGGCTGCTTCGGCATAAAGATCCTCACCATCTATATACCTAAATTACATGGCAAAGCAATAATTACTAAGAGATGCATGTGGTACTCAGCTACAACTAGGGTAAATAAACCAAAACTGTAAGTTACTATGAACTCTAACTAGCCGTGGTAAAGTGAGAAATGCCATTATTAACTACCTGTCTCTAACCAGCAATCTACCAGAGATACAGCCTCTTTGCTCAGTCTTCTGAAAATCCTCTGAAAGTGCAAAACTATATGGCCAGCTCTCTTTCTCAATCACCGCCTGATTTCCAAGGGTAAATAAAAAATGAAAGCAAGTACCAAGTTACTTTCATACTGTTAATAATACTGTAGAAAAGATAAACTAGTCAGTAATCACTACGCCGTAATTGAGAATTGAGGGTTAGCTCATCAATAAGTGTTCTTTTGTTGTGTAAAATAGACATGTACTGTCCTTAAGCACTTATTTAATCTGAAACATAATCACCTGAACTTTTGCATCCTCCCATAGTAGACTTGGGTCACTTCCGTCCCAACTGGAGTTAAGGTACATGAAGACTGGTCCATGAACCTTTTTCCAATATTCTCCATTCGTGAACTTGGGCGAAAGGTCATCCCCAGCATAATGTGCGCTCAGAAACATCTGAAACCAGATAAACCTTCAGAACATGTCGCATATCATCAAATATTCTGAGCTCAATTCCACTATCTCTGTAGATTCCAGATCATTATAATGTCTGAACTTACAGCCAGCATAGTGGGTCCGACATGAGATGTCAAGTTCTGCTTGAGAGGTCCTCCAGTCCGGAACTCATCACTCGGAGTGATTTGCCAGAAGCCAATTGGAGGATTGGATGATATCCATCCGTGGACATTATTGTATTGATCTTCACACGAGTATTGGTACTTGTCATCGACCTTGACAAACATATCAATTGTGCTCAGATTCTTCAGAATGTTGTCATATCTTTGTCATGGATAACTAAAATCTTATATCTCTGTCAGCTTACCTCCCCTCTCAGTTCAGGATTGATTGGGTCCACAAGGAGGACAGCCTCAGGATATGCTAATTGCTGGCTCCGTGGAGGCAATCGGTCATCAGGCATCGGCATTATTCTCTGCCTGTTGTCAGCCATTGCCATGTAATGGAACCTGCATTCCACCAAAACACAGTTTCAGTGGGCAGCAAAATTCAGTGAACAGAAAAATAAACTTGAGAACTAACTTGTCTTTCCGAAGCTTGAAGGCCACCCTGGTCTCTCCCAAACCAAAATCAGGCCACCCTTCCTTATGCTCATAGATTCCATAGGTGTAGAATCCTGAACAGCCGCGAAGCACGATGAACCTGCCAAGAAATGCTTGCTCAGCTGAACATGATTCTTTTTCCTCGAAATGAACCGGTGAGAACTGAGAACAACTCCAAATTTATGCTTGGGCATCAGTCATTCACCTCTTATCTATGATCAAAGGAGCAGCTTTTCCTTCCAGAGAAGGATCCCATGTTCTGGTGAAGGAGACCTCGGCCTGGTTGTCATCATGATATATGATGCGGAACTCCTTGCCCTTGATCCTGCGTGCGAAATTTCAGTGTCAGATACATTTGGGCTTTCTCTAGCAAGAAAAAGGGCCCTCATAGGGAGGCAGTAATGAAGTCTGAACTGTGAATTATGAGCTCTTACACATCAAATATTCCAGTTCTCTGCCCTGGTGGATTCCAAACAATGTCCCAGTACCTGACAGAACATGCAGTAACATCACTCACCTCAGATATAGCATCTATTTGCATGAAGAATAAACAGTTTCTTGAGTACAAGTCATTCCGCCAAAAATAAAACAAGTTTCTCCAATAAAAATATTGTTTCAATATCCACAAATATAATTGAAGACCGGTATATTTTTAACTAAAGAAGCACCAATGTCGTGTACCTTGTGAAAGGACTCACATGTGCAGCAGAACTATAAATGCAGAGTAAAATTGGTACCCTCTGTTGTCTTCTTTGTTAAGAATCTCCATCAGATTATCCACACCATTGTACCTCACGCCGGTTATGATCCCGTCGGGGTTGGACAGCGTCAGCTCAAAGATGCCATTTTTAATCTCAACCTGCGCACGCAAACATGCATCCACAATGGTTCAGACGTATTAATTCAATCCTGTAGACCTCACACAACAAATAAACATTGCAGGAAGCAGGCAGACCAGATAAGCACTTACGTGTCGGTCGCTGACCTTAACCTTGATGCCGTCGTTGGCGTCGAAGGCTGCCGGTGAGGCCGCCCGTGGAGAGCCCATGCAGCAAGGTACAAGGTTCCTGCAGCTCCAGGTAGATCAGAATCAGAAGGACGCATGCATGAGAGCTAGCCAAGAAACCAGTACAATGCGTGTGTGTGTATATGGAACCTTGCCGACTGAAAGTCTGAAACACAGTAATTACAATGGCGATAGTGTACGAATGGATGTGCAGCAGCGGAAGTAGTAGTAGTACCTAAGTTTCCCCATGAGATGAGATGATGGATGGATCAATCACTTGCTCCCTCCACTGATTGATTCTGGTGCTTGGAGAATGCGGTGTCAGTGGTGGTGCTCAGATTGGGTGGTTAATTATCCCTTGGTTTGGAGAGCAAGCATGTGTGCGTGCGTGGAGTTGAAGCCAAGGAGGTGGAGGAGGGCGGCAATGGCGCCATCCGAACTCTTTATCTCTTGCCTTCTTGGTGTGGTTGGTCGGTACACATGGTGCGTTCGAGATGGAGGAAATGCTTCAGCCTTCAGACTTGAGACCTGCAGCCTGCAGGAGAGGAGAAGATGGAATATAGCGGCCTGCAGGAACAGATACATGTCACTGTCAAAGTCTCGAAGATGCCACTGATCAGACCCATGAGCCAGGTTGATTGAGTTTTTGAGTAAAGTATGTGATTTGCAAGAATTTAGCAGCTCCTTCAGTGAATGGCAAGGGATGTTGTTAGCTGCTATATATCACTATACAGAAAAGAGCTCTGAAGAAAACACGAGACTGAATTTTTGTCTGTGTGCCTTCAGTTTTCCACGCTTGTAGTTACAATTTTTATAACAAAAAAATATAGAAAAGAAATAAAGAATAGATCTCAGTGGCTTCAACAATGATTATAAACTAATACCCAAATGTAGTAGAAGTACTGTGTCATTTTCAGCCATGTACCTAATCACAGAATATAGGAGGATCAACGACCATCTTTAGAGACTGGAAGCAATCTGTTGAGACAGGTGGTGCTTCACTTGTTTTCGTCTAGTGCTTGGCGGTAGTTGCCCAGAATTAGTGCTGCTAGCGCTCCATAGGACACCTTGTTTAGTTCTGCCGTGTGTTATCTTAGGAGATTTGTCGTATGGTTCATTGTGTTTTCTTGTGACTGACTGTGTATATGTCTGGTGACTATGTTCGTTGGCTGTATACATCTTTATATGCAGAGGTCGGAAGTAATATAATTTTTCCTTCGTCTAATTCATCTCAGAGAGCCACAAGACAAAGTTAGTGGCCGGACTCTGAAGCATTGACATGTGGCGAGGTACTGATGTGGATTGTGATGGCTACCGCACCGAGTTCGACGTGTGGCCGTCTATAATGGAAATGGACGGACACCTCACACCCACACCCGTGAGGTAAGAAGGAAGGCTTTACATTGGGCAAGAACACCACGGCACCATCCACCATGGAAGGGGGGGTCGAGTACTGGAGAACAGTGATCATGTGATCCGAGCTCACGGGGAACTAGTTCCTCCTAGATATTCCGTTCCTACGTACACAGGGTCAAATCAAATGGCAAAGAGAGTAAGACACCCGTACTGGAGTACCCTATGAAAGATCAAAGAATATGCTGCAGCCGGCCAATCCATGTGCCAAAAGCTTTCTTTCTAACTATGCAAGTCTCTTTTTCTCGAAATCTCGATCATGTTTTTGCTCCGTCCTCAGAGGACAGCATCGAAACATGCATGCGTGCATGATGCAACAAGAGGCAAGGACAACGATGAGAAAGAATCGCCTAGGAGACTACAAGCGTCATAGATCACAGGAGAATAGTAGTAGTTACCTTGGAGTTTGCAGAGGCTCAAACCGTACTGGATCACTTGCCTTCTTGAAGGAGAACGGCCTCTGATGAAGGAGGCTACTGTAACTACTAACTAGCTTGAAGAAAAATAACTTGAGTTTGGGATAATGAAATGAAATGTCGAGGAAAGAACAGGGGTTAGGCCCCTTGGAACCGGATAGGACCACCGCCTAGTCTGGTCATCGAAGAAATGTCCACAAGAAGGTTCCAAGCAGCGCCTGCGAGTAGTGTTTTGCACTTAATCTATCGGTTACTTAGTCATTTTCAGTGATGACGAGATGGCGTTTACGGAGCCTCTTATGCACGAAATTCACATGAAACAGTTCGATTCCCGTAGGACTTGAGGAACTGTCGATCGGAAAGCCTTGTAACAAGAAGGGTGAAAAATTACCCCGATAGATAATGCTGAAAAGCAGATTTCACAGATCTGAAAACAATGCTGCTCAACTGCACTTGCTGCAAAATAAGTCAAAATATGTATTTCAGATACAACAAAAGGAGTTATGCTGAAAACGAATACAGAAACAAGCGCATGCTACAAGCTATATGGACGCAAACCACACGTATTACAACCTCAGATAGATCAACCGCCGCCATGGCACTGGACTAAAGAAAAGAGAGGGTACACTATTGAGCTAGAGTAGAGCGGCGGATACACAATTACACCGCAAAAAATATGTACAACTAATCATTTGCTCACCAAAATTTGGTTGGGAAAACATCTACGGCCTGCTTAACTTGTCTAATCTGAAAGAACCTCCTCCAGCTCAGGATCATCTGGTTTGATCAACGCATCATCATCTGCTTCGGTGTCAACTATCTCCTCTTTCTCTGCAGAAGCGTCATCTTCTTCTGCATCGGAACCTCCCACTTCTTCATCGGTATAATTAGGAACTGTGGGCTCACTGATGGCTTTGCCTCCCTCGGTACCATTACTCGAGCCTTGGTCGTTTTGAGGCTCAGATTTGGTTACTACTTTGTGATCAGTCTTCTCACATATACAGGTCGAGGGGTTCTCATGAAATTCCCCCCCTCCTGGCCTGAGCTCTTTGGGCTCTCCCATGAATCCTTTCTGGAACATGTGCACCTTGGATGAGAATGCATCCCAGGACATGTTTCCTCTGCTCAAGAACAATGAATAGAGCCTTTTAGCATTTGGTCGGATCGTTCTCTTATGCCCAAAATATCTCCTGCCAAGCGCACCAATAGATGGTCAGAACCAACATCAGACCCTATAAAGCAAACATGATGACAACCAAGGTATAGGGTAGCAGAATAAATGTATACCTTCGCCCAGCCAAAATTTTGGCCATGTTACCATTGTTGTTAGTCACGAAAGCATCACTCCCATCACAGACAATGAAATCGAGTGCAGCCATGCGAGACGAGTATTTAGAGAATGGATCCAGCTCATGTTTGCTTGATATTGTTTCTTTGGTATGGACATTGGGAAAGAGCGCTTTCAGGGGTGCTAATGTCCTTTCCCCACCATATATCTCTCCAGAAGCAACATAAATGTGAACATTCTTTCTGTAGCCCAGTGCCCTCAACATCAGGCCCACCTCTTCAGGAGTTAGTGGGCATCTACCATGCCTTCTTACTTTCTCTGGGTTGCTAGCCTGAAATACAAAAACAGCAGAGGTTCCATTACGCAATTTAATCGAGGGTTCCTGACTATTTAAGTACCTGCTGATACACTATTGATATCATACATACATGCAAGGTTTTCCATCTCTTACGTATCGCACCAAGTTCTATCCTCTCCTTTTCTCCACCACCGTAATAACACCCCGAAAAGGCAAGCATATCAGGTTCAAATCTGGCATCACAAAAGAAACAGTGTTTAGAGAAAAGAAAAAAGATTGAGACCATTAAAACTAAAGAAAGAGTGCACAGGAAATGGGGTAAAGTATTTGTAGCTTTGATACAAGAACACTTTAAGTAGAAAACTAGTATCACTTCAGACCAAAATCACATGTGCGGATGTGCCATCAGTGCTAGTTGTCCACTGGCCCAACTGATCCTAGGAATCTAGCAGTAAAGCGTACAGAGGACCATATGTGAAGTAAAAGTTACCAATGCACCAACCTTTAGTGTTCTACACAAGAGCATGCTACAGGATACCCATCCCTTTTATTAGCAAGACCAACTGACACCTATTTGTAACATTTGAGACCAAAATTGAACTTCATACACCGCCAGAGCACATGATGGCCCTCCTCCCAGGTGCCACCTTGAAGTCACTATAGGTATTGCACTAGCACGAGTAGCACATAAAGGCCGGACGTATACAGACTTCTCATTTTCAGTTTTAACCACTTTCATTGATACTTCGAATAGTGTTGGCCAACGACTTATAGACATCTCCCTTCACTCCTTTCTGCATCCTCCTCTAGACTATGTTCAACTAGGGTGTTCATGATAAAAATCTAGTATGCTCATGCTAGATCACTAGCAATAAAATACTTGCTAAGAAGCCCAGTATTATGCTCATCCCAGCTAGGGTGAAGCAATCCTATGTTCTAAAATGGGTCTCCAGTGATATCCCTGACATATAGAAATTATGTTCTTCACACACAAAAAGTGTGTATTAGCCTAATATGAGAACTTTGCATTAAAGAAAACTGAAATATGTGAGCTGAATCACAAGAACTTGATATGTGAATACCTTAAATGAAGAGCAATAAAATACTTGCTCCTCTCCCTCATTCTTTGTATTAGCTGCTCACCCATTTCTCGTATTGGTTCAGTAAATCTCAATGCATGGTAGTTGACTCTGCATCTCAGCTTCTGGAGGTCAGTGTCCAACCTGTTTGCTAGCCTATAATCAAATTTTGTCAGTCGAACAACCTGCACCAGGTGAAGGAAGAGATATAAGCTATCCTAGTATTTCAGTCATGGAAGTCAGATCTCTCACATAGTCACAAAAACAACTTTGAATATGGGAGAGTTAATGAGTAAAAACTATAGCCTCAGAAAATGCTAACACAATGAAGTAACATTTTATTTACCAAAAAAAATCTTAATAATCTCCCAAAAGAAGTAAAATTGGCATAAGTCACACAGGCTGATAAGTGGCCAATCATTAGAATGTAAGATCGGGTGATCAACTACCAAGTATATGAAATCTCTTTATTCTTCAGTTCATACCATCCAAATGAGGATGCAATAGGTTCAGGCAAATGATAGCAGCACATAAAATAACATCTCTCAGTAACAAACATTTCTATAATACAATGACTTACATGTTTCTTAATAAGTGCAGGCAACACACGGTTCAAGTAACATCGCTGAGTGCATTTTCGGGGTACACGCATTCTATGAGGAGTCCGCAGTTTACCTCCTATCTCTGGAAGCTCTTTCACGATCGTTACATCCTTTGATAGAAATGACATGAACCAGTCGGCGTCAAAAATTTCAGCAAAATCGCTGCAGAGAAATCGTAGTAAATACAAACCAAATGCATTTAAGTCTTCTTAGTAATATGAGCAGACTTAGAGGACTAGAGTAGGAAGTGCTCGGTACTCGTAATAAACCTTGCATCTTTCCAAAAAGATGTCTGATCCAGTTTGGGAACGACAAGCGTCGCGTTTAAAATACGTGCAGCAACAACAGCATCAATTATCTGAAAAGCAGCACACATATTGATTAGGCTAATGCACAGAGTTATGAACATCAGAATATGGAGCCAGAAAAGGCAACATAAATACTACAGAGTTAGCTCTGAGACATAATGAATCACTCCTACTCTTATTCAGTGTCATAGCAAAATCAAGGAGGCAGACCTCAAACTTCAATGCTTTTCCACGCCCTCACACACTACTCAGGAGGTGCCTCACTGTTCCTTTTTGAAATTGTTATAAGCATTGACTGGTGATTACTACTTTACTAGAGATCTTATATATTGCCAGAGGATATAAGCTCTAACTTATGTTTTATCTTAAGGACTATAGAACTCAGAAGAACATATGATTATACTCGCACAGATAATTCTGGATTTGTGGTCTACTAACTACCTACTGATTCTTCAATTCATGCTTTGCCTGGAAACCCCATCTTTTCAAATTTTGAAACTGAGATAAAATTGGCAGAGCCTGGCATACATGTGTATCAATCAGTTAGCTTCTTTATGCATTTGTATTCCTATATAGAAGATTTTGGCTCAGTTCTAATACCAGATGCAGTATTAGTTTAGCCACTTGATAACATATGTTCCATCCATTATTTGATTTAAAATTAGGACATCTACTATGAAGGAAACCTGGAAAAGGACCCTCGGTATTTCGGAGAAGATTTTATTTAATGACATAGTCTATTACAAAGTCAAGTTCTAACACTATTACAGTTAGACAGTATTAAGACCGTAGGCTTCTCATGTACATATTCAAACTGGTTGCTTACATGTTTTGTCCTATCCATCTACATTCGACATAATATTTTAGCACAAACAATATGGCAGTGGCACATATCTCACCCCTGTTCTCTGTTGATTGAGGCCTCCACTTGTAACAATCATCAAATAACGGTCTGGTTGTGTAGTAACACTTGAATCTGCACAATTAAAACCATTGACTATTCAGGTAGAAATAAAATTAACCCAGCACAAAAAGAAAAGGTAACACTACCACTAAAACCATTTCCAGAACATAAAATGTGCATTCTAAGATTGTGGAAAAAATCTGACATTTACAATACCCTCTGCGGCTACACGGAAATTTAACCAACCATCAATGGAAAAAAATATTGCGCACCAAGGAACTTGCTGCTTGAGTTGCTGCACCCACAGAACTTCCTAGCAAGCTTCGAACCCCAGAGGTCATCTGCCGCAGTCCAACCTCCTCTCTGCAGTTTGAGAAATTGTAATGAACTAAGCAGTCCTGAAAACAGAAGTTCTAATTTAACATACTTTAGCAAAAGAGTAACCAAATCATTTACTAAAAGTGAAAACTGAAAAGGTCTACGGTCAAAATAATTTGCTGTGGAACAGGAAAAATTCCAATTCAACTCACACCTCCACAAACCCATGGCAACAAGTAACATATACACTTTAGCATGCAAATCTAATTCATTTATCTAGCAGTTAAAGCAACCATCACCCAAACTGAACGATTGATTACTGAGACAGGAAGCAATGCAGCGTATACCTAACTCAGTAGTCTACCAAACAGAACAAAGCAATCACGCAAACAATTGATTCGGTGAATAGAATGACGAAGTGGCGCGCTTAATCTAACCGGAGATACACACATGCTTACCGCCGGAACGCGGGAAATCTCGCGGTGCTCGGGCTCCACCAAGCCGCCGCCGCCGCCGGAGCTGCTCAGCTGCGCGCGACACGGACACGCATAGAGCGAGACGGGTTAGATCGGTAGATGTGGAGGAAAAGCGGAAGCAACCAGGGGGTCGGACATACCAGGGTATGGGGGGAGCGGCGGCGGGAGGAAGCGAGGGCCGGGTGGTCGGACACCGGCGGGGGGGAGACGTAGAGCAGAGTGACGGCGGCGAGGAGGAAGAGCAGCAGCAGCGCCGCCGCCCGCAGGACGGCGAGGCGCGGGCACGGGTGGTGGTGGTGGTGGTGGCCGCCGCGCCGGCGCGGCTGGACCATTCTATGCTCCGGCGGCCGGGGGTCGATCTCAGGGTAGGGAAGGCGTGGCGCGGCGACGACGGCGCTGCTGGCGGCGGTGTGGTCGCCGAGACGGCGGCGACATGGGGGGAGCCCTTTGGATCAGTCGTATAGTTGGAAGTACTTTGAACTTTGGAGATGGTACCAAGGCTTTCCTTTCTACGAGAGAGAGTGAAAAGGCACACGTCACATTCAGACCACTATACGCACATGCAAACATATATACCGATCGCAAATTTAGAGCACGTACGAGTGTTTAAAGAGGTAATTAGTATTCGCTCTATCCAAGAATATAAAGTACGTATGTATCTCAAGATCTATAATTAAAATTATAATATTTTAATTATGTGATATAAAAATAGTATTGTTGAATTTATTTTTGAAAGTACTTTCTAATGATATCATTTTTAGATCACATAACTAATATATTATAAACCTAATTATAAATCTTAAGATGTATACGTGCCTACATTTTTTGATAGAGGAAGTAAAATAAATATGCTTTTCTTATCTTGTAGGATAGCATTGATGCTTATTTCACCATGTAATTTATGTAATTACGTTGCTAGATATTACGATGCAATTTGACTATATCTAAACACAATTCTTTTTTAGAAGATTATTGCTGCTGATTCTCCGATTCTAAAATGAGTTCGAGCAAAAACAATTTTGACCAGTTTGTAACATAAGTTACTATCCAATGCATCTCAATTTGTTTTCGGAAATATCTGTCAAAAACTAATAGCTGGTTTCATACTAGAAGCATGCGATCCCAGGTAGTCTGTTGTGACTGTCGTGCTTCTGAACGCATGGCAATTTGACGGCTGGTAGTTCATGCCGAAAGTATGTTAAATGAGCGGTAAAATTATCGAGTTACTTCATGAACTCGAATCGATGAACAAAAAACACAAATGATTCTACAGGTATTCATGCCCTGAAATGAAGATCTGCAAATTTAACTCTCAGGCGTATATGTACGTCACATTATTTTTTACAAGTATAACTCTCAGGTGTAAAACTCAAGATCTGAAATATTCGACTGTTGACAAATGATTTTCTAATATACAGATGAGATATTATGATTTGTTAAATAAAGGCAGTCATGTCGGACAATGAAGAATTGAATGTCGACCTCAACTGTACTACAAAATGCAGTTCGGCTACATTTTCATCACATAATGCAACATCTGCCAACCGATCTTCATTAAATGTACAAGAATCCCAAGAATACAGAAGCAGTACGTAACATTACTGATCAGACGTTCGCAGTATCATCAGCAGCCGAAAACGAAAAACTAGTGACAAAATTTGAAGATATAGAAGAACTGTTGTAATCTCAACTGCACTATATTCTTTTCAACCGAGGCTAGGTTACATTTTTTGCAAGCACAGTTGGCCTGAACCATCCTGGACTTCAGCCAACATGATTACTGAAATAGTATTGGCTTGCTACTGTCCCGGGGTTACTACAACCGGATCATCATATCAACTCCTTGTAACCAAAATACAGAATGGCAACACGAAGCTCTAGAACACCAATTATATGCACAACAAACAAGTCCGCTTCAGGGAAAAGGAGACGGTTTATTAGAATAAGAGGTAACCATTGGAAATCATAGGAACAATATGTTGAGCAAAGAGAAGTACTTTATGCACTTACAGTGGAGAAAATAGACAAACAAGCTTCATTTTCTCTGTAAGTAGGGCTTGACTGATTCTAAAACAACCTGACCATCAGAGGATTTTTCTCAAGATACAGATCAAATGTATCATTTAAAAGCACAACTCAAACATTCCCAGTAAGCAGTAAACGCTGCAGGTACTTACCCTTCCATCATAAGACAAAGAAGCAAACAAGGACGGGTCATGGGAGCTCCATGCAATACCTACAATTTTAATTAGCTGTCTGATTCCTTGTCAAAATTATAATGTATAAACAGGTAGGGAGATTCAAGGGTACCATAGATGCTATCTTCATAGTCAGTATACGAGTTCAGTAATGGTTCTTCTTGCCTATTGGGTGAACCAGAAGGGCTGCAAAAAGAAGATTGGGGGCATCAAAATTATAGCTTTAAACAAAATAAATCAAACTAGAAAACTCGTAAGGAATAGCAACCTCTCAGGTCCAGAGTCATCAGTGCCAACTTTAGCCAACCATAAATTGACAGCTGAATCTGTTCCAGCACTCTATAAAAGTTTCAATATAGTCAGCACACGGTAAAATAGATATATTACTTATGTACACAACACTTGCACAAGTTGCATATGCACGCAAGGCAGGGAGGGAGGGAGAGGGAGAGGGAGAGAGAGAGACCAGAATCAGCTCATCATACTCAGGATTGTGCCGAACAGCCCATGTCCTATAAAAAAAACATTACAATGAGGTCAGTTAACTTGATATTTGCTGGATTAGGAAAGCGCAGAAGCATATTGGTATTATTCTAATATCCTATAGGTTAAATGGGTGCTCGAAGGCATTATCCCATGAGGTGATAGGTGCGACACTGGTATATACCAATAAAAAGTAAAAGCCATGTTGAAATGGGATGAAAACACGCTGATTTGAAGGAAGCCAAGGATCAAACAGCACACACTGACGTAATATATGGATAGAATAAAAGGTGCAGACTTACAGCATTTCACCAACTAAATATTGCACTGAACGGATTCTGGTTTGAGGTTACTGTAGGACAGGGGGCGCAAAGGGCAGGGGCCTCACAAAAAAAAACACACACACACACCCCCCATAAATGCAGAGTTCAACTAGTGTTCAGCATATTAGGACTCGATTACCGTATCTTCTACTAATTCATTACTGCAACCAGAAGCAGCTAGTGAAGCTAAAAGGACATGAGACAATTCACTATCCATGAACTGTACCTACATTCTGATTTTGCTTTTATTAGACACTTGAAGCTCGCATCGAGACTAAGTCCGACCGCATAAATGTACAACAATTCCTAAAAAATTGCACAATTTTTCATCTCCATATCTTTAGTGCTTGATCAAGCACTTTTTCTATGTATCTAATTTTTCGTTGTGCTGTCTTGACTGACTCAATTAAGTGTAAGTACGCGTAACACAGGTGATACCACGTTGTTAGGTGACTCTGTGAAGTCAAAATGGTAGAAACTCAGTCATGATTATCATGATTTGTATTTATTTCTTTAATGGTATGGTATTCTGAACTCTAATTGTTCTATGATATAAATAATTTTCTTCTAAGAAAACATATTTTATCTGTGGCTCAAACTATACTATGAAAGAATTAAGCTAGAAAGTTCATGTCTCTTCTCGGCCCCCCTTATGGCAAAATCCTAGCTCCGCCCCTACTATAGGATACATCAACATACCAATGTGAATGTCCTGGGAGATCCTTCAATGGATGCTTAAGCATTCTGAGATCCCACAAGCGAATTCCAAATTCATCTTCTGCCGTTGCCTGCAATGTCTAATGGATTACCAACTAGCAGCATAAATAAATGAAAGCTGGATAAAAGAATAGCAACAACTATCAGGCTATCACTGTTACTCCAACAGGGACACTGGTATCCGACTCAGCAAAATCAACAAAATATGATTTGGGGATTCAGTTAGATTCAACGAGCTTTACTTCAAAATAGTAATAAATTCCACATTTGTTGGTAAACACAATCAACTGAGCATTGGATCCGACAATAACAAAGTAATAGTAATGGCAAACCCGGAGTGCATATTTAGCTATGCTAACTACTACTAATACAAGAAAAAGAAACTATGCAAAACCCCTTACTAAAAAAAGTTGAAAGGTAACAAAGAAAAGAAAGGAATACTAAAATACCCTTCTCAGTGTTACTACAGAAAGGCAACTCATAAGCATGCTCCTCTTCTGACAGAAGAAACAGAACTATTGTTTGATCTGAAGAAAAAGATGTACAGAACTCACAATTATGTTTTGCTTCTTAGGGTTATAATCCACATCCCGAATATGTGCATGTTCAATTGCATTTGATCTCCTGAAAATGACGAGTTTCACATACAAAGATATCAGTACAACATTTCACATAGATACAGTTAAGAGCTCAGAAAATCTAGTAGATCAAGATTATCAAAGTATTAACTTCATAGAACGGAGATCCCAGAAGTGGAGTGATGAATCAGTTATTGCAGCAACCGAGTTGTGATTGTGTGGATCCCAAGCGCCACCACGTAAACTGGGAAGCATGTCAGCAGATCCCTGTGATATCACCTGTAACTCCGGAACTCAAATTAGGACCATGATGAAGTACCTAAACTGATGCTACTAGAGATACTGATCTCTCAATTTTCATAACCTGGTACTAACGTTAACGCTTAGAAATAATGAAAAGATTATGTAACACGTTGATGTAATCTTGGTAAACAAAAGGACGATGGACGCACCTTGGCCGATTTATTTGATGAGTCTATGTTCCAGAGAAAAATATTTCTGTCATCGATGCTAATTAACTTATCATGCTTCCCTAGTGGCCACCAGAGGACACTGCCAAAATATACTAGCTTAGAGGTATTGTCTGATTATGGAATCCTCCACAAAATATCAGGATATGCAAGAGCTAATAAATATTATATGCATAACATGAGCAACTTACAAGACTGAACGGGATCGAAACTTGTTTAAAAATTTTAGCTCAAAATGACCATATATTGAAAAAAATCATCTATTATGCATAATTGATATGTTCAGTGCACCCCTCATAGTAAAAACCTCTCACTTCAATGCGCGCTATGTATTGACGGTCATAGTCAATAGCTTTACAGTTCGTCGTTTCTTTGTCACTATTCCCATCTCCAAAAGAACAGCCCCTATTCGGGCTTTGCAGATAAGCACAATATGGATCAGCCACATTAAACAGCAAATGAATTCTGCAACTAGACTCTGGTCACATCGATGCCTAAAATTCAACAAGCACAATCTTGTACGGCAATAAAATTAAACAGCTCTAGATCAACCACAGAACTTCAAAATAAACAAGAGCGCACCATCTTATCTTGGCCGTGTGCTCATCGAGCGTGAAGAGCTGCTCAAGCTGCGGCGAGTTCGACTGCCCGTACAGCTCGGGGATCTTCCAGACGGACGCGCCATAACCCTCACCTGCCATTCACATCGAATCACGGAGACAACAGCGTCAGAATCGCATCCATCTCGAAATGCTCAATCAACGCATAAAAAGGTAAGAGAATTAGGGGGGAGTGGAGCTCTGATTTTCTTCTACCAGACGTGTAGACCGTGGAGAAGAGCCTGTGGTCGAAGGGGCAGGAGTTGAGGTCCCAGATCTCGTTGGGGTGGTAGAACAGCCCGTCGCACATGAGCTCGCCCTCCGCCGGCAGCAGCCGGATCAGGTGCACCTACTTGGAAAATTCGAGATCCAATCACACAGCACCCAACAATGTAACTAGCTCGAATCGCCGCAGCGCAGGGCAGCACGAGTCCGTGAACCAAAAACGAACCTCGTTCTCCTCCTTGAGGCTGAGGGTGCCGGCGAGGAAGGTGGTGGAGCCGGCGTCCGCGCGCACGTCGGCGATGCACCGCGCCTGGTTCGAGAGGGGGGAGAGAAGAAGATGAGGAGATGGAGGACGGAGGGTGTTCTAGAGGTTCTAGGAGGTTCTAGAAGTTGCTGCTGCTGCTTGCCTGGTACTTGAGGCCGCCGTAGACGATGCCGCTGGATCCGCCCTGCATTCTCCGGCGAGACGATCCGAGATGCAGACGGAGATCGCTGAATGGAAAGACCGCGGATAGTCGCCTCCACAGTCCTTAAGAAGATGAAAATACGCTTTGCCGAACTACAAGCGTATTTACGTGCAACATGTGTCCTTTGCACCTACTGCGTGTTTATTTGGAGCACGTATTTGTGATGTGGTTGACGAAAAAACAAGGATATTTTCATTTATGCCACTCCAAAATGTTACATGTAGGAGTGTGTTAATCCCAAAAAAAAATCTACTCTAAAATAGGTCTGTTTAGACTTATAACACTCTGCTCTCTTCCCAATCGATGGTTGATCTTTGCTTCTCATATAAATCTGGATGAGACATATGTCTGGTTTCTGTACCACCCTTGCGAGATGAGAAAAGAAAATGAGAAAGAAATGCAGAGGATAGAGGACAAAGCCTTGGGGAAATTCAAGGGCAACTCAATCACCTAAATATAGTTGGACCGCCTCGACCTCGTTGACTTGCTCCTGTAACCTTGAGTCGACGAGGCCTAGGCGTCTCCTCTCCATACTCTGGCCACCACTGCGAGCTCTTCTCGCGTGTCTCTCTACATTCGAACGCATTCCTGCAATATCTTCATTGGTCCCTACCGTCAGCAAGGGATTACTCCTGAGCTTGTCGTCGACGTCATAGCCCCCCGTGCACACCATCGCCGTTGAGGACCACCTCTAGGGCTCGCTGCCCAAGGCCCACAACGTTAGGGTATTCGCCGAGCGGGGTTGTGCACTCTACCTCGCCGTCTCTTCCGCTGTTAGTGCCCTCAAAGCCCAAACGCCGCATGCCGGCTCTCTCGTGTGACTAGTCGTGTGTCAAGAATGTTGGACCAAGGAGTGGGAGGTGTGGTGGCGCTAGGTTGTAAGATGGTGGGCGACAAAAACAACATGGCATTAGACGTGTGCACTTGGGTGTATGTGATTGCGGGTAGGAGAGTATCCTCTTCGATATATTCGTAAAGCCGAGCAGGCCAAAAAACTTGCTTAGGTTCCTCACATAGGCCTACCTCAAGTACGACATAAACATAGGCCACCATCTAGAACGAGAAGAGAAATATATAGAGAGATCGAGAAGGTAGAGAGGAAAAAGAAAGATATGACAAGTGAGTCTATTAAAAATTAGGTCGAGAAAAAAATAAAGAAAAAAATGAAGTGACTTGATATGTTAGTAAACCGTCTATACATGTAGGTTAGAGTTAAACTAATCAATTTCTCGTTTGACGCATTTTTGACATCTAAATATGCGTTTTCAAACCATCAAAATCTACTTGACATCCGGATTATAGCTTAAGGACCCCATTGCACGCTAAAATTTAGCGGGAAAGAAACGGAAAGTGACGCGGAGGAAACGGATGACGGGATCGCAGCGGTGACGTGGCGCGACGGGCATCGGCTGCTCCGCATCCCCTCTCCGCCACTCCTCGCCGCTGCACCCCCCAACCAAAGCGAAAACCAAAACCACAGCCCCGCCACGCCACGGCAAACCACCATCGCGCGCAAATGGCGACGTCGACCAGCCTCGCTGCCGCGCTGCGGCCCTCGCAGCTCACCTCCCCGGGCCACCGCGCCGCCGCCCTCTCCTGGAGGACCACCACCTCCCGCGCGCGGCCGCGCCCTCCTCGCCCAGAGCGCGCCGGTTCCTGCTGCAGGCTGGTGGTGACCTGCAACGCGCAGGCGGCGGCGGCGGCGGCCCCGACTAGCATTGCGCAGGGGACGCCCGTCAGGCCGACAAGCGTGCTGGTGGTCGGCGCCACGGGCACGCTGGGCCGGCAGGTGGTCAGGAGGGCGCTGGACGAGGGCTACGACGTCAGGTGCCTCGTCAGGCCCCGCCCGGCGCCCGCCGACTTCCTCCGGGACTGGGGCGCCACCGTGGTCAATGTACGTTTGCGCCGTGCAGTCGGCTTCGCTGCTCAGTTCATCCTGCTCCAGGTAATTTTGGGGGTACCGCACTACGAATTCGTCTCATGATTTTTTCTGGGTGTGGCTGATTTAGGCCGACCTCAGCAAGCCGGAGACGATACCCGCGACACTTGTTGGTGTTCATACCGTCATCGATTGCGCAACGGGGCGGCCAGAAGAACCCATTCGAACGGTATGTTATCATCATATTCAAATATAGAGAAGAATATGGCTGTCTCCATCGGTCGATACAGAGGCCGGGGGTAATTGCCTCCTTTATGTAAAAAAAGAGAGAAGAATGGTAACAGTGTGTGACATATATTCGATTAGTCACCAAACGTTTTTAGTTACGTTTGCGCTGATGGTTATTCTATTTAGGTAGATTGGGAAGGAAAGGTTGCTCTAATACAGTGTGCTAAGGCTATGGGAATTCAGAAGTATGTGTTCTACTCCATTCACAACTGTGACAAGCATCCTGAGGTCCCCTTGATGGAAATCAAGTATTGTACAGAGAGGTTTATTCAGGATACTGGCCTGGATTACACCATCATCCGTTTGTGTGGTTTCATGCAGGTAAATGTGTTCCTTTTCCTGGGACTCTATTTTGGTCAGGAAATTTCTTTCTCAGAATATAAATGATCCTAGTGAAATATGCTAATGTTAGACTGCAAATGGCAGTTCCTTGTTTGAAGTAACTGTTTATTGTTCACAGTGAACCTAAACAAATAAAAATGAAAGAAGTGATGTGGCTTAGAGTTGACAGTTGATACACCTTCATGTAGTTATGTTTGGCAGTTGTTTCCACAAATGAGTTTCTCATATTTTTGTTGCAGGGCCTAATTGGGCAATATGCTGTGCCTATCTTAGAAGAGAAGTCAGTTTGGGGAACTGATGCTCCCACTCGGATTGCTTACATGGATACCCAGGTTATATTTTCTCCTTTTCCATTGAAAAATGAAACTGTGGATCTCTTTGTACCGCTCTCTCTTCAAAGTAGCTTTCCTTTGACGCAACTTCTCTGGTGTGACTATAGGATGTAGCTCGACTGACATTCGTTGCTATGCGGAATGAGAAGGCTAGCAAGAAACTCTTAACTTTTGCTGGACCACGTGCTTGGACAACTCAAGAGGTAATAAACTCCATACATTTTTTAGGGAATGAAGCATATATTCTGTTCAGGAAAAATTTCTGATCAATTTAATCTTGGCTTCACATGAATGGAGAACTAGTATAGCATGTCTATTTTCATTAGGAATGTACCAATCTTGTCTTCCAAGCATTTCATTTTGTTTTCGAGAATGCACCAAGTGCTGGCTTATGGGAGTTGGAATAGTATTACTTACCTTCTATTTTATTTTTCCTTTTTCAGGTTATTACATTGTGTGAGAGATTGGCTGGGCAAGATGCTAATGTAACCACAGTCCCTGTTGCGGTCTTGAGATTTACTCGTCAATTGACACGGTTCTTCCAGTGGACAAACGATGTGGCTGACAGGCTGGCATTTTCAGAGGTTTGTCTATTCATTTATATGCAGTGTGCACGTAATTCAGTAATGGTAACATATTTGTCAAAGCTTCTGAAAGTTAACAAGAAGGATTTGCATTTTTGTAATCCAGGTGCTCTCCAGCGACACAGTTTTCTCAGCTCCAATGAATGAGACATACCAACTTCTTGGGGTGGATGCAAAGGATATCCTCACCTTAGAGAAGTATTTGCAAGATTATTTTACCAACATCTTAAAGAAATTGAAGGGTCTCAAGGCACAGTCCAAGCAAAGTGACATATACTTTTGACAAGAGGGATTTCAACGAACGTATGGACATACTTTCCGATGCAAATGTGTGCGTCAAGACACAGATGAGTGACTACAAATTTTCTTGTATATTTGCATTGTGGCATGTGCAAGATGGCGCATTGTTATTAGGTGATGTCTATAGAATCTCTACAATTTGGTCTATCAAAGATCTGAAGTTTGTGCAAAGCAGCCTAAAGTTCATGAATTTATAGTAAGCTTAAATTGTTCTCATACTATGAGTTATAGCATGACTAATCAACCAAAAACTATTAGTTTACAATATGCTGAAACTTGAATAAGTTTGTAATCTGTACTGTCATGAATAAACCAAAAACAACTAGAAACAGGTGTGACATGATTGCCTTGGCTCTTTGGTGAAAGCCTGCTTATGAACAGGAAACTAATGAGACCATAGCAAGTTCAATAGTAAACGCATGATCTTGCTGTTTGATCTCCTAGATATTTTTTAAGGCCCAATCCCTTTCTTGAAAAACAAAGAGAGTAAGGTCCCAGTCTCAGATTTGTGTCGCAACAGATCCAGTAAAATCTTGAAAGAAGCCATGAGAGGCTCACATGTCTGCTGTAGGAGTCTCATGTGTGTTCCTCACTTTTTCATGTACCAAGTATTGCAGCAAGAATCCAATTGAATATTTAACTTTTACTTTGGATGTTTTTCTTTTCCTTTGTGATACATTTGGCGTAGCCTATTTTCAGGCAATTAATGACATAGATCAGCTTTCTTTGTGTTAACTACAAGTTTAGACCTTGCGGTTTAGAGCTGGCATATTTCCTATATAGGGCCAGATCCACCACACAAGGAGTGTGTCAGTGTACCAATGCCATTCTTAAACAGGTGTCGAGGCAACATCAATATTTGAAGAATCAAACAACTAAGCTGCATGTGAACTGTACTCCTGAAAATAATAATTTATATACTAGCCATGCCACACAGTTGCACAAAAATAAGCATTCTCCATAAGATGAAGAATTTACTTTGCAACTGAAATATATGCAGATTTTTTATGTATGTATTTTCGTCTGTTCAAATATCCTGTATATTCGTTGTATGACATCTAGCATCTAGCCATGGGGCAAGCAAACCAACATCATCGAGATATTACTGAGAATGGAAGCATGGCTAAAGTTGTAAATTGACAACATGAACTGGATCAAAACTTGGCTTTCATTGGCAATTTTCTGTACATTTGCACAAATTTACAATTGGAAAAACTATAACGATCAACAGATCCTTTAAAAGGCGGATACCAATCGCATGGTGTCAAGTGACAGGTCTTGAGGAGCATCTATGAGCTAAGAATGTTTAGGAGAGTAACCCTGTTCTGGAGCAATCTCCGGAACAGAATTCCTGCTCCCGCCTCAAGATCTCCGACACTGCACTCTAGCACCTGCAACTGCTCCTCCTTGCAAACAACTGAGTTTTTCTTCTGGAATGCCTTGGAGACGAGAGACCATTTTGGCGTTGCAATTTGCTTTGACAAGAGGTGCAACGTTGACTCGAGCAGAGAGGTTGTGATCTCTCTAGCCTCGCTCAACAGCCTGCCCATCCTGCAATCCTCGTTGTCAGAAGTAACCTTCTTAGCCTTCTTGAAATGTTTCTTTGCCTTCTTCACCAGGCAGGTGTATGACTGGATCTTGACAGAAACAGCTGCATCATCTCCTTTTCGAAGAGCCACTTGCAGATCTTGGATGATGGCCTTCAACTCGGCAAAGTCTTCAACCATAGCATTGCAGAGATCCAATAGCTCAAGGGAGCGCTCCATTTCTCCATCCAACATCTTCCTTTGCTGGGAAGAGCAAACTTGGTTGCTAGGCAGGCACATGATCTCCTCGATAGTGCTGTAGATGTCTCCAAGCCTCCTTAGACCATCAGAGATTGTCTTGATTGTCATGGAGGGTGAAGAGATGCTTGCCTCTAGGCTGTGCAGCTCCTCTTCAACTTTGGTGTGAGGCCTAGAAGGCAAGCTAATTGATCTCAGGTGGCAAGCCATATCTGTTTCTGAAACTCTTTTCTCTGTATTGAGGTTGAGGATATGAGGAGAGAGCAAGCTTTGGTTTGATGTGTCTAGCCTTCTGCTGAGGTCTATTTATACGGAGGAAGTATGTGTGACAGCAGCTTTTGGATGGTAGACAATTAGAATACTGCCAGTTCATCTCCCATATGCTGTCTATCAAAGTTTTGATATCTGGCAGCAGCATATGCAATATGTTTCATCACTCATGTGTAGCTCAAATTTTTTAGTGCTCTGCCACGAACTATCCTCCCAATGAATAGCACGTTATCATGCCCCAACTACTGCCAACAAGAACTAGCAGGTTAGTTCACTCTTTTGGTGAGTTTGACATAATTGCATGCTCTAGAGAATATTTAGTGCAGTGCTAGCCAAGTATTATTGGTGTCAGGTGTGTTATCTAGTTTCTGTGCAATTGTTAATTACAGTAGATGTTTCATTATGCGCAATTCTGCTTACACGCTCAACCTTGTGTGTTGGAGCTGGCTTGTTTTAGCTATGGTAGCAAGATCCACTACACAAGGATCTTTTGCTTGTTTCTGCTGCAACACATGGCATCTGAATAACATGGCCATCCAATAGTAAAGCATTTTAAAGATCGACTTGAACAGCCTTTGCTAACTACTTCTATAATAGTCAATAATGATAAAGCATCTTCTGAGTAAGGTGTTTTCTTTCTCTCTGAAAAAGAATCTTTTGATTGAACCACCCCAAACTTATGTGATTGTATCAATGCATGCATAAAAAATGTAGTCGACACAAGGAAGTGGGCAAAAAACCGTGTTTTTGTTTCTCAATGGAATATATTTATGTACAATTCTTCTCATGTATACACATTGCAAAATTGTTATGATGATCAGCAAATCCTCTAAAAGGCGGACACCAATCACAGGGGATCAGAGTTGGTATATGATCTAGTCTACAAGCTCAGAGTATTCAGAAGAGAAACTCTGCTCTGGATCAATCTCCTGAACAAAGTCTCGACTCCGCTCTCAAGATCAACAATGTCCAACTCCAGCACCTGCAACTGCTCCTCCTCGCATGTAACTCTTTTCTTCTGGAATGCCTTGGATACAAGAGGCCACTTGCTAGAATTCGGCATCGCAATTTGCTTCGACAGGAGATCCGATGAGGATTCAATCATTGTGACAGCGGCTTCTCTAGCTTCAGCCAACAGCTTGACCACTCTGCAGCTCTCCTGATCAGCCGAAGAAGACTTCTTGCTGATCTTCTTGAGCTGCTTTTGCGCTTTCTTGGTCAGGCGGAACCAAGACTGGATCTTGGCCTGAAGAGCCGCATCATCTCCTCTCTTGATAACCAACTGCATGTCCTGGGCGCTTGCCTTGAGCTCAGAGAAGCTCACTTGCACGGCGTTGCAGAGGTCGAGCAAGATGAGGGAGTGCTCGAGCTCTTGCTCCATGGCGATCCTCTGCTGCGGCTTGCAGAGGAGAACCTGGCTGCTGGGCAAGCATGTGAGCTCATCGATGCAGTCGTAGATGTCTCCAAGCCTCCTCAAACCCACGAGAATCGTTTGGATGGTCGAAGAGGGCGAGGCGATGGCTGTGTTTAGGCTCTGCAGCTGTTCTTCGACATTGGTTTCGCTGGAGCGAGGGCTGGAAGGCACACTCATGGATCTGAGGTGAGATGCCATGATTGTTTTGGAAGCTGGAGTTCTTTCGTTTCTTCACTGGAAATGGAAGAGAAGAGAAGCTGTGCTGCAATGGTGTCAGGCTCTGGCTGTGGCTTGGCCCTATATATCCAAGTATGTACCAAAAGAAGCAGAAGCCATGGCATCGCTGACCCTGTAGACAGCAAGAATCTCATCGATAAAGGAGTGCTGTGCTGCTGTAACATGCCACCCATCTCCACGACAGGCTGATGCTTTTCCTATATCTCCCACCCAAGTGTCTCAGTTATTGGGGGCAAGTGTCTCAGTTATTGGGGGCAAACTCATCTGCATGGGCGTGTCAATCCAGATCAGTGAGCTGTGCCTTTGATAGTAGAACAACAGTTGACTTCACCTCTCCAGGCTCCAATGCAACACCGTGTTTATCTGGTTTCTGATCACTCCTCGTGCGGCATCGCTGGCATGTTTGGCCTGCCACCGTGCTTACACATTTGGCATCTATTGCAATCTCGAGACGATCCATGTGCTGTCCAATTTTCTACTAGTGAATCACACTGCCATGTTCCGATTACTGGCAGCAAGAATCAGCATGGTAGCTTACTCTGTTGCATGCTCTAACACTTGTTTAATTGCTAAGCGAGTAGTATCATTGGTTCCATGCATATTCCAGTTACTGGCAGCATCAATGTGTTGCATCATTCATGTGTAGCACAAGTTTTTTTAGTGCAATAACTATCCTCCCAATGAACTATCACGTTATGATGCAACCATTGCCAACAAAAACTAGCAGGTTAGTTCACTCTACTGGTGGATTTGACATGGTTTGCTCTGAAGATATTTTAGTGCAGTGCTAGCCAAGTATTATTGGTGACAAGTGTGTTATCTAGTATTTGTGCAATTGTTACTTACAGTAAGTGTTTCATTATGTGCAATTCCTGCTTCTTACACGCTCAACCTTGTGCGTTGGAGCTGGCTTATTTTAGATATGGTAACCAGATCCACTACACAAGGATCTTTTGCTTGTTTCTGCTGCAGCACATGGCATCTGAATAACATGGCCATCCAATAGTAAAGCATTTTAAAGATCGACTTGAACAGCCTTTGCTAACTACTTCTATAATAGTCAATAATGATAAGCATCTTTTTAGTGGGGTATTGTTTTTCCTGAAAAAGAATCTTTTGATTTAACCGCCCCAGACTTGGTGATTGTATCAATGCATGCATAAAAAATGTAGTCGACACAAGGAAGTGGGCAAAAACCGTGTTTTTCTTTCTCACTGGAGTATATTTATGTACAATTCTTCTCATGTATACACATTGCAAAATTGTTATGATGATCAGTAAATCCTCTAAAAGGCGGACACTAATCACAGGGGATCCGAGTTGGTATATGATCTAGTCTACAAGCTCAGAGTATTCAGAAGAGAAACTCTGTTCTGGATCAATCTCCTGAACAAAGTCTCAACTCCGCTCTCAAGATCAACAATGTCCAACTCCAGCACCTGCAACTGCTCCTCCTCGCATGTAACTCTTTTCTTCTGGAATGCCTTGGATACAAGAGGCCACTTGCTAGAATTCGGCATCGCAATTTGCTTCGACAGGAGATCCAATGAGGATTCAATCATTGTGATAGCGGCTTCTCTAGCTTCAGCCAACAGCTTGACCACTCTGCAGCTCTCCTGATCAGCCAAAGAAGACTTCTTGCTGATCTTCCTGAGCTGCTTTTGCACTTTCTTGGTCAGGCGGAACCAAGACTGGATCTTGGCCTTAAGAGCTGCATCATCTCCTCTCTTGATAACCAACTGCATGTCCTGGGCGCTTGCCTTGAGCTCAGAGAAGCTCACTTGCACGGCGTTGCAGAGGTCAAACAAGATGAGGGAGCGCTCGAGCTCTTGCTCCATGGTGATCCTCTGCTCCGGCTTGCAGAGGAGAACTTGGCTGCTGGGCAAGCATGTGAGCTCATTGATGCAGTTGTAGATGTCTCCAAGCCTCCTCAAACCCACGAGCATCGTGTCGATGGTCGAAAAGGGTGAGGCGATGGCTGTGTTTAGGCTATGCAGCTGTTCTTCGACATTGGTTTCACTGGAGCGAGGGCTGGAAGGCACACTCGCCGATCTGAGGTGGGATGCCATGGAAGCTGAAGTTCTTTTTTTTTCCTTCTCTTAGAAATGGAAGAGGGAAGCGAAGAGATGCTGTGCTGGAATGGTATTGAGCTCTGGCTATGGCTTGTCCCTATATATATGGAAAGAAGTAGATGCCATGGCATCGCTGACCCTACAAACAGCAAGAATCTCATCGATAATGGAGTGCTGTGCTGCTGCAACCAATACCACCTATCTCCACGACAACTGACGCTTTCTCTATGTCTCCCAACTAAGTGTCTCCATTATCGGCAGCAAATTCATCTGCACGGGCGTGTCGATCCAGATCGGTGAGCTGTGCCTTTGGTAGTCGCATAACAGTTGACTTCACCTCTCGAGGCCAACGTAACATTGTGTTTATCTGGTTTCTGACCACTCTTCGTGCGGCATCGCTGGCATGTTTTGCCTGCCTGCGGCGCTTACAGCATTTGGTATCTGTTGCAATCTTGAGATAATCCATGTGCTGTCCAAAATTTCTACCGCTGAATCGCGCACTCATGTTCCAGTTACTGTCAGCAAGTATCAGCATGGCAGTTTACTCCAGTGCATGCTGTAACACTTATTTAGTGGAGATCTCTAACCGAGTAGTATTGTTGGTGCCATGCGTGTTGCCGTATACAGTTACTGGCAAAAACAATCTGTTTCATTACGCATGTCTGGTTCAAATTTCTCTAAGTGCACAAACTATCCCCAATGAATTATCATGTTATCATGTTCCAACTATGCCTACAAAAACCTCGTCGATCGCTGCATCTCTAGCGGCCTCTCGGTTGTCACCCTTGTGCAATTCCTTTCCTTGTGGAGGAAGCTGCACCCTTTCACTCTCCAGTCCAAGGCCGCCGACAGGTTCAGGTAGAAGTGGACGGCGAATGGCAACTACACCACGCGTTCAGCATATCAGGCGTTCTTCCTCGACAAAACTTTTAGCCCCTGCTTCCAGTTGATATGGTAGACCAAGGCTCCTCTCAAATTCAAATTGTTTGGCTGGCTCGCGCTCCGTGACCGTGTTTGGACTGGGGAGCGGCGTGTGTGTCACGGGATCGCCAACGACAGCACTTGCATCTTTTGCTCCCATGCGAGCGAATCGATCCACCATCTCCTCCTTGGCTGTACTTTCGCAAGAGCAATCTGGCATCATGTCCTGACAAGCATGGGGAGGCACTCTCTCGTCCCCTCTACTTTCGATGTCTTGTTGCCCTGGTGGTCTACTCTGCATAGCAGCTGGCCTGCCAAGCAAAAGTCGAGCGAAAATGATCTCGTTTTGCTGGTCCTTCGTTCGATCTGGTTGGAGCGCAATGCGAGGATCTTCAGGTACGAGACGTCCTCGCTGCTCGCTTTCTTGGACAGGTTAACCGTCACTGCTGGCGAATGGAGTTCAGTGGGTATTTTAGGTAATTAGATTGTTCTACGCGTGTTATGTGAAGTGTGTGCTCTGTCTGTACATATATTTAATGTACTTTAAACGTTGTTTTCTCGTTCTAATAAAAAAAAGCGTGCTATCGCGCGTTCCTGGAAAAAGAACCGGTTAGCTCACTCTACCGGATCTTGACATAATTGCATGCTCTAGAGATTATTATAGTGAAGTGCTAGCCGAGTCATATTGGTGACAAAGTGTTATCTAGTTTTTGTGCAGTGGCTAGTTCCAGTAGGTGTTTTTTATGCTCAACTCATGCTGCTACGCGCTCGACCTCAGTACGTTGGAGCTGGCTTGTTTTGGCTATGGTAGCAAGATCCGCTGAACTAGGATCTTTTGCTTGTTTCTGCTACGACACATGGTATTCGAATAACATGGCCATCCAATAGTAGAGCATTTTAAAGATCAACTTGAACAATCAGTCTAACTACTACTATAATAGTCAATAATGATAAGCATCTTCTGAGTAAATTGTATTGTTTTTCCCCAAAAAGAATATGTTGAACGAACGGCCCCAAACTTAGGTTATCATATGGAACCACGAATAAACAATGCAGTCGACACAAGGAAGTGGGCAAAAAACCGTGTTTTTGTTTCTCAATGGAGTATACTTATGTACAGTTCTTCTCGTGTATGCACATTGCAAAATTGTTATGATGATCAGCAAATCCTCTAAAAGGCGGACGCTAATCACAGGGGATCGGAGTTGGTATATGATCTAGTCTACAAGCTCAGAGTATTCAGAAGAGAAACTCTGCTCTGGATCAATCTCCTGAACAAAGTCTCGACTCCGCTCTCAAGATCAACAATGTCCAACTCCAGCACCTGCAACTGCTCCTCCTCGCATGTAACTCTTTTCTTCTGGAATGCCTTGGATACAAGAGGCCACTTGCTAGAATTCGGCATCGCAATTTGCTTCGACAGGAGATCCGATGAGGATTCAATCATTGTGACAGCGGCTTCTCTAGCTTCAGCCAACAGCTTGACCACTCTGCAGCTCTCCTGATCAGCCGAAGACTTCTTGCTGATCTTCTTGAGCTGCTTTTGCGCTTTCTTGGTCAGGCGGAACCAAGACTGGATCTTGGCCTGAAGAGCCGCATCGTCTCCTCTCTTGATAACCAACTGCATGTCCTGGGCGCTTGCCTTGAGCTCAGAGAAGCTCACTTGCACGGCGTTGCAGAGGTCGAGCAAGATGAGGGAGCGCTCGAGCTCTTGCTCCATGGCGATCCTCTGCTGCGGCTTGCAGAGGAGAACCTGGCTGCTGGGCAAGCATGTGAGCTCATCGATGCAGTCGTAGATGTCTCCAAGCCTCCTCAAACCCACGAGAATCGTTTGGATGGTCGAAGAGGGCGAGGCGATGGCTGTGTTTAGGCTCTGCAGCTGTTCTTCGACATTGGTTTCGCCGGAGCGAGGGCTGGAAGGCACACTCCGGGATGTCATGGTTGTTATGGAAGCGTAAGTTCTTTATTTTCTTCACTGGAAATGGAAGAGAAGAGAAGGTGTGCTGCAATGGTGTTGAAACTCTGGCTCTGGTTTGTCCCTATATATAAGTGGAAGAGAAGAGAGAAGAAGCATAAGCCATGGCATCGCTGACCCTGCGGACAGCGAGAATCTCGTCGGTATTAGAGGGCTGTGCTGCTGCAATAGATACCACCCATCTCCATGACAAGCTGAAGCTGCTGCTTCTTCTCTGTCTCCCAACCATCTGCAGTAGGTGGCATCTCTCGAACGGAGGTTACGACACTATCATGTCTCGATTATTGGCGGCAAACTCATCTGCACGGGCGTGTCGATCCAGATCGATGAGCTGTGCCTTTGCAATTCGATCGAAGAGCGTGCAGTTGACTTCGCCTCTGCAGGCTCCAACGCAACTACACAGCTGAACCAGGAGACGTGAAGCATCTCCGCGACAAGTTTCTGCATTTTTATGTGTCTGCAATGGTCGATGGAGAAGAGGCTGCCTGCCATATGCATGTCTCCGTTAGTGCAGGGCAAGATCATCTGCACGAGCATGCAATGCAATGAGGTGTTTCGGTGGTGGAAGAGATGAAGAGTTGACTTCACCGGATCACTCCTCCAACGCAACGCTGTGTTTATCATCTGGTTCCTGATCGCTCTCCGTGCGGCATCGCTGGCATGTCTCGCCTGCCTGCCGCGCTTACAGCATTTAGCATCTGTTGGTTTTGTTGGGAGCGAGTCGCTGGAAGGCGCGCTCGCAGATCTGAGATGGCAAGCCATGGTTGGTGTTGTATATCTGTGACAGTGTTGACACATGGCCATGGCTTCCCTCTATATACTACTACAGCGGCCATGGCTTCCCTCTATATACTACTACAGCGGAAGAAGAAGAAGAAGAAGCAACCACGCAGCTGAACACCTGAACCAACAGACAGCAAGAATCTCCACAAGTCTGCCTTCTCATGTATCAGATTACTGCAGGCAACATCATCTGCACGAGCATGCATGCAATGAGATGTTTACGTGGTGGAAGGAAGGAAGGCAAAGTTGACTGTCACCGGATCGCTCCAGGCTCCAACACGGTGTCTGTGATCTGTTTTCGACTACTGGTCGACTGATGGTTCAGCTTGCACACACCATGGCTTCGTGGTAGTCTTGGTGCTGCATGCATCGGTGTCCTGCATGTTTGAGCTGCAATTTCGAGATGGTCCACGTCCGATCGTGCGGTGATCATTCTGCTCCTAGGTCCTAACTTAGTTTTGATCACATCGCGCTGTCATGTTCCAGTCATCGGCAACAAGGCATCCACACGGGCGTCTAATTTGTGCATGCAACTGCAAATCTCCAGAGGCAGCCCCATTGTGATGCTTTGAGATACGGGGGCAGGTAAACCGTCGCACGGACGGTCCATTTTCGATCAAATTTAGTTTTTCTTTTTTATGCTTATCTACCATGCTATATTTCCTTCTTGAGATGAGTAATCAATCACAATATATATATAGCACGCAGACTCTTGGTCTTTCCTTTTTCCATGTGAATCAGGTTGCACATCTCGACTCTTGCTATTCTATCTTTCTTTTTAGCATGCAGACAAATCATGGTTTACTTTTGCGTTTTGCTTTATCTAGCACGTGACCAATGAAGATTGGATCTCGTTAATTCTCTAGTATCTGAATTATACATTTACATACAAACAAGTGCATTCAGTAGAAATTTAGTGAGATTCATGAAAATGTTTCTGGTATAACGTTAATTCTAACGTATGGTTAGGAGACACGCTCACGTGGTTGCGTATGCATGATGTGCGTGTACGGTGATGTGAGGCGCATTTACGTCTTGCTTGAATTGGAAAAAAAATGAAGAAAAATATTAGGTTTTAAATTCATGTAGATGCAATGTGAAAGTGGTGTCAACGATATATTTTTAAAAAATTAAACCTATAATTTACTTTTCACTTGAAAACTTTAAATTTTTAACTAAGAAGTAAGAGATTTCCAATTGTAAGCGTCGAGTTTTCTAGAAATTTTAAACTTTCAGTTACGAACTCAAAGCTTTCCACTAAAAAAGGTAAAAATTTTCAAATTTTAAACTGGAACCATGAGCTTCCTACTCGAAAACGTTAAAATTTCTACTAAAAAACATCAAGCTCTCAACTAGGAATTGGAGTTTTTCACTTGAAAATGCCTAACTTTTCACTAGAGACCATGAGCTTTCCACTCGAAAATATTTAGTTTTATACTTAGAACCATAATTTCTACTATGACTGTACAACATTTTACTTGGAAACGTACGGTTTTTACTCGGATGTATCGAGTTTTCATCTCCAAACACTTCGGTTGTCAACTCAAAAACCTTTAGCTTATGCAATATGCTGCTCACCCTACTCGGTCAAAACTTTACGCTTTTCACTATGAAGTAATTCAAGAAAGCAAAATAAGAACCTGATGTATATGCAAAGCTCTTAGTATATGTTGTTTATTTGGCCAAGTATAAGAAAATTAAAACTTGTTGCTTTGCCTGTCTAGAATGTGAATATTTGATAGCTGCTTCACTCTAGTCGGTGCTGATCACTTATCTTAGAAGTTATCTCTAAGCAAACAATGAAGTGAGCTAAACACGCTTTACAACACTAAGCCTCACACGTACCGAACAAACGAGGACGAGGCCGTCGCGTGCCTGTTTAGCTATCTGTTTCTTTTTTCAATAGATAATTGTATTCCGAAGCATATGGGATGACAACCATTAATTAGATAAACGTAATTGCATCAATCCCAGGAACCTGTTTAGTTTACCTCCTCTCGTCTTCCCCGGTTCATTCGCCCAGCACACGACCACCGGAGAAAGCGGAGAGGAGTAACCTCGCCGGCGAGCCGCCCCTCCCACGGCACCAAGGCCTCAAGAGTTTTTTCCCCCGAGGCGAGGTATCGCTCTAACCCTAATTTTATCAGCCAATCTGTACTGTCGAGACGCACGAGTGAACGGATCAGTCCGTAGCTCTTAGATCCTCGAAAACCTTGCTTCTGGCGCGGACCTGATGTTAGGGTTTATCAAGCGGCAATGGCACGCACGAATTTGAGTTTCTGCGATGCTCCATTCGGAATTTTGCATGTATTTCTCTCATTCAAAGCACCAGCGAATAATAAGGCAACAGGCATAGCTTTGGTAATTTATCTACCTCTTTTTCATATGAGTCGTCCTCATCCATCGATTTCCTACCAGCATGGGGGTATATTAGCTTCTGGATGTCAACGATGATGGTCTTTGGCACCTTGACTATGTTCGTATCTCTTGAGTTGCCTCAACTTCACCAGAGAATTGGGCGTATAGGCAAATACCAATGCATTCTCGTACTATGGGGGTGTTTGGTTGAGCTTTTCAGCAGCTTTTCACTTGAAAAAGTTGCAGCCCAACCAAACAGCCAGCTTTTCAGCAGCTTTTGCCAACGGTAGCTATGGGCTTTGCAGTGCAAATTCAGCTGTTTGGAAAAGCTATCTTCTGCCAGCTTTTTGCAATGTATTGAAGCTTCTGTGCTCATTTTACAAAATGCTATAGATGATTTGGATAAACCAAAAGCCATATGTTCACTTTCCCACAGCTACAGCAGCTTTTCCAGACAGCCAGCCAACAGCAGCTTTGTCAACAGTCAGAGCCCAACCAAACAGGCCCTATATACACTAGCACAGTGTCCCGCGCAATTACGTTTTTAATTATCTTTATGTATTTTATTTGTACGTGTGATATTATATCAGTACGGGAAATAAAAGTTCAACTCGCGAGCTGGCCTGTTAGGCATTGTACTGAGCTGTCCATTTAGGTACAGTTATAATGATCTATCAGATGTGATTTGTTTAATTATCTTTATTGTTTTACTTGTACGCGTGATATTAGATCAGTACAGAAATAAAAGTTCAAATCGCGAGTCAACCTGTACTGAGCCGTTTATTTAGGTACATTTATGAGCCGGCCTGCTAGTCGTTATATCGAGCCGTCTATTTATGTACAGTTATGAAGATCTATCGGTTGTGATCTGTTTAGGTGCAGTTATGAAGATCTATCGGCTGTGATATGTTTAGGTGCAGTTATGAAGATCTATCGGTTGTGATCTATTTAGGTGCAGTTATGAAGATTTATCGGTTGTGATCTATTTAGGTGCAGTTATGAAGATCTATCGGTTGTGGTCTAGTAATAATAAAAGGGTCCACCAAATTAACGATCGGATGTTTTGCTTTTTTGTGAGAATTTCTAATATTTCTATATTTTTCCTATTGTATTATGCTTTTAGTATATAATAGATAGATATATAAATGCATTCTCTTACCATTGCGATTTCATCGCTGTTATTCCAGTGAACATGCCATCGTATATATATCGTAGGCCCTGGTGACTAATGCTGAACATATTTCATAATTCACACGCTGGATTTTGCACCATCGGATATTCATCATTAAGCACAGAGGCACTTATATCGGCATTGCATAATCAACATCATGAATGAGATCAGGAACATGGAAGGATTGAATCCACAATATAAGTTAGATCAAAACTTTTCGTTCTTTTTCTGCATGGAGCGTTATATACATCTCTACATATACAATAGGAAAGATCAGCCAATCCTTTAAGAGGCGGATGCCAATCGCACGGTGTCAAGAGTGACAGATCTCGAGCAGCATCTATGGGCTAAGAATGTTTAGGAGAGTAACCCTGCTCTGGACCAATCTCCGGAATAGAGTTCCTGCTCCAGCCTCAAGATCTCGGACACTGCACTCTAGAACCTGCAACTGCTCCTCCTTGCAAACAACTGAGTTTTTCTTCTGGAATGCCTTGGAGACGAGAGACCACTTTGGGGGTGCAATTTGTTTGGACAAGAGGTGCAAGGTTGACTCATACAGCAGAGAGGTAGAGACTTTATCTCTTTCATTGTGATCTTTTATATTAAAAAGAGAGAGCTTATTGTCTTAATATGGATGTATACAGAAGAAGGCAATGCCAGGACAAGCTAGGTAGTGTGATCCTGCAGCAAATCCGGCCAGCTACTATATTGTCCTAATTGCAAGCTGGCCTCGTATCATGGGCCTGGCATGTTTAATGAATGCAAATCAAGATGCACTAAACAAGGATCGTGTACTAATTATAAGCATAAACAGGTGTGAGGTAACATGGCCACACGAATATAAAAACATGTAGGTAGTTATGGACCAGTGCAAAACTTATATGGAAAATAAATGTTTGCCATGTCTAGAGAAAAAGCATATGGTTAACGCGGCACGTATTTCATACTTCATTGCTGGGTTTTCGCACTGTATATTCACCGCGAAGGTGTTATTACTAACATCACATCGCATTATCACATCATTTCTATAAGCACTATTACCCATTCTCATTTAACAATGTAAACATATAACAGATCGCCTCGCATCATGAATCTCAGAAGCATGCCAGAATTGAATTCACAATATGAGTTAGATCAAAACTTTTGTTTCTTTTTCTGTATGGAGTTTTCTGTACATTTCTACATATACACTGGGATCAGCAATCCTTTAAAAGGCGGAAGCCAATCGCACGATGTCAAGAGTAACAGATGTTGAGGAGTATCTATGAGCTAATAATGTTTAGGAGAGTAACTCTGCTCTGGACCAATCTCCGGAACAGAATTCCTGCTCCAGCCTCAAGATCTCCGACACTGCACTCTAGCACCTGCAACTGCACCTCCTTGCAAACAACTGAGTTTTTCTTCTGGAATGCCTTGGAGACGAGAGACCATTTTGGCGCTGCAATTTGCTTGGACAAGAGGTGCACTGTTGACTCGAGCAGAGAGGTGGTGATCTCTCTAGCCTCGCTCAACAGCCTGACCATCCTGCAATCCTCCTTGTCAGAAGTAACCTTCTTTGCAGCCTTCTTGAAATGTTTCTTCGCCTTCTTCACCAGGCGGGTGTAAGACTGGATCTTGACTTGAACGGCTGCATCATCTCCTTTTCTGCTAGCCACTTGCATGTCTTGGATGATGGCCTTCAACTCGGTGAAGTCCTCATGCATAGCATTGCAGAGATCCAATAGCTCAAGGGAGCACTCCATTTCTCCATCCAACATCCTCCTTTGCTGGGAGGAGCAAACTTGGTTGCTAGGAAGGCACATGATCTCCTCAATAGTGCCATAGATGTCTCCAAGCCTCCTCAAACCATCAGAGATTGTCTCGATGGTCATGGAGGGTGAAGAGATGCATGCCTCTAGGCTGTGCAGCTCCTCTTCAACTTTGGTGTGAGGCCTAGAAGGCAAACTGATTGATCTAAGATGGCAAGCCATATCTGTTGCTGAAACTCTTTTCTCTGTGTTGAGTTTGAGGATATGAGAATGAGAGAGCACCTTTTGGTTTGATGTGTTTAGCCTTCTGCTGAGGCCTATTTATACAGAGGAACTGTATGTTACAGCACCATTCGGATGGTAGACACAAGGAATCATGCCAATTCATCTCCACAGATGCTGTCTATCAAGGTTTCGAGATCTGGCAGCAACATTTGGAATCTTACTCATGTTTAGTTGAAATTCTTTAGTGCAGTTGCAATTCTTCCAATGAGATATCACATTCTCATGTTCTAGCTATTGCCGACAAGAATCAACAGGGTGGTTTGCTCTATTGGTGGATCTTGACAAAATTGCTTGCTCAAAATATTTTAAATGAGTCCTACTCACTCCTACATGCGTGTTATCTAGTTATTGTACAATTAATTTATGTAGGTACTGCCCAATTCATGCTACTTGCGTGGTCAACCTTGAGTGTGGGAGCTGGCTTGTTTAGCTATGGATAGCAAGATCCACTGCACAAGGATCCGTTGCTTGTTGCTGTGGTAACAATTAGCATCCGAATAACACGGCCATCTTGTAGCGAAGCATTTCAAAACTCAATTTAAACAGTGTATGACGGTCGACAATGATGAGCATTTTCTGAGTAAATTATTATTTTAATGAAAATTTCATCCCTGAACATAGGTGATTGCTTCACAACGAGCATAAACAGTAAAACTGACAACAGGAAATGGACCAAAAGTCTGTTTTTGTTTCTCAGCTGAGTATATTTATACAATTCCTCTCATTTACATTGGAAAATTGTTATGATGATCAGCAGATCCTCTAAAAGGCGGATGCCGATCACAGCGGATCAGATGTGGTGTATCATTTATTTACAAGCTTAGAGCATTCAGAAGAGAAACTCTGCTCTGGATCAATCTCCTGAACAAAGTCTCGACACTGCTCTCAAGATCAACGATATCCAACTCCAATATCTGTAATTTCTCCTCGTCGCATGGAACTCTTTTCTTGTGGAATGTCTTGGAGACAAGAGACCACTTGGTATAACTTGGCATCGCAATTTGCTTCGACAGGAGCTGCGTTGATGATTCAAGCATTGAGGTAATCTTCTCTCTTGCTTCTGCCAACAGCTTGACCACGCTGCAGCCCTCCTGGTCAGCTGAAGTAGATTTCTTGTTGATCTTCTTCAACTGTTTTTGTGCCTTCTTGATCAGACGGAGGACTGTACCTTGGCCTGAACAGCTGCATCATCTCCTTTCTTGAGAGCCAACTGAATCTCCTGAGTGCTTGTCTTAAGCTCAGAAAAGCTCTCTTGCATGACGTTGCAGAGGTCGAGCAGTGCGAGAGAGTGCTCGAGCTCCAGCTCCACTGGTTTCCTTTGCTGTTGCTGGCAAAGGATAATTTGGCTGCTTGGCAAGCATATAATCTCCTCGATGTTGTCGTACACACCTACAAACCTCCTGCAACCATCGAGCATTGTTTCAATGGTTGCAGAAGGTGAAGAGATGTTCAACTTTAGGATCTGCAGCTGTTTTTCGACGTTGGTTTCGTTGGAGCGGGGGCCGGAAGGTACGCTCACAGATCGGAGATGGCAAGCCATGGCTGGAACGGAAGCTGAAGTGCTTTCTTTTTATCTGCCAATGGAAGAGGAGATTCAGAGAAGGGAAACCGTGCTGCAATGGTGGTGAACCGGTATGGTTTGCCTCTATATATAACGAAAGAAGCAGAAGCCATGGAACAGCTCACTCTAATAGACAGCAAGAAGCTCTTCGTTGATGGGGTGTTGTGCTGATGCAACAAAAGCCACCCATCTCCTCGACAAGCTGATGCTTTTCTATGTTTGATCAGCGTAAGTGGCATCTCTAACTATTAGTCTCTGGTTGAGCTTATGATCACCCTCTGTCATGTCTCTACTATGGACGGCAAACTCATCTGCACGAGTGTGTAGTTTAATGTCAGATCATGAGATTGGTGAGCGGAGTGAAACGATGAGAGAAAGAGCTGGTGCTGATTGGTGGTGGAAGAACAGTTGACCTTCACCTTCGGGCTCCAACGCAACACAGTGCATGTTTCTACTAATTCTTTAGTGGTAATTACGAGCTGGCCTGCTATCAGTTAGGAGAGCAAGATCCTTTGTATTACAAGAATATGGTGCTTGCTGTTGAGGGCTTGAGGAACATCTCATGTTTGACATGGCCATCTCATTATCACACATAAAAAACGACGCGAAGACAAACTTGAACGTTTACTCTACCGTGCTGATACGCTAGACATTCAGATGCCTTTTTCTTTACAATGCTGGGACTAGACCCCGCGGGCATGTAACGTTTACTCTTGGTTTTATTGATCTAGTGAACTGGGGCATGGCCCTTTGATCGGGAAAAAAAACTTAAATTGAATAGCTCCAAATTTTAGTTGTGGTTTCTGTGAAGTATAAAACACTTTCTCTCTTACATACATCTGAAAATTGTTTCCATGACCAGCAGATCCTCTAAAAGGCGGACGCCAATCACGGGGTCAGAGTTGTTGCATAACTCTCTACAAGCTAAGAGTGTTCAGAAGAGAGACCCTGCTCTGGATCAATCTCCAGAAGAGAAGCTGAACTCCACTCTCAAGATGCAGTCTGACTCCAACACCTGCAATTGCTCCTCCTCATACGCAAATCTCTTCTTCTAGAATGTGTTATGTTAGATTTATTCCCACATCGGTTGTGGATAGACTGAACACAACTTATAAGGGTGAGGGTAGCCCCTCCTATCAGGCAAATCTTTTAGGGAGAGAGGACCGAAGACCTCTTATAAGTCAGCCTGGGCATTCGGTTTAAACCGAAAATTCGGTTTTGGTTATTCGGTTTCTGAGAAATTCGGTTTTCCAAAAATGACAACCGAAATATGGTTTGAAATTATGGAAACCAAAATTTCGGTTTCGGTTTCGGTTTTAAACCGAATTTCCTCTCATCTGTCCAGATCGCGCTGCCCCCACTCCACACATCCCGCCACCTCCCCCCACCTCCTGCCGCCCTCCCGTCCGACATCTGGCGCCTCCCCGCCGCCTCCTCCGCCCTCCCGTGCCAGATCCGGCTGCCTCCTTGCAGCTCCTGGCGTCCCGTCGCCTCCCCGCATCCCGCCGTCGCCGCCCTGGGGACACTGGACCACGTCGCCAACCGGGGTTGCTGGACCACGAGCGTGGAGAGCAGCACGGCAGTGGCCCCCGGAAGCCCAGGTCACCGGCCCTAAGCCCGAACCTCCTCGGCGGCCTCCAGTTCTCCCGTGCCGGCGTGCCCCGACCAGCGGCCAGCTTCCCCCGTCGCCTCGCCCGCCGGGGAGGAGCTCCATCCCCTCTAGGGAAGATCCCCGTTGCAGCCCCAACCGTCCGCCAGCTTCTTCATGAGCTCATCGCCGATACGTCGCGGGCTCGTGGCAGCCGAGAGGGGAGAGGAGGACGGCCGCGCCCGCGCCGCACATCACGAGAGAGGAGGGACCGAGGGAGGGGAGGGCGGCGCGTCATGGGAGTGAGGGGACTAGGGGAGGGCGACTAGGTTTTGTGCGGCGCGATTGCGGGCTTGCGGCGTTGCCTTGGCCCATGGGCAGATGGGCTTGCCTAATAGGCTAATGGTCTGATTTAATTCGGTTTAATCGGTTTAATCGGTTAACTGTGTACTAAAACCGATTAAACCGAATTAAATTCGGTTTTCACAAAATGTTAACCGAAAATAAATCGGTTAACCAAAATTAGCTGAAGTTCGGTTTTTTCGGTTGCGGTTTCGGTTTCGGTTTCGGTTTTACGGTTTTTATGCCCGGCCTGACTTATAAGCAATGTTGCTCTGTGGTTGGGCCTGGGACGCAATGGGGGCTGGAACGCTAGTGGTTAGCGGGTCCAAGATTGCGTAACAAGTGGTATCAGAACCCAGGTGCCCGGATACAAAGTTCGGAGAGCTCACGATTGCCGGTCATGGTTGGCGAGCTGGAAAGCTAGTGTTAGCGGGCTCGGGTATGACCGATGTGTGATATGGAGATTTGTTGGGTTTAGTCCCACATCGGTTGTGGACAGAGACTGAACACAACTTATAAGGGTGAGGGTAGCCCCTCCTATCAGGCTAGTCTTTTAGGGGGAGAGAGCCCAAGACCTCTTATAAGCCGTGTTGCTCTGTGGTTGGGCCTGGGACGCAATGGAGGCTGGAACGCTAGTGGTTACCGGGCCCAAGATTGTGTAACAAGATGATACCATTTGTTGAGATTGTGTTGAATATGTGTACGAGTAGATTACAAGTTGGATTAGAGAAGGCGTAGTATTGTAATATAGTATTACGGGGAGTCCTAGTAGGATACGGGTAGAGTTAGAGTTGGATTCATGTATCATGGCCTCCTATATAAAAGGGGGCATCACACAATGTAACTAAGCTAATATAATGTAACTTGAAAGAGAGTTAATATATGGGGAGGAGCGCTTGTAGTCGGCTCCTGAGAACTTCGACTTGGCTGAACCTCATCAACAAACATCGGTATTATCTTCTTTTTGCATGCAATCTCGATAGATCCTATGTTGTGTGACCTTAGTATTGCGACTAGTGAAACCAAACAGTCACGATATTAATCGTGGAAGTTAGCGATGGTTCGACACCATAAAAACTAATTTCACGGCACCTTAGAAACAAGAGAGCACCTGCTAGAACAACTTGGTATCGCGATCTGCTTCGACAAGAGATGCAACGTCAATTCAAGCATTGAGACTGCTATCTCTCTCGCTTCAGCCATAATCTTGATCACCGCGCATGCCTCCATGTCAGAGGCAGCCTTGCTTCTGATCCTCTTGAACTGCCTCTGAGCCTTCTTCCTGGCCAAGCGGGCGTAAGACTGAACCTTGGCATGGACTGCCACGCCAACTCCTCTCTTGAGGACCAGCTGCGCCTCCTGGACACTCGCCTTGAGCTCCGTGAAGCTCGCCTGCATGGCGCTGCAGAGGTCGAGCAGCACAAGAGAGCGCTCAAGCTCGTCCTCGACTGCTTTCCTCTGCTGTCCCTGGCTGCTGCTGGTCGAGCACGTGAGATCATCGATGCAGCTGTAGATGCTCACGAGCTCCGTCAGACCACCGCGCATTGTCTGGATGGTCGCCTTCAGGCTCCGCAGCTGCTCGTCGACGTTGGTTTCGTTCGAGCAAGGGATCGAAGGCATGCTCGCAGATCTGACATGGCAATCATTGTTGGAATGGAAGCTGTGGAGATTGTTTTTGTTGGAGTTTGCTCCAAATTCCTGTCACCCCTTTGCAGAAGACGTTCTGCGTTGCCGGTGTCAGCCAGCAGTGTCACCCCCTGAGTCAGCCACCTGAGTCAGACACCTGTGTCACAGGTGGCTCATCACCTGTGTCACAGGTAGCTGACTCAGGTAGGTTATCTCACCTGAGTCAGATGCGAGCATGTTAAGTGTCCTGCCTGTGTGAGTCAACTGTTGTCGGCGTAGAGACGCCTCTAGCGGTGGTCCGGTTGGACCCCCTTGGGATTCGGCCGGGGGCGCAGTAGAGTTCCTCTTATGAACCGTAGATGGATCGAGAAGGGTGTGGATTTGAGGCTAAGGACACAGGATTTACCCTGGTTCAGGCCACCCGGAGGCGTAACACCCTACGTCCTGCTTCGGTGTTTTTACTGATCTGTGTGAGATTACAAGGGGTATTTTGCTTACAATAGGAGTTCTTTCCTCAGGGCTCTAACCCTAGCTGCCTTGCTCAAGGAACCAGCCGGAGAAGAAAGCCCAGGAGAGAGGATGTGTGTTTGTTTGGTTATTCAGCTAGGTTTCGAACCAATCTCCGAACCCTTTGCATGGCCTTGGGCCTCCCCTTATATACTTGGGGGGGTTTCCACAGCTGCCAGCAGGGTCCTAATGGTGACGTGGGCGCAACAGGGCGACCCACGCCCTTCATTTAATGCACGGCACCGACTTCCGTGCGGGACGCATTCTCGCCATGCTTCCGAACAGGGGATCTGACACCTTTTATTCCCGGTGGGTCCCGCAAACGGAGACTTGCCGGGCTCCTTTTGACAAAACGGGTGAAACACCCATCCCTGGGCCCCAGGAGTCAGCGACCAAGACCGCGCACCGGGGCGCGCGGTGACGCGACCCAAGGGGGCAAAAAGCGTGACAGCGACAGGGGCGTGCGGTGCGGCGCGCCCGGTCGGTCAACAGAACTGTCAGACGGGCCCATCATCACGCGAAAAGTGATAGGCAGAGGAACCTATCGCCTGAGCGGGTGGGACCCGGTCTGACCGTCATCATGCCCTCATAGGGCATAGGATTCCTTGTCGAAATGACAGGCATTAAACGCCCCTGCCAGAGCAGAGGCTTACGGGAGAAGCTAAACTCTTGATGACGAGGCCGGAGGTGGGCCCCACAGGGGGACCCGACGACCCCGAGCCCTACATCCCCGAGCGGCCTTTTCAAACGCGAGGGGTGCCAGCTGTCCCAGGGTGTCCCCGAGTGACCCCGAGCGCTCGGGGAGCGCTCGCTGGGAGATCACTCGGGACCCCTACGGGCGGAGCTCCGAGAGGAGCGCTCGGGGGATGCCCCGAGCGCTCCACTGGGGCCCACGCACCCAGGAACGGCGAGCACTCGGGGAAGGACCCCGGGTGCTCCCTCGATTCTTGAGCCTTGGGCTCTCGGGAGCCCAAGGCCCTTTCAGACGGTGGCCCACGGGCGCGGCGCACGAGGAAGGCCCCCGAGCGCCCGGACTTGAATGCCGGACCCACTTGGTTGCCGGGGCGGGGTCTACTCCAACCCGACCGCCACGTGGCTCGCTCCGCGGCACCTGGTTGGCCTCCGCTGGCGGTTTGGGGAGCCCTGGGCCCCATTCCGCCGACAGCAGCCCCCGGCCTTGTCCCTCAGAGATGGCCCGACGGGCCGCGACTGGGGATAAGGCCTTCTCTTCTTGGGCCAAGCAGGGATGCCGGCCCATCTTCATGCGCCCTACAGAGGGGCGCTTTTAACGCGCGCGGGGAAGGCGCGCGACCCTTCGCGCCGCGCGCTGGCGGTTGCGTGCCCCGGGTTTCGTGCGGCCGAATCTTTACTGCCATATGGCAGTAAATTCGCAGGCCATGATTACACGTCCTCCAGGTTTCACGCGGCCGTCGCCTTATTGCCAACGGCAGCGAACTGACCAACCACGATTGCACGAAAAACGCTGCACGCGGGCGGTTGATCTTCTGAGGAAGTCTTTTTCTTTAAAAGAAAACAGACCCCACACCTTTTCAAACTTCCGACTCCTGCGCAAACACTTCGTTTCCAGAGCTGTTGCGCCTGCTTCGTCTTCTTCCTCTCGCCGCCACCTTTTTCGCCTCCGGAAAACTTTCTCTCGCCACCACACCGCCGCCACTACACCGCCGCCACCATGACCCGCCGCAGGAACCGCCCACCCTCCCCGGAGCCGGAAGCCGTGATTCCCAAGTCCCGCCTCCTTAATGAGGAGACGATGGACAGGGTTCGGCTGCTGGTGGTACCGGAGGGTCGGCCGGACCCAACGGTGGTGCGGCCGGCGACGTTCCCGCCGGAGCCACGGGAGAACGAGACGGTGATCTTCGCCAGCTTTCTCGCCGCCGGGCTTCTTCCGCCGTTCTCGCCGTTCTTCATGGCGATCCTGGAGGATTATAGGATTCACCTTCTGCATCTCACCCCCAACTCCGTGGTGGTGCTGGCGATCTTCGCCCACCTCTGCGAGATGTTTGTGGGGGTGATGCCGTCGGTGGCCCTCTTCAGGCACTATTTCGTCCTCCGCACGGTCGGGAAGAGCCGGGGCTCCGCCCGAGTGGAGGTCAGCGGCAGCGTGAACTTCCAGCTCCGAGCGAAGGTCGCCGACCCCTACATTCCGCAAGATCTGCGGAACAAGTGGGACGACTGGCGCCAGAGCTGGTGTTATGTCAACACCAACCCGGCAGAGATGCTCCTGCTTCCGGAAGCGCCGGCGGAGCACCGCAAGACGTGGGAATTCCTCGGCGACGGTGACAAGGACCTCTGGGTGGTGGTGCAGCGCATCTCCCAAATCCGGGAGCTGGGCTTGACCGCCACCATGGCGGAGCAGGCGGCCGGCGTGGCAGTATAACCGGCGACCAGGATTATGGTCGGACGATGGTCGGCGCCGACACGAATCTGGGCGAGGAGGAGATAGCGGCCAGCCTGAGGATACTACTCGGGGTCTCGGACGTCTCACTCGCCGAGCTGCCGCGGCCGGACTTGCCTCTCTGCGTCGACGCGGAACGACAAGCCATTCTGGCTATGATGCCAACGTGCGATGCGGAGGGCATTGTGAGCCCACCGAAGGACGGCGCGCGCCAGGCCGGCCGGGTCCATCTGGATCTTCTCGGATGAGGAGGAGGCGGAGGCGGCGCGGGCAGCTAGGGCACAGAGCGCCCCGGTCGCTGCCCACGACCCTGCCGACCCGAAGGGCAAGGGGATCGCGCCTCCTCCCCCGTCTCCCCCGCCGCCGCGGCCACAAGCGCCAAAGCCGAGGCCGCAAGCACCGCCGATCGTGGGGCGGCAAGCGACGGGGATGGGGAGCAGCCGCGTCGGGCAAGGATCATCCGGGCCGGGATCCTCCCGGGCAGCGCCCCGTCGGGCCGCCACCTCCGCCGCCTCCGCCGCCCACGCGCCCTGCGGCGCCGGGGGCCGGCAGCGGTTCTGGGCAACGGACTTCCGGGCAAGGGTCTTCGGGGCAGCGGCCCTCTGGACCGCTGCCTCCACCGCCTCCGCCACCAGTGCGCCCTGCGGCGCCGGGGGCTGGAGACGATGGGCAAGGATCCTCGGGGCAGCACCCCTCCGAGCCACTCCCTCCGCCGCCTCCGCTGCCCGTGCGCCCTGCGGCGCCGGGGGCTGGCGGCGGTTCTGGGCGAGGGCTTTCCGGAGCTGCGCCGACCGGAGGTTCATCGGTGGCGGGCACGGGCGCCGCCGCCGGACAGAAAAGGAAGGGCCCGACGTCGCCTCCTGGCGTGGGGCGCCAGGTTCCGAAGGGCTCGTGGCGGTAAGTGAGAGCTTTCCTCCCACCTTTTCTCCTTTTTGGCTAAGAGTTTTGCTCGGGCACTGACCCGAACTTGGCTGTGTTTGTCTTTTCAGGGAGAGCAAGAAGTCTCGGCCATCCCCGAGCTCTCCTATTGCTCCGAGGGCTCCAGAGGCTGCAAGCGCGGGGGCAATTGCGAGCGGGGCTACGGCTCCGAGCGGCCCTTCGGCTCAGAGCGAGCCGGCGGGTCCGCCCCCGAGCGCGCCTTCCGCTCCGAGCGGTCCCACGGCCCCGAGCGAGCCGGTGGACCCGACCCCGAGCGGGGCTGCGGCCCCGAGCGATCCCCCGGCCCCGAGCGCGCTTACTTCCCCGAGCGCGAGCCCAACCCCGAGCGCGATGCCGTCGCCGAGAGCTGAGGCCGCCTCAGGAGAAGAGGCTGCTCCGAGCGCGGAGACAGCCGCGCCGGAGGCAACGGAGATGCCGGAGGCGATGGAGAGCGCCGCCCCAGCGGAGGAGGAGCTGCGTGTCGCCGAGCCCGAGGGGCGGGCGGCGGCACTTGGGCAAGAATTGGCCCTGGTGGAGGGGCCCGAGAGGACCCGACCCGAGGAAGGGGCCGGGGCCTCAACCGTGGCCGGGCGTGCCGAGCCCCAACAGGAGGAGGAGTCCGAGTTCTACGACGTCCTCGTCCTGACAGGGCGGAGGCCCGCCGCGCCCCGAGAGCAGTCGCCTCGGAGGGTCCCCGCCGATTTGTTCGACGCGGCGCATGCGGCCCTCGACAAGATCCAAGAGGACCTCACCTCTAAGGAGAAAGCCTTAGAGGAACGGGGGAAGTCCTTGGATGAGTGGGAGGGGTCCTTGGAGGACCGGGAGGCCGCGTTTGCGGAGGCGGCGGAGAACTTCTTGACGCGCTCTCGCATCGCCAAGCGAGAGCACGAGAGGGACACTGCCGACCTCGAGCGCCAGCGGGAGAACATGGACGAGATGAGGAGGGAGGCCATGTCGCGCGCGCGCGAGAGCTCAACCGGCTGGAGCGGGACCTCAACCGGCGGGCCTCGCTGCTCGAACTGCGCGAGCGGGACTTGGAGGCGCGGGAGAAGCGCGCCAACGAGGAGCGGGCGCGGCTAGAGGAACGCGCCGACGACCTCACTCGCCGGGAAGATCAGCTCCAACTCCGGGAGAGTGAGGCCGACACGAAGGCGCAGGAACTCAGCCGCCACGAGCAGGAGCTTGAGGAAGGGGCCAACTCGCTGGAGGCTGAGGTCCAGACGCGCGTCGAGGCTGCCCGCTCGGAGCTCGCCAAGGAGATGGAGGATCTTCGCACGGAGGTCCGAAACCTCTAGGAGCGGCTCGAGGACTCGCGCATTTCCAAGCGTAACGTCCAAGCCAAACTTCAGGTGGTGGAGGAGGCGAGGAAACGCGAGGCTTCGGAAGTGGCTGCGGCGCTGACGGAGTTGGAGCGGGAGAATATGCGGGTCCTCCGCGAGCGGCGGGAGTCGACGCAGCTGATGCGTGAACTCTTCTCCCGCGTGAAGGAGGCCGTCCTGGTCGCTGGGCTTGGCGAGGCATCCTTGCCGGGGAGGATCGACGACAACCCCGGGAACCTCGCGCTGGGCTTCCAAGACATCACCGAGCGCCTTGAGGGACTCGGCGAAGCCGTGCGCAGCCGACTCGAGGAAGAAGGCCGAAAGTTGGCGGTCGTGGTGGCGGAGCACACTCTGACGTGCTACCGCAGCCGCGACCCTAACTTCTCCTTGGAGCCAACCTTGGAGGGGGTCGACGAGGCCGGCAAGGAGGAAGCCCGCAGGGCGGTCCGTGGGGCGGCCGAAGAGATCGCCCAGCGGTTTGCCCGCGAGGAAGAGCCCGGCGACGGTGGCGGCGATGGCGCCGGCGAAGCGTAGCTCCTCCTTTTATCTTCTTTTTGCTGTTCTTAGCTCGGGGCGAAGCCCCTTTGTAAGAACTTTTGCTTGAAGTTTTTGTAATGCAAAGAACTTTGGCCCGAAGCCCTTTGTCCCTTGCTTTTTTCTTGTTATTGTACTCGCGCTGGAACTTGCTTCTTTTCCTTGCTACTTCGGGTGAAGCGACTGGCTCTTGTTCGGAGAAAGACGGAGAAAGGTCCTCGGGTCCCCCGAAGGCCCCAAGCCCCCGAGAGCTTGACGCGTCGCTGCTGAAGCAAAGGAAATTCCACCCTTGGGACGCCGAGTGTCCCTGAGGCGAACTCTTGATTTCGTCGCTGGCCTGCAAAAAATTGCCCAAGTCTTTGCGCTCGGGGCAATTGTTGGGACGAGCAGTTATTGGTACGTGTCATGCTAACCGTAGGATATTTGTGTACTTTTTCTTATTTTGGAGAACTTTTAATTTTACACGACAATGTTCCCTTGTGCTTCTGGACCGCTACTGGGAAAACCGCCGGGCGCGGGCGCGAGCGCGTAGGGTACTTGGGCGGCTTAATTGCCAGGCTGATGTCGAGGGTTAAGGAACCAGGCAAGACATCAGGGCTTTGAGCGGACAACCCAAAGCACTCCTCGTGACTCACGTTGCTACCTTCAGGTAGACCCTTCACAAGTATAGAGGACACTTGGAAAAAATTGGGGAGTGACAACTATTTGCTCGTGCGATGCCCGGGAGCTTTAAAAACATATGGGAAAAGCTTTAGAAGCTTAACTTAGGGATTAGGCTCCTTGTTGTATTTGTGCCCCAAGGCTTGTCATTGATGCAAAGAGCGGCACCCGAGCACTCCGCCAGGGTGAACCTGCTTACTTAATGAGCAATTATATAGCTTACTCAGCAAAAAGGACCTTTTCCGTGGATCTTTCGAGGGCCCGCCTGTTGTCACGGCCCACGGGTTTTCGGAACCGCCAGCCTGTCCCGAGCACGAAGAGTGAGGCTATCCGAATGACATGTAGTTGGGTAGCGCTCGGGGTTGCTGACCAGCAGAGCACGGGTGGCCAGGGGCTTATTTGCCCTGACTCGGATGTGCTCGGGGTATAGCTAAACATCCGAGCGTCTTACGGCCCGCGAACAGACATTGGACTCGCTCGACCGCTCGTACTCGGACCGGTGGGGCCTACTCGCACCGGGGGGACTCGGGGTCCCGAGAAAAACGCGGAAAAAGACTAATTTGCTGGATAGCAAGAGGATATTGATATTGAACATAGAAATCGACATTGCACAAGGAATTCGTACAAAGGAAAATTGCATTTTTAAATTGATAATAACGCTAATTTAATAGCTTGGGGTACAAGGGAGCCCCCAGGCGCTGGCGCGAGCGCGTGGGATACTCGGGTGACCTTTGGCCGGACTGGCGCTCGGGGTTAAGAAACCAAGCCGAGCAGCCAGGGCTTAGGGTGACAGACCCGGAACTTCCCGTGACTCACTTTTGGCACTCGGGGAGCTGACCCTAAAAAGCAAAAACTTACCCGGGCCATTCACGGGAAAAACTTACGCAAGAGCTCGATGTTCCATGCGTTGGGTAGCGGCATCCCGTCTTCAGCAGCTAGCCTCACCGAGCCTGGCCGAGTGACTCTGGTCACTCGGTAGGGTCCTTCCCACATGGGGGAGAGCTTGTTCTTCCCTTCCCGCGTCTGGACGCGGCGAAGCACCAGGTCTCGGACTCCAAGAGACCTCGGCTTGATGCGGCGCTGATGATAGCGCCGGAGGCTTTGTTGGTACCTGGCGGCACGGAGGGCAGCTCGGCACCTGTGCTCTTCAAGGAAGTTGACGTCTTCCAACCTGCGCTGATCTTGGTCTTCCTCCGAGTACGCCGCGACCTGAGGGGACCGGAAAACGAGCTCGGAGGGAAGGACTACTTCTGCCCCGTAGACGAGGAAGAAGGGGGTTTCACCGGTCGCCCGACTGGGGGACGCTCGGATTGACCAAAGGACGGCCGGGAGCTCTTCTATCCAGCCGGCTCCGCATTTCTTGAGCCTGTCGAACGATCTTGTCTTGAGCCCCCGAAGGACCTGAGCGTTCGCACGCTCGACCTGTCCATTGGCTCGGGGGTGAGCGACAGAGGCGAAGCAAATTTCTGTCCCGAGGGCTTGGCAGTACTCGAGGAAAGCATCACTCGTGAACTGAGTGCCATTGTCGGTGATGATGCGTTAGGCACCCCGAACCGGCTCATGATGCCTCGGATGAACTTGATCGCTGACTACTTGTTGATCTTGACGACTGGCTCAGCTTTCGTCCACTTGGTGAATTTGTCAATGGCGACATAGAGGTACTCATAGCCCCTGATTGCTCGGGGGAACGGGCCCAAGATATCCAGCTCCCAGACCGCGAAAGGCCACGAAAGGGGGATGGTGTGGAGTGCCTGAGCGGGCTGATGTGTCTGCTTGGCGTGGAATTGGCAGGCCTCGCAGCGTCGAACCAGCTCAAGGCGTCCTCGAGGGCTGTCGGCCAGTAAAATCCTTGCCAAAAGGCTTTACCGATCATCGTGCGAGACGATGCATGGCTACCGCACTCGCCCTTGTGGATGTCCACGAGCACGTCGTGGCCTTCTTCCCGGGAGATGTATTTCATGAGAATGCCGTTGGTACCGCGCCGATAGAGGTCCCCATCTACGAGCGCGTACCTTTTTGGTTGCCGCGCGATTCTTTCCGCAACGGCTTCGTCTTCGGGAAGGATGTTTTCTTTCAGGTATCCTCGGATCTCGGAGATCCAGGAGGTGTCCTGAGAACAGGTGGCAAGCACGAGGTGCTCGCCTGGCGGCGGCCTGACGGGAGGATCTCCCACTGAAGGCGCCACCTGGGTAGACTCGCCTGGGCGCGAGGTTCCCCCTTCATCTTGGTCGGCGGCCTTGACGGACGGCCAAGAGAGCCTTTCTTCAAAGGTCCCAGCCGGGACTGGCTCCCGAGAGGAGGCCAGTCGCGATAGGGCGTCGGCAGCGTCGTTGTAGCGGCGAGGAATGTGCTGGAGCTCCAGCCCATCAAAGCGCCGCTCCAACTTCCTGACTTCGCTCAGGTATGCCGATATTTGAGGGTCCGAGCACTGGTACTCCTTTGACACCTGATTGACGACTAACTGGGAGTCGCCTTTGACGAGCAGACGGCGGATCCTGAGGGATGCGGCGGCGCGCAGCCCTGCAAGGAGGCCTTCGTACTCTGCCATATTGTTGGTGGCGCGAAAGTGCAACTGCACGACGTACTGGAGCGTTTCACCTGTCGGGGAGGTGAGAACCATTCCAACCCCCGCTCCCTTGAGCGTGAGGGAACCGTCGAAGTGCAGAGTCCAATACTCGGTTCCTCCTTGTCCCGGGTTGGCAGAGAGTTGCTCGCTTTCGTCTTCTGGCACAGGCGTCTACTCGGCGACAAAGTCGGCCAGAGCTCTGCTTTTGACCGCGTGGTTGTTGACGAAGCGCAGATTGAACTCACCGAGCTCGATGGCCCACTCGACGACTCGCCCAGTGGCCTCCCGGTTACGGAGGATGCGCTCGAGGGGGTAGGACGTAACCACCCGCACCTCGTGCGCTTAGAAATAGTGCCGAAGCTTCCTCGACGCAACGAGCACCGCGTAGAGTAGCTTCTGAGCTTGAGGGTAGCGCGTCTTGGCATCGCGCAATACTTCGCTGATGAAGTACACGGGATGCTGCTGGAGGCGCACTTGGGAAGGAGGTTCCTCGGGCCCAGCCCCCGAGCGGACGACCTCGCTCCCGAGCAAGGCGGGTTGCTCGGGCTCGCTCGGGAGGCGGGGCTCAGGGTTTTCTCCGGGAAGATGGTTGCTCGGGGACTCGGCCCCGAGAACCCCGCTCGCTCCCCCGAGAGCTTCGCTCGGGAGCTCGCTCCCGGGGACTCCTGCGGACTGCTCGGGGTCACCGCTCGTGAGCGGGGGCCTGAGAGCCTTTGCCTGGTCGGGGGGTGGCGGGAGCTCGGACCCGACCTCCCGCTCGACGACGAGGACAGCACTCACCACCCGGGGCGTCACCGAGAGGTAGAGGAGCAGAGGCTCCTCGAGTCTCGGCACCACCAAGACCGGGGGAAGGTGAGGTATTTCTTGAGGCCCTCGAGGGCCTGCTCGGCTTCTGGGGTCCACTCGAAGTGGCCCGACCTCTTGAGAAGCTTGAACAAAGGGAGGCCCCGCTCCCCGAGCTTGGAGATGAAGCGCCCTAAGGCGGCCATGCAGCCTGTTAAGCGCTGCACGTCCTTGAGACGCGCCGGTGGGCGCATCTGATCGATGGCCCGGATCTTCTCGGGGTTGGTTTCTATGCCTTGGCTTGAGACCAAGAAGCCGAGAAGCTTGCCGGAAGGAACCCCGAAGACACACTTCTCGGGGTTCAGCTTCATGCGAGTACCGCGGAGACTGTTGAAAGTCTCGGCGAGGTCCTCGATGAGCGTCTCCTCGCGTCTTGACTTGACGACGAGGTCGTCGATGTAGGCCTCAACGTTGCGACCTAGCTGCGACTGCAAAGTAATACGCATAGCCCGCTGATAGGTCGGGCCAGCGTTTTTCAACCCAAAAGGCATGCGGACATAACAAAAGGTCCCCGCAGGGGTTGTAAACGAAGTTTTTTCCTCATCCTTTACAGCCATACTAATCTGGTGGTAACCAGAGTAGGCATCTAAAAAACAGAGAAGATCACACCCTGCGGTGGAATCTACTATCTGATCGATGCGAGGTAAAGGAAAAGGGTCTTTCGGACAAGCCTTGTTGAGGTCAGTGTAGTCCACGCACATCCTCAGCTTGCCGTTCGGCTTGGGCACGACAACGGGGTTGGCGAGCCATTCGGGGTGGAGGACCTCCCGGATGAAGCCGGCTGCGAGGAGCCTGCTGACTTCATCACGGACGAACTCCTGCCGTTCTGGTGCTTGACGGCGCACCTTCTGCCGGATTGGCCGAGCGTCGGGGCGCACGGCGAGGCGATGCTCAGTCACTTCCCTAGGGACCCCGGGCATGTCGGACGGTTGCCATGCAAACACGTCAGCGTTTGCCCGGAGGAAAGCGATGAGCGCGCCTTCCTATTTGGCGGCCAGGCGACCGCCGATCTTGACGGTCTTGGACACGTCTTGTCCAAGGACCACCTCCTTCACGGGGACGGAGTCGTCAGCAGCGACTCTCGCCTTGGTCGGGGGCGGACCCGGGGACTCGGGGAGCTCGGGAGCGTCGTCGATGGCCGCGGCAACTTTGGAGAAGAGTTGCTCGGCGCAGGCGACGGAGCCCTGGATGTCGGCCGGGACGGTGATGGTGCCGTTGGGGCCCGGCATCTTGATCGTCAAGTAGGCGTAATGGCAAGCCATCATGAACTTGGCGAGCGCCGGACGCCCCAAGATGCCGTTGTAGGGGAGCTCGAACTCGAAAACATCGAAGATGATGTTCTCGGTCCGGTGGTTGCCCTTGGTGCCGAAGGTGACCATCAAGGACACCTGGCCCAAAGACAAGGTGAGGCCGGGGGAGACGCCGTAGAATGACAGCGTCGGCTTCAGATCTCCCCGGGGCACCTGCATCTTGCCAAACACTTCGGGGGACATGAGGTTAAGTCCTGCGCCCCCGTCGACCAGCATGCGGGTTACCTTAATATTGCAGATGGTGGGGGAGACGACGAGCGGGAAGCGGCCCATGCCCGAGATGTTCTCGGGATGGTCCGAGCGGTCGAACGTGATCGGGGATCCCGACCACTTGAGCGTTCGGGACGCGTCGACGCTCGGGGTCACCGAGCACACCTCACGCGCCAGGAGCTTGAACTGACGGCGGGAGGTGGGCGCAAAGGCGCCGCCGCTGATACACGCCACCGCCTGCGGCTCCTGGAAGCCAATGTCTTCTTCCTGCCCGTCGGGGTTGCCGCCACCCTCGGCGCGGGGCTCCTCCCGCTGCTTCTTGTTCCTCTCGGAGAGGTACTTGACCGTCCGGCACTCGGAAAGATCGTGCCGGTCGGTCTCGTGGATAGGACACCACAGGCCCGAGCTCGGCTGGGGAGCTCGGGGTGGCTTCTTGCCGCCGCTCGGCCCGGCGCGCGGAGGCTTACGAGGCTTGGCCTCCGCCGCAGCGACGGGCTCGGACTTACGCTTCTTGCCCTTCTTGTCCCGCTTCCCAGCGGGACGAGAGGGGCCGGCGCCGTCGACCGCTGATTGGTCGGGGCGCGGGTCGTGCCAGGCACGGGCTTCAGCCGCCTTAGCGCACTTGTCCGCGATAGCGAACAAGTCCGCGGTGGACTGGATGTCCCGAGTGCCCATCTTCTCAAGCATCTTTTCGTCGCGGACTCCCTGATGGAAGGCAACGATGACGGCCTGAGGGGTTATCTTGGGGATGGTGTTGCGCACCTGGCTGAAACGCTGGATGAAGTGCCGCAACGTCTCCCCTTTTCACTGGCGGAGAGCGTGGAGATCGCTCTCCGTGCCAGGGCGCTCGAAGGTGCCCTGGAAGTTCGCCACGAACTGGTGGCACAGGTCTGCCCAAGATGAAACAGAACCTGGGGGAAGGTTCATGAGCCAGGACCGGGCCGATCCCTTCAGGGCCATCGGGAACCAGTTGGCCATGACCTTCTCATCGCCTCCGGCGGCCTCTACCGCGGTGGGGTAGATCTGGAGGAACTCTTCGGGATGGAAAGATCCATCATACTTCTGCGGCAGCTCTGGCCGGAACTTGTTTGGCCAGGTGACGCGGCGAAGCTCGGTGGTGAAGGCCTGGCAGCCCGTCCCACAACGGGGGGTGCCGGCCTCCCCACCCTGCTGGATGCGACGGTGCGCCCGGGAGCGCGCGCGGCCGGCGGTAGGGCCGGAGGAGGATTGGCCCTCGTCTACCCTATCGCGCTCGCGTTGGCGCTCGATGATGGTGCGGGCGTCGACACCTTCTCTCCGCCTGTCAAGGCGGTGGCGAAGATCCTGGGCGTTCCCACGGGCGGGAGAAGCGATCGAGGGAGGAGATGCGCCGCGCCGGCCACCGGCCGACCCGCGCTGTGGACGCGGTGGCGCCGGCGGCGAGGCCACGGAGGGGCTGGCGCGGGTGCCGCCACGTCCGGATGAGGCGTGGGCGCTCCTGGCCGCCGCTTGGCGACAGGCGGTGCCGACCAGGTCTGCGAGGTCCTAGAGCCATGGGCCCACGGGGGATGCAACTTCCACCGGGACGGGAGGATGCCGGAGGAGGAGCTGCGCCGCCTGCAGCGTGCTCAACTCCCCGGGATCCGTGAAGTCTAACCGGCGGCGAGGCGGCAACGGTGGGGCAGATCCGGCGGCGGCCCCAGAGGGCCGCGCACGTGCACGCAGCTCAAAGGCAGCGATCGCTGATGTGCCACCAGACGCATTGTCGCTCCCTTCCAGGTTGGAAGGATCTGACTCAGATGAAGGTCCGGACAGACTCACCCTCCCGCCACCGGCAGGCGGACGAAAATCTGCCATGGAGGTAGGTTCGAAAGAAACCTAAGCGCCCCCTACCTGGCGCGCCAGCTGTCGGCATAGAGATGCCTCTAGCGGTGGTCCGGTTGGACCCCCTTTGGGATTCGGCCGGGGGCGCAGTAGAGTTCCTCTTATGAACCGTAGATGGATCGAGAAGGGTGTGGATTTGAGGCTAAGGACACAGGATTTACCCAGGTTCAGGCCACCCGGAGACGTAACACCCTACGTCCTGCTTCGGTGTTTTTACTGATCTGTGTGAGATTACAAGGGGTATTTTGCTTACAATAGGAGTTCTTTCCTCAGGGCTCTAACCCTAGCTGCCTTGCTCAAGGAACCAGCCGGAGAAGAAAGCCCAGGAGAGAGGATGTGTGTTTGTTTGGTTATTCAGCTAGGTTTCGAACCAATCTCCGAACCCTTTGCATGGCCTTGGGCCTCCCCTTATATACTTGGGAGGGTTTCCACAGCTGCCAGCAGGGTCCTAATGGTGACGTGGGCGCAACAGGGCGACCCACGCCCTTCATTTAATGCACGGCACCGACTTCCGTGCGGGACGCATTCTCGCCATGCTTCCGAACAGGGGATCTGACACCTTTTATTCCCGGTGGGTCCCGCAAACGGAGACTTACCGGGCTCCTTTTGACAAAACGGGTGAAACACCCATCCCTGGGCCCCAGGAGTCAGCGACCAAGACCGCGCACCGGGGCGCGCGGTGACGCGACCCAAGGGGGCAAAAAGCGTGACAGCGACAGGGGCGTGCGGTGCGGCACGCCCGGTCGGTCAACAGAACTGTCAGACGGGCCCATCATCACGCGAAAAGTGATAGGCAGAGGAACCTATCGCCTGAGTGGGTGGGACCCGGCCTGACCGTCATCATGCCCTCATAGGGCATAGGATTCCTTGTCGAAATGACAGGCATTAAACGCCCCTGCCAGAGCAGAGGCTTACGGGAGAAGCTAAACTCTTGATGACGAGGCCGGAGGTGGGCCCCACAGGGGGACCCGACGACCCCGAGCCCTACGTCCCCGAGCGGCCTTTTCAAACGCGAGGGGTGCCAGCTGTCCCAGGGCGTCCCCGAGTGACCCCGAGCGCTCGGGGAGCGCTCGCTGGGAGATCACTCAGGACCCCTACGGGCGGAGCTCCGAGAGGAGCGCTCGGGGGGATGCCCCGAGCGCTCCACTGGGGCCCACGCACCCAGGAACGGCGAGCACTCGGGGAAGGACCCCGGGTGCTCCCTCGATTCTTGAGCTTTGGGCTCTCGGGAGCCCAAGGCCCTTTCAGACGGTGGCCCACGGGCGCGGCGCACGAGGAAGGCCCCCGAGCGCCCGGACTTGAATGCCGGACCCACTTGGTTGCCGGGGCGGGGTCTACTCCAACCCGACCGCCACGTGGCTCGCTCCGCGGCACCTGGTTGGCCTCCGCTGGCGGTTTGGGGGGCCCTGGGCCCCATTCCGCCGACAACTGTATCTCAGGCAGTAACACAAATACCCCTTCAACCTTGTAACTATATATACCCCTTCCCTGTAGACGTTATGGGACAAGCCAAGCATTGTAAATCCCTAACGGGTTAGGACTTCATTCATAGTGAAGTTGACGTCTTCGTGCGTCCGTGGTTTTCACCCTTTCTAGGGTTTCCACGTAAAACTCTCTTGTGTCTTGGATTGTGTGTGATTGTTCTGTTTCCTGGGCGGTTTCTTTGCTTGACTCTTGCCACGCTCATTTTCGCTACTCTGATCTCTCTCTTCCTCTGGACACGTCCATTTCTCCCTAACAAGTGATATCAGAGCTAATCCAGGTTGCTCATTCTTGAGATGGCGTCCATGAAGTTTGATCTTCCGCTTCTTGATCGAGATACTCGATTCTCTTTGTGGCAAGTCAAGATGCGTGCTCTATTGGCTTAGGCCGATTATGAGGATGCGTTGGATTCCTTTGGCGGGAAGGTCGTTGCTGCTTGGTCCGACGATGAGAAGAAGAAGGACCGCAAGGCCGTTTCCCAAATTCAACTCCACCTGCACAACAACATTCTGCAGGAGGTTCTCCAGGAGACACATGCTGCTTCGCTATGGCTGAAGCTTGAAGCAATCTGCATGACCAAGGATCTGACCAGCAAGATGCACCTCAAGCAAAAATTGTTCCTGCACAAGATGCCGGAAGGAGGTAACTTGCTTGAACACATCTCTAATTTCAAGGAGATTGTTGCTGATCTAGCATCGTTGGATGTTAGTTATGATGAAGAAGATTTAGGTTTGATTCTCTTGTGTTCGCTGCCTAGTTCATATTCTAGTTTTAGAGATACCATGCTGTATAGCAGAGATACTCTTACACTCCATGAGGTTTATGAGGCCTTGCATTCCAAGGAGAAGATGCGACAGATGGTATCCGATGATTCAAGTGGCTCACATGCTGAGGGCTTGTCTGTCAGAGGCAGATCTGAGAAGAAAAACCCTAATCATAGTCATGGAAGAGGCTCTGCCTGTGCCACAGGTCAGAGAGGCAGATCAAAGTCCCGAGGAAAGGGCAAGTTTTGCAGATACTGCAAATGTGATGGACATGACATTTCTGAGTGTTACAAGTTGAAGAATAAGGAGAACAGAAAAAGCACAAAGCCGAAGGATAAGGCTGATGCTGCTGCCAACTGCTCCGCTAACTCAGATGTCGAGTCTTTGGTGGTCATTGCTGGAACTTCTGCCACCAGCTGTGACATAGGTGACCATCCCACCTGTGACACAGGTGATCATCCCACCTGTGACACAGATCGTCGCCCCACCTGTGACACAGATGCAAACACAAGTGTTGGTTTCTTGGATGCTGTTGCCAGTTCTACTGGACAGAGAGCTGCCACCGATGAGTGGATTCTTGACACTGCTTGCACATATCACATGTGCCCTCACAGAGATTGGTTCAGTTCCTTTGAGCCGTTAAGCAATGGTGGATCAGTTCTTGGCTATGATGATTCATCATGCAAGATAGAGGGCATTGGCTCAGTTCAGATCAAGATGTTTGATGGCATGATCAGAACACTGACAGATGTCAGATACATTCCAAAGATGAAGAGAAATCTCATTTCATTGAGCTATTTTGATGGTAAGGGGTATCATTATTCAGGTGGAGATAGCTGTTTGAAGATCACCAAGGGTTCTCTTGTGGTGATGAAGGCAGACCTGAGGAAGTCCAGTGGACTATACTATCTCCGTGGCAGTTCAATCTCAGGCAATACCGCCCCTGTAATTCTCAAGATACTTCTGGTTCTGATGCATCAAATCTTTGGCATATGCGTCTAGGGCATATGAGCAAGTCTGGTCTGGAAGAGCTGAGCAAGCGTGGATTACTTGAAGGATATAGTGGAACCCTGAAGTTCTGTGAGCATTGCATCTTCGGCAAGCACAAAAGAGTGAAGTTCATCACTTCAGCTCACACAACTGAAGGAATTCTTGATTATATGCATTCTGATCTGTGGAGGCCATCCAGAAAGCCATCCTTTGGTGGATCTCGCTACATGATGACCATTATTGATGATTATTCAAGATCTGACCCTATTTTCTCAAGCACAAGTCAGAAGCATTTTCTGCCTTCAAAGAGTGGAAGACAATGGTTGAAAACCAAACTGAGAGGAAAATCAAGAAGCTTCGAACTGATAATGGTATGGAGTTCTGCTCTAAACAGTTCAAGTCATACTGCAAGTCTCATGGCATTGTGAGACACTACACTGTTCCTGGCACTCCTCAACAAAATGGTGTAGCTGAGCGTATGAATAGGACCATTATCTCCAAGGTCCGTTGCATGTTGTCCAATGCAGGTCTGAACAGACATTTCTGGGCTGAAGCTGTCTCCACTGCATGTCACCTTATCAATAGGTCTCCTTCCGCAGCCATTGATAAGAAGATACCCATTGAGGTTTGGTCTGGTTCTCCTGCAGACTATTCAAATCTGAAAGTGTTTGGATGCCCTGCTTATGCTCATGTTGACAATGGAAAGCTTGAACCCAGGGCAGTTAAATGCATATTTGTTGGCTATAAGTCTGGTGTCAAATGCTTTAAGCTTTGAAATCCTGAGACCAAGAAGATGATAGTCAGCCGAAGTGTTGTCTTCAATGAGGCTGCTTTGTTGTAAAGCAGTGATGTTCCAGTTGATCAGCCAAGAGGTTCTGAAGACAGTGGACAGAAGTCTAACTCTGAGGTGGAGCATTCAGTTAAGTTCATTGATTCTCATGCACCTGTCCCTCAGATGAGTGCACCTGAGCCACAGGTGACAGTTGTGCCACAGCCAGATCAGCCAACTGTGCCACAGGTAGCTTATGACCTGCCAACTGTGACACAGGCAAGTGACTCAGGTGAACAAACACCTACTGCTGTGAACACTCCACAGCATTCCATTGCAGTTGATAGGCCTAGAAGGGATCCAAAACCTGTCAGGAGGCTAATAGAAGAAGCAAATATGGTTGCTTATGCTTTCAGCGTCGCAGAAGAAATAGAAGGATCTGCCGAACCTTCTTCATACTCAGAAGCCATTATCTTTGCTGATGCAAGCAAATGGATGACTGCAATGCATGATGAAATTGAGTCCCTTGACAAGAATGGCACATGGGATTTGGTTAAACTGCCTAGTGACAAGAGACCAATAAGCTGTAAATGGGTCTTCAAGTGCAAGGAGGGTTCTACTCCTAATGATGGGACAAGATACAAGGCAAGGCTGGTTGCAAAAGGCTACAGCCAGATTTCAGGTGTTGATTTCAATGAAGTGTTCTCCCCTGTTATGAAGCATAGCTCAATTCGTACACTTCTCAGCATTGTTGCAATGCATGATTATGAGCTTCAGCAATTAGATGTCAAAACTGCATTTCTTCATGGGGAATTGGATGAAGATATCTATATGAATCAACCTGAAGGCTTTACTGTTCCTGGTAAAGAGAAGTTTGTCTGCAAATTAAAGAAATCACTGTATGGATTGAAGCAATCCCCCAGGCAATGGTATAAGAGGTTTGATACCTTCATGATTTCTCAAGGTTTCAAAAGATCTGATTATGGTAGCTGTGTATACTTGAGATTTGCTAATGGCTCTGCCATGTACTTGCTATTATATGTCGATGACATGCTGATTGCTGCTAAAGATAAAGCAGATGTTGATCAATTGAAGGAACAATTGAGTTCTGAATTTGATATGAAGGATCTGGGTGTAGCAAAGAAGATTCTTGGCATGGAGATTTCCAGAGACAGATCTGCTGAAAAATTGTATCTCAGTCAAAGAGGGTACATTAACAAGGTGCTTCACCGTTTCAACTTTCAAGATGCCAAGCCTGTTTCCACACCTTTAGCTGCACATTTCAGATTATCATCAAGCTATTGTCCAAAGTCAGAAGAAGATGATGAGTACATGTCTAGAGTTCCCTATTCGAGTGCTGTTGGCTCTCATGTATGCCATGGTTTGCTCCCGTCCTGATTTAGCTCATCTTTGAGCGTTGTGAGCAGATTCATGGCTGAAAAAGAGCATTGGAAAGCAGTCCAATGGATATTCAGGTACCTTCGGGGTACATCTCATGCTTGTTTGCATTTTGGGAAATCTAGAGATAGAATTGTTGGATATGTTGATTCTGACTTTACTGGCGATTTGGACAAGAGAAGATCACTCACAGGCTATGTATTCACCATTGGTGGCTGTGCTGTGAGTTGGAAGGCAACCCTGCAGTCAACCGTTGCATTGTCTACTACTGAGGCTGAGTACATGGCCATTGCTGAGACATGCAAGGAGGCTACTTGGTTGAGAGGTTTATATTCTGAGCTTTGTGGAGATTCATCCTGCACAACTATCTACTGTGACAGTCAAAGTGCAATATGCCTTACAAAGGATTCCATGTTTCATGAGAGAACTAAGCACATTGATGTCAGATTTTATTTTATCAGGGATGTTGTTGTCAAGGGTGATGTCAAAGTGACCAAGATCAGCACACATGATAATGCTGCTGATATGATGACAAAGCCAGTTCCTACAGCTAAGTTTGAGTTTTGCTCAAGCTTGGCCGGTGTTAAAAGATAGTCCCTTGTGACTATTAGCGCATTGCGCGTGATGAACTGTTCAATCAGTTGAATTTGTTATCCCTGGCGTTTCAAGGAAGGTTTCAAGGAATTTGTCTCAAGGTGGAGTTTGTTGGAGTTTGCTCCAAATTCCTGTCACCCATTTGCAGAAGACGTTCTGCGTTGCCGGTGTCAACCAGCGGTGTCACCCCCCTGAGTCAGCCACCTGAGTCAGACACCTGTGTCACAGGTGGCTCATCACCTGTGTCACAGGTAGCTGACTCAGGTAGGTTATCTCAACTGAGTCAGATGCGAGCATGTTGAGTGTCCTGCCTGTGTGAGTCAACTGTGTCTCAGGCAGTAACACAGATACCCCTTCAACCTTGTAACTATATATACCCCTTCCCTGTAGACGTTATGGGACAAGCCAAGCATTGTAAATCCCTAACGGGTTAGGACTTCATTCATAGTGAAGTTGACGTCTTCGTGCGTCCGTGGTTTTCACCCTTTCTAGGATTTCCACGTAAAACTCTCTTGTGTCTTGGATTGTGTGTGATTGTTCTGTTTCCTGGGCGGTTTCTTTGCTTGACTCTTGCCACGCTTATTTCCGCTACTCTGATCTCTCTCTTCCTCTAGACACGTCCATTTCTCCCTAACAGTTTTTCCTTTCCTCTCTTGAAATGGAGGAGAGGAGATGAACTAGTGATGTGATGGTGTCGACACCCGGCTCGGCCTCTATATATAAGGGAAGACGATGCCATTACATTGATCAACTTCCAACAGACAGCAAGAATTAATCTCCCCGATAATGAACTTGATCTCCATGTCAAGACGTGTCTCTAATGGAGATTGAGAGCCTGTGAGGCTGGCATGTCTCTCAGCTCAGCTGCTGATGACAGCGATATCTGCAGCTGTGCACGAGCACGTCCGTGTAGTTTAATGCCAGGAGATAAAGATAATGAGATCCGCGAGCATGCAATGGAATTGAGAATGAGAGCCCGTGAGGTTGGCATGTCTCTCAGCTCAACTGCTGCTGGCAGTGTCATCTGCAGCTGTGCACGAGCACGTACGTGTAGTTTAATGTCAGGAGATCAAGATCATGAGATCTGAGAGCATGCAATGAAATGATCGTGAGCTCGCGAGATTGGTGGTTGGTTCTTGCTGGTGGAAGCAACAGTTGACTCTCTTAACCTCCAGGTTCCATTGTCGAATGTGGTGTTAATGATATCTGCTTCTTTGCTTTGGGAGGAGCGATCTGTCTGTCAACAGCTGCGAGCTCTTTGGGAATAAAAAAAAATGCCACTGAAGTAAAGATGCAGAACCGGTTAACAATAGGATAGCTGTTAGTGAAAAGAGAAGGCCATAGAATTCAGCATTGCTCACTTTCTGGGGTTCTAAAAGATGCTGACCATCAACGTGATGTACGATGTGCTTCAGCAGAAAAAGAAAGACTGAGCTGTACGTTGTAGTAGCTAGCTGAAGTGTAGCAGTAGGGTGCTGTGAACTGAAGAAGAACCAAAGTGTGAAAATTCCCTTCTCCTTTTCCCTCCTCTCCTTCTGGAACCTTCCACGCCTCCCACACCAGCCTCCTCCCTCCAATGACTCCCGTCCCCGCCCTCCTCGCCTCCGCCATCGCCACGGCGTCGCAGGCGGCGGCGGCAGCAGCAGCCGCAGGCCGCCACCCCTGGCCGCCGCGCCGCCTCCGCTCTCCGCGTGGCTGCCCTCAAATGCGACCCTTCCAAGGTGACTGCCGCCGCGCTGCCGAGGGAGACGCGTATACTCCTAGTTACCCTCCTCCGGTGGTCTTCCCCCACCCTCCGTATGGAAGGAAGGACGCCGCGACCACCTGCCGGTCTCGAGGCACCAGCCTTCTAGCCGTGGTACGCATCTAGCTAGCCCTTAATTCTCTGTATCCTGCAATGCCTCGTGACTTTGCGGGTGGAACGAGTCATCTTGTACTGTTGATACCTGAGCCGGTGAGTGAGAGTGAATATGGGCCACTGCACAATTCTTGGATCCTCAGAGGATCATCCTATCGAGTTATTTTGAAACCCTCATCCTCAACTTAATAATCATCCGATCTCCATGTAATTGAACTCCCATGTTGTGTTGGTGTCAGAATTCAAGGTAATGCATACCATACGGTCAACACTACAATTATGCTAAAATGATATGGAAGTTGGCTTTCAATATAACCCCCGCGAAATGCCTTTCATAAGAAAAGAAGATCTGGATGCTGTAGATATTAAAATAACAAGTACACGAGGACTTCAGAAATTTGTCACATTGTTTTGCAACCACTGCCACCACCACAGTTGTATCAATGAACAAATTGAAGCTCTTATCTCTTTCATTGTGATTTTTTAATCAAAAAAGAGAGCTTATTGTCTTAATATAGATGTATACAGAAGAAAGCAATACCAGGCTAGGCTGTGTGATCGAGCAGCAAATCTGGCCAGCTAATGTGTTGTCCTAATTGCAAGCTTGCCTTATAGCTTGGACCTGGCATGCATAATGAATGTAGCGCAAGCTGCACTAAACAAGGATCATGTGCTAACTATGAGCATAAACAGGTGTGAGGTAACATGGCGACGTGAATATAAAAACAAGTAGGTAGTTATGAACCAGTACAGAACTTATATGGGAAATGAATGTTTGCCATGTCTAGAGAAAAAGCATATGATTAACCCAGCACATATTTCATGATGCATTGCTGGGTTTCACACTGTATATTCACCATGAAGGCCATATTACTAGCATCACATTGCATTATCACATCATTTTTATAAGCACTATTACCAATTTTAATTTCATAAAAATGGAAACGTATAACAGATCGCATAATCGCATCATAAATCTCAGAAGCATGCCAGGATTGAATTAACAATATTAGTAGATCAAAACTTTGTTTCTTTTTCTGTATGGAGTTTTCTGTACATTTCTACATATACACTGGGATCAGCAATCCTTTAAAAGGCGGAAGCCAATCGCACGATGTCAAGAGTAACAGATGTTGAGGAGTATCTATGAGCTAATAATGTTTAGGAGAGTAACTCTGCTCTGGACCAATCTCCGGAACAGAATTCCTGCTCCAGCCTCAAGATCTCCGACACTGCACTCTAGCACCTGCAACTGCACCTCCTTGCAAACAACTGAGTTTTTCTTCTGGAATGCCTTGGAGACGAGAGACCATTTTGGCGCTGCAATTTGCTTGGACAAGAGGTGCACTGTTGACTCGAGCAGAGAGGTGGTGATCTCTCTAGCCTCGCTCAACAGCCTAACCATCCTGCAATCCTCCTTGTCAGAAGTAACCTTCTTTGCAGCCTTCTTGAAATGTTTCTTCGCCTTCTTCACCAGGCGGGTGTAAGACTGGATCTTGACTTGAACGGCTGCATCATCTCCTTTTCTGCTAGCCACTTGCATGTCTTGGATGATGGCCTTCAACTCGGTGAAGTCCTCATGCATAGCATTGCAGAGATCCAATAGCTCAAGGGAGCACTCCATTTCTCCATCCAACATCCTCCTTTGCTGGGAGGAGCAAACTTGGTTGCTAGGAAGGCACATGATCTCCTCAATAGTGCCATAGATGTCTCCAAGCCTCCTCAAACCATCAGAGATTGTCTCGATGGTCATGGAGGGTGAAGAGATGCATGCCTCTAGGCTGTGCAGCTCCTCTTCAACTTTGGTGTGAGGCCTAGAAGGCAAACTGATTGATCTAAGATGGCAAGCCATATCTGTTGCTGAAACTCTTTTCTCTGTGTTGAGTTTGAGGATATGAGAATGAGAGTGCACCTTTTGGTTTGATGTGTTTAACCTTCCGCTGAGGCCTATTTATACAGAGGAACTGTATGATACAGCAACATTCGGATGGTAGACACAAGGAATCATGCCAATTCATCTCCTCGCATTCTGTCTATCAAGGTTTTGAGATCTGGCAGCAACATTTGGAATCTTACTCATGTTTAGTTGAAATTCTTTAGTGCAATAGCAATTCTTCCAATGAGCTATCACATTGTCATGTTCTAGCTATTGGCGACAAGAATCAACAGTCTAGTCTGCTCTATTGTTGGATCTTGACATAAGTGCATGCTCAAAATAACTTTTAGTGGAGTCATAACTGAGCATTTATTGGTGGCATGCGTGTTATGTTGTTATTGTACAATTGTTAATTTGATTAGGTGTTGTATTCTGCACAATTCATGCTGCTGGCGTGCTCAACCTCGAGTGTTGGAGCTGGCTTGTTTTAGCTCTGGATAGCAAGATCCACTGCCCAAGGATCCTTTGCTTGTTGGTGAGGAACTCGTGGCATCTGAATAACATGGCCATCTCATAGTGTAGCATTTCAAAATCCAGTTTAAACAGTGTGCTAACTGCTACTATGACTATCAATAATGATGAGCATCTTCTGAGTAATTTACCATTTTTCCTGAAAAATTCATCTGAGTTAACTGCTCTGAACTTAGGTGATTGTGTCACAGCATGCATACATAGTATAATGAACAACAGAGAATGGACCAAAAATTTGTGTTTGTTTCTCAGCTGAGTAATTTTCTGTACAATTCCTCTCAGTTACACATTAGAAAATTGTTATGATGATCATCAGACCAATCACAGGGGATCAGATTTGGTGTATTGTCTATCTACAAGCTCAGAGCATTAAGAAGAGAAACTCTGCTCTGGATCAATCTCCTGAACAAAGTGTCTACTGCGCTCTCAAGATCAACAATGTCCAACTCCAGTGTCTGTAATTGCTCGTCCTCGCATGCAACTCTTTTCTTCTGGAATGTCTTGGAGACAAGAGACCACTTGGTGGAACTGGGCATCGCAAGTTGCTTTGACAGGAGCTGCAGGGACGATTCAAGCATTGAGGTGATGACCACTCTTGCTTTGGCCAACAGCTTGATCACCCTGCAGCTCTCCTGGTCAGCTGAAGCAGACTTCTTGCTGATCTTCAACTGTTTTTGTGCCTTCTTGGTTAGACGGTGGTAGGACTGTATCTTGGCCTGCACAGTTGCATCATCCCCTCTCTTGAGGGCCAACTGCATTTCCTGAGTGCTTGTCTTGAGCTCAGAAAAGCTCTCCTGGTTGGCATTGCAGATGTCGAGGAGTGCAAGAGAGTGCTCGAGCTCGAGATCCACAGCTTTCCTGCTGTTGCTGGCAAAGGGTAATTTGGCTGCTTGGCAAGCACATGATCTCCTCAATGTTGTTGTACACACCTCCAAGCCTCCTGAAACCATCGAGCAATGTTTCAATGGTTGCAGATGGTGAAGAGATGTTCGTGTTCAAGATCTGCAGCTGTTCTTCGATGTTGGTTTTGTTGGAGCTGGGGCTGGAAGGCACACTCGCAGATCTGACATGGCAAGCCATGACTGGGATGGAAGCTGAAGTGTTTTCTTTTTATCTGGAAATGGAAGAGAGGAGATTCAGAGAAGCGACGCTATGCTGCAATGGTGTTGAACCGGTATGGTTTCCTCTATATATAACGGAAGAAGCAGAAGCCATGGAAAGGCTCACTCTATGACAGGAAGAATCTGATTGATGATGGAGAGTCGTGCTGCTGGCACAAAAGCCACCCATCTCCCCGACAAAGCTGATGCTTTTTCTATGCTTGATCAGCGTAAGGGGCATCTTTAACTCTAGTATTGAGTTGAGGCTTATTATGAGGCTGTCATGTCTCGATTATTGGCAGCAAACTCATCTGCACGAGCATGTAGTTTAATTTCAGATCGTGAACATGAGATCTGTGAGCGTGCTGTGAAACGATGAGAGAAGAAGTGCTGGTTGCTGATTTCTGGTGGAAGGAACAGTTGACTTCACCTTCCAGGCCCCAAGGCCGCGTTTATCTGGTGAGCATCGCTGGCATGTTTCTACAAGTGCATTGAATTAGCATGTGACTGGTGCATTAGTTCTACATGCTGTACAATTTTTTACTGGTGCATTAGGTGCTCCTAACGAGGGCTATCACATCACCATGTTCCAGTTATTGGCAGCAAGAAAATACATGGCTGATTACTCTATTGCTAGGTCTCGTCATATGTGCATGCTCCAACACATCTTTAATGGACAATGCCAATCTGTTTTATATGCAAATATTAATTTTTTAATAGTGCTAATTACAAGCTGGCATGCTATAAGTTATGGGGAGCAAGACCCACTATATTATAAGGATTATGCACTTGTTGTTGAGAGGTTGAGGCACATCTCATGTGAATGACATGATCACCTCCTCGTCTCACAGCAAGGCATTGCAAAGAGAAATTTGAAGAATGTATTCCAACTGCTTTTTAAACAGTCAATAAAGGACATATTATTTCTTGATTTGGGAATTTCGTGTCTGTCCCCAGCTGCACGTTTTAGTTATTGAACAGTTCGTTAATGGTTTGTTTATTATCGGTGATGCATGCATTTATCTGCTGTTTGAACCAGGTGCTTTCCTCGGTTCTGCTTGTGCTAACTACGAGCTTAAACCTCGTGGCTTCAAGCTGGCGTGTCTGAACTGTGTACATGAATACATTGAACATGTGCTAGCTAGCTGTTGTTCAACATTTCTTTTTTCCATTTCTCCATGTTGAGGACATACCCTGTGAGTGACATAACCATTTCGTGGTTAACATTGTAACTAAAGAGATAAAACTGAAACATTTGCATCTTTGTCCTAATCATGCTGATCATCAGTAGGTAATTTCTTTGAGATTATCTATTTTATATACTAAAGGGAGAATACAATAGAAAAAATAGGTAAAGGCTAGAAATTCTCAAAAAAAGCAAAACAACTGATCGTTAATTTGGTGGACCCTTTTATTATTACTAGACCACAACCGATAGATCTTCATAACTGTACCTAAATAGATCACAGCCGATAGATTTTTATAACTGCACCTAAACAAATCACAGCCGATAGATCTTCATAAATGCACCTAAACAGATCACAGCCGATAGATCTTCGTAACTGCACCTAAACAGATCACAGCCGATCACAGCCGATAGATCTTCATAACTACACCTAAATAGATCACAGCCGATAGATCTTCATAACTGTACCTAAACAGATCACAGCCGATAGATCTGCATAATTATACATAAATAGACGGCTCGATATAACGACTAGCAGGCCGGCTCATAAATATACCTAAATAGACGGCTCAGTACAGGTCGACTCGCGATTTGAACTTTTATTTCTGTACTGATCTAATATCACGCGTATGGGTAAAAATTAAAGATAATTAAAAATATTTGATGCGCAATTAGTACTGATCTAATATCACATATGCAGGTAAAAAAATAAAGATAACCAAAACGTTTCCCACGCAATCAGTACTGATCTAATATCACACGTACAAGTAAAACAATAAACATAATTAAACAAATCATATCCGATAGATCATCATAACTGTACCTAAATGGACGGCTCAGTACAATGCCTAACAGGCCGGCTCGCGAGTTGAACTTTTATTTCCTGTACTGATATAGTATCACGCGAACAGGTAAAATACATAAAGATAATTAAAAACGTTTCCCGCGCAATTGCGCGAGACACTGTTCTAGTTATAGACAGAAAAGAATTACCGATACTGAAATGCTCCAAATATTCAGTTGAAAATACGGTTGCTGACTTGCCATCTACCAACTATGCAACCCCAAAGAGCAATGACACGACATTCAGATACGAAAGACCACATCACGTCATCGGTATTTTATTTATATCGCACAACCGATGAACTGAACAACATGAACTGGGCCAGAACATTGGTTCTGAATTGAGTAATTTTACCATTTAATACACATTAGCAAATCTTCTAAAAGGCGTATGCCAACCATATGGGTACTGGAGCTGAGTATGTATCTATAAGCTAAGGGTATGCAGCAGAGAAACTCTGTTGTGGATCAATTTTTTGAACAAAACTGTCGTAGATATAAGTCTAGACAATAGATTTGTGGCACCCCCGGTCGGTTACAACGACCTTCGGGCGTGCGAGGGGAAAACGAGCGAGAAGCCAAAACGACGCGTCAGGCAGTCGTCAACGTAACTCGGTATTCGTGTTAAAATGTGGAATTGAGATCTTCATAAATGAGGAGAGAGATCCCCCTAACACTACCCCCAGGGGGGTATTTATAGGATTTGAGGGAGGGAAAAATGGAGGATTACAATTTTGCCCTCATATGAGAGTGAATTTACAAGGGTATTATGGTCATTCGCCCATCCTTGGAGGATATTGGAAGAATATTCCCGGGCATCTTTAGGAGAATCTTCTTGGAGAACGTGACGGCCCCGCATGTGGGCTCGTTGGAGACAGCCCTGACGCGGAGGGCGGGCTCGTCGGAGACAGCCCTGACGCGGAGGGCGGGCTCGTCGAAGATAGCCCTGACGACGGGGAGTAGGCGCTTCGGAGCCAGCCCCGACGCGGAGCTTGGGCTCATCGGAGACGGCCCTGACGACGGAGAGTGGGCTCGTCGGAGACAGCCCCGACGAAGGGGAGTGTCGATGAGAACCTTAATAGCGTTGCAGTGCTCCTGAACAGCGTTGATTCGGAGTAGCGCGGGGACCCTCCTCCAACAGTAGCCCCTTGCCGGTTGGGGCGGTCGAACAGCGCCCGTCCGAGCCGGCACACTAATCCCAAGGGGTTGGTGCGCAGGCCGGATCGACGACGAGCCCTCCTCCTATTCCCTTTTTTCTTCTCTTTTTCTTCTTTTCCTTTTTCTTCTTTCCTCGGGCTGAACCTTTCCTACCCACTTTGGGCCGTGGCCCAGCTCAAGCCGTGAGGCAAACCGATGGGGTGAGTGTCAACGCCGGACGGAGCATATCGACGCTGAAGAGCATGTCGACATCGGACGGAACATGTCGGCGCCGGGTGGAGCGTGTTGACGCCGGTGGAGTGTCGTCGCTGGAAAGAGCGTGTCGACGCTGAGGCGCATGTTGACTTCGGCGGAGTATGTTGCCGCCGGACAAAACACGTCGACGCCGGGGAGCATGTCGACTTCGGCGGTGTATGTCGACGTCAAGGTGCATGTCAAAATTCGGCAGAGTATGTCGACGCTGAGAAGCATGTCGACTTCGGTGGTGTATGTCGATGCCGAGGTGCATGTCGACGCTGAAGAGCATGTCAACTTCGGCGGAGTATGTCGACGCCGAACGGAACACGTCGACGCCGGGTGGAGCGTGTCGACGTCGGGCGGAGTGTCATCGCCGGACGGAGCATGTCGACGCTGAAGAGCATGTCGACTTCGGCGAAGTCTGTCGACGCCGGACGGAACACGTCGACGCCGGGCGGAGTGTCGTTGCTGGAAGGAGCATGTCGACGCTGAGGCGCATGTCGACTTCAGCGGAGTATTTCGCCGCCGGACGGAACACGTCGACGCCGGGGAGCATGTCGACTTCGGCGGTGTATGTCGACGTCGAGGTGCATGTCGAATTCGGCAGAGTATGTCGACGCTGAGAAGCATGTCGACTTCGGTGGTGTATGTCGACGCCGAGGTGCATGTCGACGCCGGGAGCATGTCGACTTTGGCGATGTATGTTGCCACCGGACGGAACATGTCGACGGCGGGCGGAGCGTGTCGACGGCGGGCGGAGTGTCAACGCCGGACGGAGCATGTCGATGCTGAAGAGCGTGTCGACTTCGGTGGAGTATGTCGACGCCGGACGGAACACGTCGACGCCGGGCGGAGCGTGTTGACGCCGGGCGGAGTGTCATTGGTGGAAGGAGCATGTCGATGCTGAGGCGCATGTCGACTTTGGCGGAGTATGTCGCCGCTAGACGGAACACGTCGACGCCGCGGAGCATGTCGACTTTAGTGGAGTATGTCGACACCGAGGTGCATGTCGACTTCGGGGGAGTATGTCGACACCGGACGGAACACGTCGACGCCAGGTGGAGTGTGTTGACACTGGACGGAGCATGTCGACGCCGGATGGGACACGTCGACGCCGGGCGGAGCATGTAGACACCAAGCGAGACAATGATGCTGGTCGCTCGGCTTTGTTTGTGGGGGAGCCCCTTGGCAGGATGGAAGGTGATGAGGTACACATGAACCATGCCCATGGAGGGCATTGAGGCACATGCGGTACACTTGGCACTCGATGGCGACAAACACGTGACACTCGATGGTGGCAAACGCTTGGCGCTCGATGGCGACAAACAATTGGTCACTCGTTGGCGACAAATACATGGCACTCGATGGTGGCAAACACTTGGCGCTCGATGGCGACAAACAATTGGTCACTCGATGGCGACAAACACATGACACTCGATAGTGGCAAACACTTGACGCTCGATGGCGACAAACAATTGGTCACTTGATGGTGACAAACACATGACACTCGATGGTGGCAAACACTTGGCGCTCGATGGCAACAAATAATTGATCACTCGATGGTGACAAACACATGACACTCGATGGTGGCAAACACTTGGTGCTCGATGGTGCGTGCAAGAACATTTCTGCCTTACTTTGATGTATATATGCCTGTTTCGACGTCGCGGGGAGCTTACTGTCACACGACCTCGGAGGGAAGGGACATTCTATCCCAGACGGAGATGGCTCGACATCGCGGGGAGCTTATCGTCGCACGACCCCGGAGGGAAGAGACACTCTATCCCGGACGGAGGTGGCTCGACGTCACGGGAGCTTACCATCACGCAATCCCGAAGGGAGGGGACACTCTATCCCAGACGAAGGTGGCTCGACATCGCGGGGAGCTTATCGTCGCACGACCCCGGAGGGAAGGGACACTCTATCCCGGATGGAGGTGGCTCGACGTCGCGGGGAGCTTATCATCGCACTACCCCGGAGGGAAGGGACACTCTATCCCGGACGGAGATGGCTCGACATCGCGGGGAGCTTATCGTCACACGACCCCGGAGGGAAGGGACACTCTATCCCGGACGGAGATGGCTCGACATCGTGGGGAGCTTATCGTCGCACGACCCTGGAGGGAAGGGACACTATCCCGGACGGAGATGGCTTGACATCACGGGGAGCTTATCGTCGCACGACCCCGGAGGGAAGGGACATTCTATCCCGGACGGAGATGGCTCGACATCGCGGGGAGCATATCGTCGCACGACCTCTCTATCCCGGACGGAGATGGCTCGACGTCGCGGGGAGCTTATCGTCGCACGACCCCGGAGGGAAGGGACACTCTATCCCGGACGGAGATGGCTCGACGTCGCGGGGAGCTTATCGTCGCACGACCCCGGAGGGAAGGGACACTATCCCGGACGGAGATGGCTCGACCTCGCGGGGAGCTTATCGTCACACGACCCCGGAGGGAAGGGACACTCTATCCCGGACGGAGATGGCTCGACATCGCGGGGAGCTTATCGTCGCACGACCCCGGAGGGAAGGGACACTCTATCCCGGACGGAGATGGCTCGACGTCGCGGGGAGCTTATCGTCGCACGACCCCGGAGGGAAGGGACACTCTATCCCGGACGGAGATGGCTCGACGTCGCGGGGAGCTTATCGTCGCACGACCCCGGAGGGAAGGGACACTCTATCCCGGACGGAGATGGCTCGACGTCGCGGGGAGCTTATCGTCGCACGACCCCGGAGGGAAGGGACACTCTATCCCCGGAGGGAAGGGACACTCTATCCCGGACGGAGATGGCTTGACGTCACGGGGAGCTTGAGCCATGTCGACGCGTTAAACCCTTTGCTGAGACAGAGTTGTCTACACTTGTGGATGAAGTGTGGTGACGCTAACATAGATGTCCGCTACTGACATGTTTGGTCGAAGCGGCATGGGCAATGCGGACGTGCGTGTGACTGATGTCGATATCGATCCCGTGCAGAGTCGATGACAATAGGAGCGAAGGACGCACAGTCTAAAGTGGCAGGTGGTCACCAGGATGACGAGGTCGCACGATGTCACCGAGGGCGAGTGTGCTCGTATGCAAGTCTGTCGTAGGTACGGGCCTAGACAGTGTATTTGTGGCACCCCCGGTCGGCTACAGCGACCGCCGGGCGTGCGGGGGACAAACGAGCGAGAGCCAACACACACGAGACAGTCGATAACAGAAATTACTATTCGAATTAGGGCACGGAATACAGAGCTCGCAATGGGGGGGAAATGAAAGTGGGGTCCCTTTTCTCTACCCCCTGGGGGGTATTTATAGGGTTTGAAAATGAAAAATGAAAGATTACAATTTTGCCCTCACAAGAGAGGGAATCTACAAGGGCGTTATGGCCATTTGACCATCCTTGGAGGATATTGAGAGAATATTCCCGGGCATATTTAGGGAATATTCTTTAGCATCTCCGGAGGCATCTTTAAGAGCGTCGCGGTGGCCTCTGACGACGTCGACACGGACCTTGACGATGTCGACGTAACCCTCGGCGACGTCGGGCGTTGGGGTGGTCCTTGACGACGTGTTACCCTTGGCGATGGGGCGAAGCGTAGCCTCGACACTTGTCGGGACAGGACGTGACCTGGACGCTCGCCGGGACAGGACGTGGCCTTGATGCCAATGGTGACGCCAACGGGGTTAGCGGATGCCGGGTAGAACGTGTTGACTCAGGGAGGGGGGTCTTGACATTGCGGGGGGAAGCCCGTCAGTTCGGGTAGCGCGGGGACCCTTCCCCCAACAAAGTCCGAACACACGCTCGCAGGTGGTGCAGTCATGCCCTGACAATGTTGATGTCAGGCTCGAGCGATGTTGCCGAGAATAGCCATTGAGGCCACCAAGCCTGAACCTGTGCGGCTGTTGATGACGTCGAGCTCGCGCGATGTCACCAAGGGTAGGGCGGAGGACAATTAAGTCTGAGCGCATGCACGGGCAATGTTGATGAGGAGCCCCTAGTGTCGCCGAGGGTGCGCAGGCGAGCGAGCGAGCCGCAATCTCGTAGGCAACCGAGCGTGTGGGGCGTGGGCGATGTTGATGAGCCCCTCATATCGTCGAGAACGAGCGCAGAAGACGCCAAGTCCGAGAGCGCGTGTGATGGCGATGTCAGTGACGAGCTCCTGGTATCATCAAGGACGGGCGCGGAGGATGCCAAGCCCGAGAGCGTGGATGAGGGTGATGTCGATGACGAGCCCCTGGTCTCGCCGAGGGCGGGCGCGGTGGACGCCAAGCCCAAGAGCGTGAACGAGGGCTATGTCGACGACGAGTCCTTAGTGTCGCTGAGGGCAGGCACGGAGGACGCCAAGCCTGAGAGCGTAGACGAGGGCGATGTCGATGACAAGCCCCTGGTGTCGCCGAGGGCCGGCGTGGAGGACGCTAAGTCCGAGAGTGTGGACAAGGGCGATGTCGACGACGAGTCCTTCGTGTCGCCGAGGAAGGGCACGGAGGACGCCAAGCCCGAGAGCATGGACGAGGGCGATGTCGACGACGAGCCCCTTGTGTCGCTGAGGGCGGGCGCGGAGGACGCCAAGCCTTAGAGCGTAGACGAGGGCGATGTCGATGACGGGCCCCTGGTGTCGCCGAGGCCGGGTGCGGAGGACGCCAAGTCCGAGAGCGTGGACGAGGGCGATGTCGACGACGAGTCCTTCGTGTCGCCAAGGGTGGGCATGGAGGACGCCAAGCCCGAGAGCATGGACGAGAGCGATGTCGACGACGAGCCTCTGGTGTCGCCGAGAACGGATGCGGAGGACGCCAAGCTTGAGAGCGTAGACGAGAGCGATGTCAATGACGAGCCCCTGGTGTCGCCGAGGGCGGGCGCGGAGGACGCCAAGCCCCGAGCATGGACGAGGGCGATGTCGACGACGAGCCCCTGGTGTCGCTGAGAGCGGGCGCGGAGGACGCCAAGCTCCTGAGCATGGACGAGGGCGATGTCGACGACGAGCCCCTGGTGTCGCCGAGAGCCGGCACGGAGGACGCCAAGCCTGAGAGCGTAGACGAGGGCGATGTCGATGACGAGCCCCTGGTGTCGCCGAGAGCGGGCGCGGAAGCATGCGCGCGAACGCGCGCGACGTGGGGGCGACGCGCGCGCGATGTCGGGGCACGGGAAGTTCGCGCGCGACGAGCGGACGACGCGCGCGACGAGCGGACGACGCGCGCGACGAGCGGACGACGTGCAGGCGACGCGCGTGCGAGGTGTGTGCGACGCGCGGACGACGTGCGGCCAACGGGCGGGCGAACGCGCGCGATGTGGGGGCGACGCGCGCGCGACGTCGGGGCACTAAAGCACCGGATCCCATCAGAACTCCGAAGTTAAGCGTGCTTGGCTTGGACCAATTTGGGGATGGGTGACCGACCGGGAAGTTCGCGCGTGACGAGCCGACGACGCGCGCGACGAGGGGACGACGTGCAGGCGACGCGCGCGCGAGGTGTGTGCGACGCGCGGACGACGTGCGGCCGACGGGCGGGCGAACGCGCGCGATGTGGGGGCGACGCGCGCGCGACGTCGGGGCACTAAAGCACCGGATCCCATCAGTGCTCCGAAGTTAAGCGTGCTTGGCTTGGAGCAATTTGGGGATGGGTGACCAACCGGGAAGTTCGCGCGCGACGAGCGGACGACACGCGCAACGAGCCGACGACGTGCAGGCGACGCGCGCGCGAGTTGTGTGCGACGGGCGGACGACGTGCGGCCGACGGGCAGGCGAACGCACGCGATGTGGGGGCGACTCGCGCGCGACGTCGGGGCACTAAAACACCGGATCCCATCAGAACTCCGAAGTTAAGCGTGCTTGGTTTGGAGCAATTTGGGAATGGGTGACCGCCCAGGAAGTTCGCGCGCGACGAGCCGACGATGCGCGCGACGAGCGGACGACGTGCAGGCGACGCGCGCGAGGTGTGTGCGACGCGCGGATGACGTGCGGCCGACGGGCGGGCGAACGCGCGCGATGCGGCGGCGACGCGCGCGCGACATCGGGGCACTAAAGCACCGGATCCCATCAGTACTCCGAAGTTAAGCGTGCTTGGCTTGGAGCAATTTGGGATTGGTGACCGACCGAGAAGTTCACGCGCGACGAGCGGATGACGTGCAGGCGATGCGCGCGACGCGCGGGCGACGCGCGGACAACATGGACAAGGGCGATGTCGATGACGAGCCCTTGGTGTTGCCGAGGGCAGACGCGAAAGCGTGCGGGCGAAGGCGCGCGACGCGCGGGCGACGTGCGTGGCGTGTCGGACATGTGCGGCGTGTCGGCGAGCTCGAGCAGAGGCAGACGAACATGAGCGACACGCAGACATTGCCCTTTTCCTTGGGCTCCTTTCGACAGCGTCGAGGTTCAGCTCAGTTGAGATGAACCCCGACGCGGACGCGGGGAACGTCGAACGGAACCTTGACGCGGAAGCGTCGAAGATCATCCTGGTTTACATGACTTCTTGCCCGTGTCCCCACGGACGGCGCCAACTGTTGTAGATATAAGTCTAGACAATAGATTTGTGGCACCCCCGGTCGGTTACAACGACCTTCGGGCGTGCGAGGGGAAAACGAGCGAGAAGCCAAAACGACGCGTCAGGCAGTCGTCAACGTAACTCGGTATTCGTGTTAAAATGTGGAATTGAGATCTTCATAAATGAGGAGAGAGATCCCCCTAACACTACCCCCAGGGGGGTATTTATAGGATTTGAGGGAGGGAAAAATGGAGGATTACAATTTTGCCCTCATATGAGAGTGAATTTACAAGGGTATTATGGTCATTCGCCCATCCTTGGAGGATATTGGAAGAATATTCCCGGGCATCTTTAGGAGAATCTTCTTGGAGAACGTGACGGCCCCGCATGTGGGCTCGTTGGAGACAGCCCTGACGCGGAGGGCGGGCTCGTCGAAGACAGCCCTGACGACGGGGAGTAGGCGCTTCGGAGCCAGCCCCGACGCGGAGCTTGGGCTCATCGGAGACGGCCCTGACAACGGAGAGTGGGCTCGTCAGAGACAGCCCCGACGAAGGGGAGTGTCGATGAGAACCTTAATAGCGTTGCAGTGCTCCTGAACAGCGTCGATTCGGAGTAGCGCGGGGACCCTCCTCCAACAAAAACCTCGACTCCGCTCTCCAGATCGACAATGCCCAACTCCAATGCCTGCAGTTGCTCCTCTTCACATGCAGTAGTTCTCTTCTGAAATGCCTTGGAGACAAGCGACCACGTGCCAGCTTTTGGCATAGCAATTTGTTTTGACAAGGGGCGCAGTGTGGATTCAAGCAACAAGACTGTCATTTCCCTGCTGCTGTAAGTAGTCTGATCTCCCTGTAGTCCTCCGTAGCAGGTGTAACCTTCTTCCCAATCTTCCTGAAATGTTTCTGTGCTTTCTTCGCTAAGCGGGTGTAAGACTGAATCTTAACTTGAATAGCTGCATTTTCTCCTCTTTTCAGAACCAAGTGTACCTCTTCGATGCTGGTCTTCAACTCTGAGAGACTTCCCTTCATGGCATTGCAGAGGTCAAGGAACATGAAAAACCGCTCGAGTTCTTCCTCAACTTCCTTCACCTGCTGAGGCTAGCAGAGGCTAACTTGGCTTGTATGCAAGCAAATTATCTCCTCGATGCTGCTGTAGATGTATCTGAGTTTCCTCAGACTATCACACATTGTTTCATTGGTCATGGATGGCAAACAGATGACTGCGTTAGCATCTGAAGCTGTTCTTCGATGCTGATTTCATTAGAGCGAGGGCTATAAGGCACACTGGCAGATCATAGATGGCAATCCATGCTTGCAGCAGAAGCTGCAGTGCTATCTTTGTCTGTGGAAAACTAAAGAGGTACTTTGCTCCAATGGTGTCTATCCAAGTTTGGCTTCCCTCATATATAGTGACAGGAGTAGAAGCAATTACGCACTTGAACCTACAGACAACAGGAATCTCGTCAGTTGAAGTGCTGAGAGTTTGTCACCCACCTCCAAGGCAAGTATATGCTACCTTAGTGTAGCTTATTGTTTCATACATCTATGAGTGAGTATATGGGCCTGTCATGTCTTAATTATTGGGGGCAAACTCACACACGAGGACGTATTTCTGTGTGTCAACATTACATGATAACTAACTCTCTTCATGCTGCGTCACTGGCATGTTACAGCTGCGTCGTAATTGTTGGTGGCAAACTCATCTGCACGAGGGTGTTGTTGGTGCTTGCTGGTGTAAGGAGTCATTGACTTGATCAGCGCGTTCCAGCACTGTGTTATCCGGTTCTGTTAGCAGCCTTGATCCATTGGCGTAAGGAGTCATTGACTTGATCAGCGCGTTCCAGCACTGTGTTATCTGGTTCTGTTAGCAGCCTTGATCCATTGGCGCTCCAACCTTGCAAGATCACGTTACGCTCTTCACAGCATGGCTGGCATGTTTCAGTTGCATGCCTGCAGCATTTCTTAAATGCAGTCTCGGGAGAACCCACATGTTGTGCAATCTTCTAGTGCATTAGGTGCATCTAACTGAGCTTATGTTAAATTCAACTTACGTGTGGCATCGCTGGCATGTTTCAGCAGTCTGCAGCATTTGATTTTCCATCTGTTGTCTATTGTGATATTTTTCAATTTTGAAAGGAGCCATGTTTTTGTGCTTCTGCGTGAGCTTACCACACTCATGTTCCAATTATTGGCAGCAAGTATATGCACGAATCTATAACGTACCGGTGGTTCTTGAGTACCCAAACAGGTGCGCACAAACAATGGTGTATTTTTCTTCTTCTCAACCAAGTTAATGTTTCTTAATTATTTGTCATTTGTGCATGCACACTATTTAGGTATTATCCTGGTTTTTGTCAGGCCTGTTGATGGGTGGAGACAGGTCAGGATTTGATCTGAGATGAGGTTGGGGCAACAATCAGATATCCAGCAGAACAAAACCACCGAGTTCACGCCGGCCTCCACCTTCCCTGCTTTCATCAGATGTCTGTCTCTAGGGCTCCTTTTCCAACTTCTATGAATGTAACAACTCTTTACAATTCGTCTAGTACTGCTAATAAACGTATGGGTGTTCGAGTGCACAAACATTTGTGGCCCAAAATGCTTAAATTCTGTGCTAATTGATATTAAGCATATGTTGTCACTATTGAGTGACAAGATTATAGTTGAAGATACATGGTTTTGAGATCCGGACTCGATGTTGATTGGACAAATATTTTGATAATTTTCTGTGTAATTTCGTAGCTACGATTTTTTTGAGTGAATACAGTCTGAATGGTTTTGATGTTCGTATACAAGGTGAGGGAGGGAAGAAAGAAACAAAAATGGTATTACTGAAGTCTATCTTGTCTTTTGATGGATGGAAAATATTCCCCTTTTACACAGATTTTATCTGTGTTAGTGTGCTATCATTTTAATAGTAGTGCCAGACTGCATAGCCATGTGGTCGTGGAGGGGAATCTGCATAATTGAATTAATTTATTCCGCTAATTACAAGCTTAGCCCTTGTGGCTTCGAGCTGGCCTGTTTAATCACATGGAGCAAGATCCACTAACCACGGATATCGAAATAAAGTATACGTGAGATCACAAAACCACATCTTTAACCATGGAATGGATCAAAACTCGTCTATCTTTCTATAATTTTCTGTACATTTATACTCTATACACATGGGAAAATTGTATGAAGATCGGCTAATCCTCAAAAAGGCGGATGCCAATCGCAGGGCGTCAAGAGTGATGTGGAGTATCTATGAGCTAAGAATGTTTAGGAGAGAAACTCTGCTTTGGACCAATTTCCTGAACAGATGTCCCGCTCCACTCTCAAGATCTTCGATACTGCACTCTAACTCCTGCAATTGCTCCTCCTCGCAAACAACTCCTTTCTTCTTGTGAAATGCCTTGGAAACAAGAGATTGTTTAGGCATTTCGATTTGCTTCGACAAGAGATGGAGTGTGGACTCAAGTAGAGAGACGGTGATTTCCCTCGCCTTGGTCAACAGCCTAACCATCCCCGTCTTGTCAGAAGTAGCCTTGTTGCATGTCTTCTTGAAATGTTTCTTAGCCTTCTTCGCCAAGCGGGTATAAGACTGGATCTTGGCTTGAACAGCTGCATCGTCTCCTTTTCTTAGAGCCACTTGCAGATCTTGGATGATGGCCTTCAACTCGACGAAGATCTCTTGCATGGTGTTGCAGAGATCCAACAGTTCAACAGAGCATTCCATCTCTCCATCCAACATTTTCCTCTGCTGGGAGGAGCAAACTTGGTTACTTGGCAGACAAATAATCTCTTCAACACCATTGTAGATGTCTCCAAGCCTCCTCAGACCATCACACATCGTGCCGATGGTGATGGAGGAAGAGATGCTTGCCTCTAGGCTGAGCAGCTCTTGTTCGACTTTGGTCTCACTGGCGTGAGGCCTAGAAGGCAAACTTGTCGACCTTAGGTGGAAAGCCATATCTGATCTTGAAGCTTTTCTCTGTATTGTGGTTGAAGAGAGGAGAAGAAGAGAGCAACTTTTGGTTTGATGTGTCTACCATTGTGCTGATGCCTATTTATACAGAAGTGTAGGAACAGTAGCATTTGATTGGTAGACAATACGAATTGTGCCATTTCATCTCCCAGATGCTGTCTGCCGTGGCTTCAGATCTGGCAGCAGTATCGTGATTACAACACCAAAGTCGTCTCATGTTTAGTACATTGTTTAGTGCGTCTGCTATCCTCGAGATGAACCTTCACATTATCATGTTCCAACAATTGGCAGCAAGAACCAACAGGGGTATATTTTGGTGGTGGGTCTTGACAAAATTGCACGCTCAAGCCATTATTTAATGGATTGCTAACCCAGCATTTAGCCGTGACATGCGTGTTATTCTGGCTACTGGGCTGTCCTCTATTTAATCTGGTATTTTTCTTTGGTGGAAACTTGTGCTAATCACAATTTGAAGCCTCGTGGGTTGGAGCTGGCATGTTTAGGAGATGGAAAACAAGATCAATGGGCTTTTTACTTGTTCAGCATTTTTATCCCCATTTTTTTCAGTTTGAGCCACCCACCGTGTGACTATATCAGTAGCATAGCCATTTCATATTAAACCATAACATAAATGAGGTTTTGATGTGTGCTCCTCGTCACCATATTATTATTTTTATGTTTGTTATACAATCTTATTACTTGTTAGTTGTTAATCATACTAATAGATTCTCAAACATCAATGATCTTTCTTTTTGGTGGATTTGTAAATAAGGAAACCTTAATCCTACTAAATTGCTCTTTTTTCCAGGTTATTGCTTCTGTTGCCAGCCAAATCAACTATATGCTCAAAAAGGTGCAGAAAACAATTTTACCTCCAGATCGGGGAAAATACCAAGTGAAATAATCAGGACATCGGGGAAAATACCAAATGAAATAATGTGGACATCTATGATAACACACGCATCCATAAACAATGAAATTGACATCATGAGAAGTATCAAATTTTTGGTTTTCTGATACACATTTCAACTTCTCAGTACATTGAAATTTGTTTGGATGATTAGCGAGTCCTTTAAAAGGCAGATCCCAATCATGTAGATTCAGAGATGGGTATCTAGAAGCTGAGAGTATTCAGAAGAGAAACGTCTGTTCTGGATCAATTTCCTGAACAGACTCCACTGTTCTCTAGATCAACAATTGTTCGTGAACGTAATGTCATCTGGACAAGAGACCACTTCTTGGCACTTGACATTGCTATTTGCTTGGATAAGACGGTTCAAGTAGTGAGACAATTGCCTCCCTCCTGTAGCCTGACCACTCCGTAGTATTCCTTGTCATCCAAATTCAAAAGTATTTATCCTCGCAACTTTCTTCAGATATTCTCATGCCTTCTTCACCAAGTGGATGTAGGACCCAATCCTGACTCGAACAGTTGTACCGTGTCCTCTGTTGAGAACTAAATGCAGCTCTTGAACTCACTGCTTTCTTGCATGGCATTGCAGAGATCAATCAAAAACAGAGAGCACCAACACCTTCCTTTGTGGAGACCGCAACAGGCTAGCCTAGCTGCTGCACAAGCTCATCATCCATCAATGCAGCTGTATATATCTCCGATGCTCCTCAGACAATCGCACATTGTATCGATGGTCGTCGCGGTAGGCAAAGTGATAGCCCTGTAGGCTCTGCCGCTGTTCGTCGACTCCGATCTCATCGACGAGGTAGCCAGAACTAGAAGGCAAACTCAGACCGTAGATGGCAATTCCATGCTTGGAATGAAAGCTAGTGTGTGCTACTATGTTTCTTCTATATGGACCCGGAAGAGAAGAAATGGTGAGAGAATAAGAGAAACTCTGATGTATTAGCACCATCCATCCTCCTTGTGGCTTCTCTCTACTTATAACAAAACAAACAATCTGCCTGGACAGACAAGAAGAATCTCGTGGATCATGTAGAAGACAAGCTGATGCTCTCTTCTTTTTTCTTTAGTGCTATACTACTAGTACTAGCCGTCTCTACTTAAGTCTGTCATGTCTCCAGTGTTGACGGCAGTGTGATTAATTTGCTGTTTAAAACTTGCTCCGTTCGTGCAGCATCGCTGGCATGTTTAAGGTGTCTGAAACATTTGGTATCTCATTTGAATTTGATAATGTGATGCATATCGAGATCTCGAGAGAAGCCATCTGTTGTGCAGATTTTTGAAGTACATTAGGTGCATCTAGTTGAGCTTATCGCTGTGCCCCTGCGAAATCTGGGTAATTAAATTGACTAGCAAAGTGTCCATGCGATTGTAACAGAAAACAAAATACAACAGCCAATTTATTTTGTTTTTATATAAACTAGCACAGTGTCCTGCAAAATTGCACGGGAAACGTTTTTAATTATCTTTATGTTTTTACTTGTACGTGTGATATTATATCAGTACGAGAAATAAAAGTTCAAATCGCGAGTCGGCCTGTTAGGCATTGTATTGAGCCGTCTATTTAGGTACAGTTATGATGATCTATCAGATGTGATTTGTTTAATTATCTTTATTGTTTTACTTGTATGCATGATATTATATCAGTACTGATTGTGTGGGAAACGTTTTGGTTATCTTTATTTTTTTACCTGCTCATGTATGATATTAGATCAGTATTTTTACTCGTACGCGTGATATTAGATCAGTACGAAAATAAAAGTTCAAATCGCGAGTCGGCCTGTACTGAGCCATCTATTTAGGTGTATTTATGAGCCGGCCTGTTAGTCATTATATCGAGCCGTCTATTTAGGTACAGTTATGATAATCTATCGGATGTAATCTGTTTAGGTACAATTATGAAGATCTATTGGCTATGATCTATTTAGGTACAATTATGAAGATCTATCGGCTATGATATGTTTAGGTGCAGTTATGAAGATCTATCGGCTATGATCTGTTTATGTGTAGTTATGAAGATCTATCGGCTATGATCTGTTGAGGTGCAGTTATGAAGATCTATCGGTTGTGATCTGTTTAGATACAGTTATGAAGATCTATCGGTTGTGATCTATTTAGGTACATTTATGAAGATCTATCGGTTGTGGTCTATTAATAATAAAAGGGTCCACCAAATTAACGATCGGATGTTTTGCTTTTTTGTGAGAATTTCTAGCATTTCTCTATTTTTTCTATTGTATTCTGTTTTTAGTATATAAATAGATAGACTAGCATGGTGTCCTGTCTAACTGCGCAGGAAATATTTTTAATTATCTCTATGTTTTTACCTGTATGCGTGATATTAGATCAGTACGGGAAATAAAAGTTCAAATCGCGAGATTTAGGTAAAGTTATAAAGATCTATTGGCTATGATCTGTTTAGGTGCAGTTATGAAAATCTATCGGTTGCGATCTGTTTAGGTGCCGTTATGAAGATCTATCGGATGTGATCCATTTAGCTACAATTATGAAGATATATTAGTTGTGATCTATTTAGATACAGTTATGGAGATCTATCGACTGTGATATGTGTACGTGTAGTTATGAAGATTTGTCGACTGTGATCTTTTTATGTGCAGTTATGAAGATTTGTTGGTTGTGATCTGTTTATGTGCAGTTATAAAGATCTATCAACTCTGATCTGTTTATGTGCAGTTATGAAGATCTATCGGTTGTGATCTGTTTATGTGCAATTATGAAAATCTATTGGCTGTGGTCTGTTTAGGTACAGTTATGAAGATCTATCGGTTGTGGTTCGCTAATAATAAAAAGGTCCACTAAATTAACAATCGGATGTTTTACTTTTTTGTGAGAATTTCTATTTTTTTTTATTTTTTTTATTGTATACTGCTTTTAGTATATAGTAGATAGTAGATTTATCAAAGAATATCTTAGGCCAACATCAATTTTCAGTGTACTCATGTATTTACCTCTTATTTTAGACCCATTAATGATCAAGAGTTTAGCAGCGGGTATACATACTTCCCTAAAAGCAAGCGCATGCTATGTTCTGCCTTTCTTCATCAGGATAGATAAAATCATTGGAGACTGCAGGTAACCAAGTAGTCTATGACAAGCAAACTCAATTCCAGAACAAAGTTACAGATTTGGATAAAAATGACCCTACAGATACAATAAGCAAATGCAAAATAGCATTCGAATTACCATGTAGCCCCGAGAGCTGTAAACTATGGATAGCCAATCCTTTGCCAAGTTTATTCAGTGAAATGGGTGTTTGTTTCGTTAATAAATCCAGGCAAGGTCTCCTGAATCTGCTTTGACTCCCCCTCGGCGGTGAGGATACAGATATGGTAGAACTCCCCATCCTTGGTTCAAAGTTGCGGTAGAACTCCTGGAGACGCCACAGGTTTTCATTGCACTGAAGTTTAGTCTTTGAGTTTGGCGATACTCCAAGCAATCACCTTGGTTGATTTCCTGCGGAAGCAAAGAAGAAAAAACCCATAGATATCAGCGCACAGAAAAGGCGAACACTCAAAACCAAAACTCTGCCAAACTAACACCCTCGACATCCAGAATAATTTGGCCCATAGGTATCGACAGGTCAATCAGAAATAGAAACATGTAAAACAATAATATTTTAACTTAAAAAAATTGGCATCTTATAAATAAATAAAAATCACCATTCACAAAAATAGATGCCGTAGCCACTTGAATAAACAAGAAGTTCTTAACTTCCGTTGTTCTTTTTTGGTTGCATCAGAGTAATAAGTACACAACGCAACGGTTCACTATGAAGATTGCTACTCTGGGATATAATGGTACGGTCGAATTAGGATTTATCCATTTTCTCTGAAGAATATGGACTATGGTACAAAGGAGCTGCGCATTTGATGGAGATAATCAGTTGATCAATAGCACTGAAGTTCGGAGTAATGTGTTTGTGAAAATTAAATGTCCAAGTTCTTGACTTATCTAGGTTTGTGAATGGCCATGTCAATCACATGAGATGTTCGGCAAGCCCTCAACAGCAAGCACAAGATTCTTGGTCTCCTTTAGTAGCATGCCAGCTCTTAATAACCACTACTTAAGAATTAGAGTAAATTAGTTAAAACGACAACTTCAGGTGTGTGTTACCATATCTTTTAGACTTTTCTTTTTCACAAAATCATAACTTATAGTCTAATCTTTCTCAGATAACCCAAATCAGTTATTTCCGAACGTTTGACAACAAATTTGACATAACGGGTCCACTCGTCAACACGTACGTGAATGCTCATGTGCGCATTATGCTTAGGTGGGCATGGGTCCCACGTCAGCTCTGATCTTCTTCTTCTTTCCATTCTCCCCCGTCTCTCTCTTCTCCCTCTCTCCATGGCAAAACCGAATCACGCTTTACAATTCAAAAACCCATCCTTTTAATCCCAATTCCGCTTGTCGATCATTACCAACTGGATTGAACGATGACTCACCACGGGTTGTACATGATGGTGTGGGTACTTTGTAACAAGGTACGAGCAAACCAATACTCAGTGTCCACATAAACATCCGCGTAGGCATTGACAAGTTGTCCCTGCGTTTAATTTGCCTCTTAAGAGCTTCAGATGGTCATTTAGTGTGTACCGTTAAAGATTATCTCATAAATTGTGGTTTTGTAAAAGAAATCAAAAGGATATAATAAAACATTACGAGAGACTTGAAGTTGTGGTTTTAAATAATTTACTCTAAGAATTAGTATTTCCTGATCAAGGAGACAGCACACGCGCAACCAATACTACTTGAATAGCATTCCCCATTAAAGGAATATTTGAGCATGCACGTATGACCAGACCCAGCAATAGAGTAAACTACCGTGCCTTTTTTTTTGCTGCCAATAACCGGGACATGACAATGTGATAAGCCTAGTTAGGAGCACCTAATGCACCTTCAGATTGCAGAGAATCACATGGGAATTAATTGCACTACTAGAAACATGCCAGCATTGCTCAGTAGATAAACAGAGTGTTGCGTTGGAGCCCGAAGGTGAAGTCAACTGTTCCCGGCTCTTTCTCTCATCGTTTCACTCGGCGCCCATCAATATCATGATGTCGATCTGGATCTGACATTAAACTACATGCTCGTGCAGATAAGTTTGCCGCCCATAGTAGAGACATGACACGGTGATCATAAGCTCGACCAGAGACTATAGTTAGAGATGCCCCTTATGCTGATCAAGCATAAAAAAGCATCAGCTTGTCGGGGAGATGGGTGGCTTCTGTGCCAGCAGCACAACTCTCCATCATCGACGAGATTCTTGCTGTTTATAGGGCGAGCCTTTCCATGGCTTCTGCTTCTTTCGTTATATATAGAGGTAAACCATACCGGCTCAGCACCATTGCAGCACAGTGACGCTTCTCTGAATCTCTTCTCTTCCATTTCCAGATAAAAAGAAAGCACTTCAGCCTCCGTTCCAGTCATGACTTGCCATATTAGATCTGCGAGCATGCCTTCGAGCCCCCGCTCCAACGAAACCGACGTTGAAGAACAGCTACAGATCCTGAAGGCAAACATCTCTTCACCTTCTGCGACCATTGAAACAATGCTCGATGGTTTCGGGAGGCTTGGAGGTGTGTACAACAACATTGAGGATATCATGTGCTCCCCAAGCAACCAAATTACCCTTTCCCAGCAACAGCAAAGGAAAGCTATGGAGCTCGAGCTTGAGCACTCTCTTGCACTGCTCGACGTCTGCAATGCCATTCAAGAGAGCTTTTCTGAGCTCAAGACAAGCACTCAGGAGATGCAGCTGGCCCTCAAGAGAGGGGATGATGCAACTGTGCAGGCCAAGATACAGTCCTACATCCGTCTGACCAAGAAGGCACAAAAACAGTTGAAGAAGATCAGCAAGAAGTCTACTTCGGCTGACCAGGAGAGCTTCAGGGTGGTCAAGCTGTTGGCTGAAGCAAGAGAGGTTATTACCTCAATGCTTGAATCGTCCATGCAGCTCCTGTTGAAGGAAATTGCGATGCCCAGTTCTACCAAGTGGTCTCTTGTCTCCAAGACATTCCAGAAGAAAAGAGTTGCATGCGAGGAGGAGCAATTACAGACACTGGAGTTGGACATTGATGATCTTGAGAGCGGAGTCGAGACTTTGTTCAGGGGATTGATCCAGAGTAGAGTTTCTCTTTTGAATGCTCTGAGCTTGTAGATAGATAATACACCCTCTGATCCCCTGTGGTTGGTGTCCGCGTTTTAGAGGACCTGCTGATCATCATAACAGTTTTCCAATGTGTAAATGAGAGGAATTGTACAGAAAATTACTCAGCTGAGAAACAAAAATAAATTTTTGGTCCATTCCCTGTTGTTGATTATACTATGTATGCATGGTGTGACACAATCACCAAGTTTGGAGCAGGTAATTTGGATGTGTTTTTCAGAAAATATAATAACTTACTAAGAAGATGCTCATCGTTATTGACAGTCATAGAAACAGTTAGCACACTGTTTAAACTGGGTTTTGAAATGATTCACTATGAGATAGCCACGTTATTCAGATGCGAAGTGTCCCCTCAGCAACAAGCACATGATCCTTGTGCAGTGGATCTTGCCATCCATAGACAAGCCAACTCCAACACTCGAGGTTGAGCACACCAGTAGCATGAATTGTGCAGAATACAACACCTACTCGAATTAACAATTGTATAATAACAACATAACACGCATGCCACCAATAAATGCTCAGGTATGACTCCACTAAAAATAATTTTGAGCATGCAATTATGTCAAGGTTCCACCAATAGAGCAAACTACCCTGTTGATTCTTGTCGCCAACAGCTGGAACATGACAATGTGATATCTCATTGGAAGAATAGCTACTGCACTAAAGAATTTTCAACTACACATGAGTGAAGATTCCAAATGTTGCTGAGAGATCTCAAAACCTTGATAGACAGCATCTGTGGAGATGAATTGGCATGATTCCTTGTGTCTACCATCCGAATGGTGCTGTATCATACAGTTCCTCTGTATAAATAGGCCTCAGCAGAAGGCTAAAGACATCAAACCAAAAGGTGCTCTCTCATTCTCATATCCTCAAACTCAACACAGAGAAAAAAGTTTCAGCAACAGATATGGCTTGCCATCTTAGATCAATCAGTTTGCCTTCTAGGCCTCACACCAAAGTTGAAGAGGAGCTGCACAGCCTAGAGGCATGCATCTCTTCACCCTCCATGACCATCGAGACAATCTCTGATGGTTTGAGGAGGCTTGGCGACATCTACGGCACTATTGAGGAGATCATGTGCCTTCCTAGCAACCAAGTTTGCTCCTCCCAGCAAAGGAGGATGTTGGATGGAGAAGCGGAGTGCTCCCTTGAGCTATTGGATCTCTGCAATGCTATGCATGAGGACTTCACCGAGTTGAAGGCCATCATCCAAGAGATGCAAGTGGCTAGCAGAAAAGGAGATGATGCAGCCGTTCAAGTCAAGATCCAGTCTTACACCCGCCTGGTGAAGAAGGCGAAGAAACATTTCAAGAAGGCTGCAAAGAAGGTTACTTCTGACAAGGAGGATTGCAGGATGGTCAGGTTGTTGAGCGAGGCTAGAGAGATCACCACCTCTCTGCTCGAATCAACAGTGCACCTCTTGTCCAAGCAAATTGCAGTGCCAAAATGGTCTCTCGTCTCCAAGGCATTCCAGAAGAAAAACTCAGTTGTTTGCAAGGAGGAGCAGTTGCAAGTTCTAGAGTGCAGTGTCGGAGATCTTGAGGCTGGAGCAGGAATTCTGTTCCGGCGATTGGTCAAGAGCAGAGTTACTCTCCTAAACATTCTTAGCTCATAGATACTCCTCAACATCTGTTACTCTAGACATCGTGGCTTCCGCCTTTTAAAGGATTGCTGATCCCATTGTATATATAGAAATGTACAGAAAACTCCATAAAGAAAAATAAACAAAAGTTTTGATCTAACTCATATTGTGAATTCAATCCTGGCATGCTTCTGAGATTCATGATGCGATTATGTGATCTGTTATATGTTTACATTTTTAAATGAAAATGGGTAATAGTGCTTACAAAAATGATGTGATAATGCGATGTGATGCTTAATATCACCTTCGCGGTGAATATACAGTGCGAAACCCAGCAATGAATTATGAAATATTTGCTGCGTTAACCATATGCTTTTTCTCTAGACAAGGCAAACATTTAATTTCCATATAAGTTTTGCACTGGTCCATAACTACCTACTTGTTTGAATATTCATGTGGCCATGTTACCTCACACCTGTTTATGCTCATAATTAATACACGATCCTTGTTTAGTGCATCTTGATTTACATTCATTAAACATGTCAGGCCCATGATACGAGGCAAGCTTGCAATTAGGACAATATAGTAGCCGGCCGGGTTTGCTGCAGGATCACCAACCTAGCCTTTCCTGGCATTACTTTCTTCTGTATAAGTCCATATTAAGACAATAAGCTCTCTTTTTTAACATAAAAAATCAGAATGAAAGGGATAAAAGCTTCAATTTTTTCGTTGACACAACTGTGGTGGTGGTGGTGGCTGCAAAACAATGTGACAAATTTCCGAGGTCCTCATGTACTTGTTATTTTAATATCTACAGCATCCACATCATTTTTACAATGAAAGGCATTTCGCTGGCCCGGCTTATATTGAAGGCAAACATCCATATCATTTTAGCATAATTATGGTGTTGACAAGATGGTCGATTACATTCAGATCGGATGACTTTTTAGCTGAGCTCAAAATCACTAAATAGGATGAGAAGTTTTTGAGGACCCAAGAATCGTGCACTGGCTCATACTTCACTCGTCGACTCAGGCATCAGTAGTACAAGACATTGAACTGCAGCATACAGAGAATTAAGGGCTAGGTGTGTACCTCGGTCTGAACTCGGCCTCGAGACCGGCGGGCGGCGGCGCCGAGTCCTTCCGTACGCGCGGTGGGGGAACACCGGAGGAGGGCGACGCCTACGCGCCGGCGGGGTTTCTCTCTCCACCTTTTCTCTCCCTTTCCGTGGTGGGTGTGGAAGAAGACATGAGCAGCTATTGGCTCCTGGGCCTGTTAATGTTGGACCAGCATATGCTCTCTATTTGGGCTCAGATTTTTTTTCGTTTTTCGAGTTGAGTTTTCATGAATTCCGAGTTCGAATGCCATAACTCGAAAATTTGAAAATTTTCACGAGTTCAGATTTCACCCAATTCAAAGTTTTGGATTGTTAATTTGGAGTTTATCAGTCGAAAGTTTTGAACAATCCTGCGTAACCTCACATTGTCTTAGCTGATGTTGTACTCATGATAGACATCCCCTTGTATTCTAAAAAAATAAAATAAGATAGACATTACCTTGTGTTTTGTAGGAAGATCCTCTAGTTTACATTATTAAAAAAAAATATCAACATGAGTACCCAGCTTTTACATCCAACATTTTTCTCTTTTGCAAATCTCACATCCAACGTCCTTTTTAGATAGATTTACTGTCAGGGCCCCGGAATTACATATGACTAAAGGAACGGATTATCGCCAAAGACCGAGCAATCACCCATTCAGTGATACGGTACCTGCGCCGTGTGCACCGAAATGGCGTGATCCGACACCTGACCAACGCACCATACGATCACCAGAGCCGTATGCCTTCACCGTTGGTCAAGCCGGCCAGAAGCGATCAAACTTCCGAAAGCCACATATAATTCACGAAGTCCTGTGAAGAATTAAAGTCACTCTCAAATCCATTAAACACAACAAAGTAGGAGGAGCCCGGCGATGATACCCTCACTCTAACCTGACCCGCAGGTCAGTGGGTCACCCGAAGGCCCGATATCATCACCCACACCCTGCCTGACCGGCACTGCATCTCAGTCAGCGGGTCACTCAACCATAACTTGTCACACTTAGTGAATAGAAGACTGACCATAACTCTTCACGACTAACCCATACACTTCAATTCATACACGCATGGTGTATGGGTAGCCACATTAAACAACTTAGGTATCACAACAAAACTCTACAGAGCAGAGTTATATAGATATAATCACGTCCCATACACAGGGCAGTATTAATCTTACAACGTGACTTGAAGGTCAATAAACATCAAATAGCCACAAGGGTAGCAGCGGAAGCATAAACGAAAAACACCCGAGATGGTGAGGAACCCATCTCAAACAGCTCACAAGATTCCCAAGGAAGTCGAAGCCGAAAGAGGTAAACCGAAGCAGCAAACGTCAACTCCAAAGGCTCCATGAACCTGCCTAGGATAAACCTACGTGAGTACAACCACCGTACTCGCAAGTCATTGCTCATCAACTAATTAAAACATGGTATTAACCCTTTTGACAAATGGTTAAGTTTCTCTACTGTTCATAAGTTCAAGTTGCATACAAGTGATAAAGTGAACAACTACACCATTTTAATTTCATATTTCAGTAGACCAAAGTACAACAGTGGGGTAACACTCAAGCATAAATTGTAGCAAAGTTCAAGATAACGATAACACATTAGATAATAGCTAGCAATCTAGATTCCACACAAATCAAGGTACGAGTTCAACAATCTGAATATCATCATTCCCAATTCCTTCGGGGCAGCCCACACCCCAATTAGATCACATGTCCATCCCAATAACAATTTCAATCAATTCTCTCGGACCGTTACCGGCAACACGACCACTGCAGGTGTAGTGAGCGCATAACCGCAAGGAGGTAGCGAGCCTCCAAGGGGCGTGGAAACTTACCTCAACTATGCCTCAGTGGTGGTTTCCCGCTAATGTTCCCGTGGTGACAAGGAAGTGACACGCTGAAATATGGTTGGTATGGCGACAAAACTCTACTTACTCCTGGGTCGCCGTCACACTGCAATTAACACCAACCGTACCCATTGTGCACGCCCTCGGCTCTCACATCTCACTTTAGTAAGTTTAGTTGATTAGGGCAACAAGTTCATTCTAAGCCGCAGCTGCTGCATGACAACCAGGCCTATGCATACTAGTGCAATATCAAGTGCCAATCAAGCAAACAATCACACTAGCACCTAGTCCATTCAAGTAATTAAGCCAAACAAGGATTAACACACAACGTAATAATTAATCAACAAGCAATGGAGCTTGCCTGGAAGCCGGGGAAGTACGGGGGAGCATGCGGGAGAACTCCAGAATACTCGAAACACCGGTAAGAAACGAATGACCTCCAAAAAGGGAAAAAGCAACCCTAAGAAACTAATTCGAAAAGGATGAAGATGCAGGAATGCTAGTGATATGGATGCAACTACGGTGGATTTAAAATAAAACATGTAGGTACATAAACAGGTTAGTACTCATTCCTGATTTTTGGTTTAGATTCAGCGGTGTTATAACTTTAACCATGGATGAACCTAGAACATGGATGCATGCATGGGGTATGACATGCAATTAGGGAGAAGGACCTCGAATCTATAATTAGGATTAGGGTTCATTCGATTAATGCGTAGTTGTGGTAAATGAGAACATGGGGTCGTGATTATATTCGAGCCGTTAGGCGAATTATGACACTAGGCATTTTAAGTTTGGCTGTTAAGCTAGATTCTCTAGGACCCTTTTTGTATTTTTCTCAGTAAAGAAAAGAATTTAAATATTCTTGTACTTAGCCAGGTGGTGGAGCTAGGGTATAACACGTGGGTCCGTTGCCACACATATATATATCAGTTAGTCAACAAGCAGTCAGATCGTTAACTTAGTTCTGAAAAGTTAGTATTTTTAATTAAAATAGTGTGTACTGCAAGGATCGATCTTCAATGGTGAGGTTATGGGAATTGTTAGACTAGACTTTCAGCAAGGATAACATTAGTTGTATATTACTTGAGTTTAGGACATTAGGACCCGTACTTTGCCTTAATCGAGTTGGTCTGCATACATGTTAATGGTTATTCAAAAATAGAGAACTTCTAAACTAAAATTGCGAAGGTTAGGCAATGTTTCTATATACGGGAGTTTTAGCGATTTCTATAATGCTTTGGCAGGGTGATTAGTATTTCATTAGGAATGTTGTTTATCCAAAGATCCGAGACAAAATGAAACGTTTTGAGAATAGTTAAGCTCGGTGTATACGCTATAATTGGATCAGTCTCAATATACGGTTGAGGTTAGTATTGATTTAGTGACTTAATTACTGCGGTTAGGGATGGCCAAGGTAGCTAATATTTGAAGTTAACATGTTAAGACATCGAAGCAGGGGAAGATGTGAGTCCATTTAAGCAGCTCATTAGCTGAAGTCTTAAGGGAATGCCTTAACCAAATGCTTTCCATTCACATTTAAGCTAACTAGGTGTAACACCTCAATTTTCCGAAACCTGAAAATTGGGGCCAACAAAAACTTTTTCTTAATAATGCAAGTTAAGATGCATCATATTAAAACTTTTAAACAAATCCTGCCTCTGTTGAAACCCTAAAGTGTGTCAACCCAAAACCTTTCCCCTCTGTTCCTGTATCTTTGATCTCTGTTTTGTCGGGACTCTGTTCGGCAAATGCTCTCAAACCCTGATCTACTCTTTTGTCTCCATACGTGGCTAACCACCTTGCGTTTCCACCAAGAACATACCCTTGGCATTCCTCCCCCTCGTATCCAGCCGATGCAACCTAAATCCACATCTACTGCTAAGTGCCCATTCAGTACTTATGCGAAATTGAAGCATATACCCATCTTAAATCTTCTCCGAATAACTTGGAACTCTACCATCAACTTCGATATGATCTATCGCGAGCATGTGCAAACATATACTGCTTTCATGTATATGCACATATGCCAAACCCTAATTCTTTCCTTCCGAGCTACGGAACAAAACCCTAACTCGTCATTCGGCTCTGCCACAACTCCGTGCATATATACACGAATATGTCAGAGGCATCACTCCAACCACAGCTCACCAGAACAACGCATGTCCATTTCACTCACATGCAAACCCTGTATATGCAAAAATCATTGAGTGTATGTGGGCACATACACCCTAGACCCTATTTCGTCTTTCCTCAGTAAAAATCCTTTGACCACAGAACCAAGAAAAATATCTTCGGGTACCTACCATTTTCCATTGCCAGGATATACATATATCCATGTAAATATATATACACCTACATACACTTTCTTTTCGGCACCCATATCTCTTATTCTTACCCTGTCACCTTTTATCTCTCTACATGGTAAAACCTCAAACAATTACTTCACCGTGGTAATACTTTCCCTCTTTACCATGCAACATAAAAATATCTTTTTCCCCTTTACCAGATTACCGTACCGGGGGAAAATATCTGTCCCAGTAACTTTCCACTAAATAACCATTTACCATTTCGCCGTTCATCCATTTACCTCTTACTACAGTTAAAACTCTATTCCTATAACGCCCTAGACGATTCTTCACCACATATGCATGCATGCACACCCCGCCACCTTTTCTCCCTCCTTAGAATACCCCTAGTATATTCTCTAAACGCTTGGGCAATCTCCACCGTGTGAAGATTTATTAGAAAAGCATGTGTATATATTCGTGAGCCCACGCACAGTTTCAACCCATGCCATCTGCCGGTGATTGTCGCTCCAACCGACTAGGGTATATGTATATATGCACTTGTGCAGGTTTCATCCGCAGATGCATGTACCCGCAGCGTGCCCTTACCAGTTCATGCACCGAGCACCGAGATATTTTTCCCAGTACACCCACCAACATTCCCTCTCCTTTCTTTGACCTCTCCCCTAGACACTCATTTCTCTGCCAGCCATGCATGTGCTGTCGTATGCATTCTATTACCACAAGCACCTGCTAGCTTGGATCAAGTCACACTGTAACAGCCATACCAGTCAACTGCTCCATTTTCTTTTCTTGTCCCTGCTCTTCTACCTGAGCAAGTACTACACGTCAACATTTTCTTGAGCCAGCAAAAATCTGAGCTGCACCATTCCATTTTTCCTTACGCACCTCAGTTCTTAATTCTTGAGTCAAGCCATACAGTGGGCTGCGCCCCATACCTTTCCCTGTTGCTCCCTACTCCAGACCAAGCTACCTCATCCCATAAATGCTTGGACAGCAGCAGCACCACTCCACAATGATCTACCAGCAAGTCATCCCCTCTACAACAGCAGCTGCCACACCATGCACCCAAAACAGCTGAGCTATGCTATTCTCTACTCCTGCCATCAGCATGCAGTAATTATTTTTCCACTACACCTCCACAGCCCTGCCCATCCTTTTTCTCTTTCTCATCTTTGCTTTTGCCCCAAAGCAGCTCGCATGCATCAGCAGCAGCAATCACCACCAGTGCTCTCTGCCATGTTTGCTTTTCTTGCAACTGCAACACCACAGCACCTCCTCACGTTCCCTTGTTGCCATTACTCTTTTGCTGCCAAGGCAGTGCTGGTACTGCCCCTCCCTGCCACATGCTTCTCCCATCTTCACCTCACCTCATTTCTTTAGTCCCTAAGTCAAGCACGCAACAGCCAGCTACTGTTTCCCAAGCTAAGTCCTCTTTATTTCCCCAATTCTGCTGTTGTGCCACTGCTGGTCTTACTCCAGGCTGAGCTCAACTGCTCCTATAAAACCAGCTACACACTTAATTTTATTCCCTTCCCCTTGCTCTCTCTCTACCCGAGCTGCACCCAAGAAAATCTCTCCACGGCAGCCCAAGCTCTTTTCTTCCTCCTTGTTCTCCTCCCTCTCTAAGCTTGCACGAGCTCCCCTCATCTCCCTCGTTCCTTTCCCCCCCTGTTTGCCCCACACTCGGGCATCTCAAACCAGCACCAAGCTACTAAACTCAGGCCGCCAACTCTCCCTCTCTCTCGAGCAGCAAGTTACTTCTTCTCTCCCCAACAACTCCACTTGATCTACGGCTTTGTCCAGCACGCAGCTGAGCTTCTCAAGCTCTAGCAGCTGCCCCATTCGAGCTCCCAAACTCCAACTACACCTTGCTCCATTGTTTTTCCCATCAACCCGAGCTCCTCCAACTTCAAGCACCAGCCCGAGTTCCTTTTCTTCAAGCTCAGCTTTGCCCCAAGCTTTCCCGAGCTGCCAAACCCCCCTAGCATCCCTGCCGTGGCAGCTGTTTTGCCTTTTTCCCTTGCCACGGCAGCTCAAGTTGCCATCTATCCTTGCCGCGACAGCCTGCTGCATCAAATTCGTCCGCCGCGGCAGCTCAAAGTCTCTGCCACCGCTGCCTAAACCCCGCCGCGACAGCCTGCCGCACCAACTTCGTCCGCCGCGGCAAACTCGCTTCAGCAGTCCCCCACTGAATCCTTGCCGCGGCAGCAAAAGTCAGTTGCCTTTGGCCTTTTTCTTTGCCGCGGCAGCCCACCCCTACCACTGCTGTTGCCCCCATTTCTGGCCGGTACAGCCTCATCCAAGCCGAATCTCAGGAAAAGTCCCAAATAAAAGTTGTTCAAAACTTTATTTCCCATCTTTTTCATATAGACCACTTTTCGAAAATCTCAATGGTTCTCCCTGTACAGCCCAGTCCAGTACACAGTTCAAATTTCAAACAGTCTTTTGAATTCCCTTTTTGAATAGGTGTTTAGCTCTAGGTTGCTCCAGCATGTAAACATGTTTATTTTTGAGCATTGCACTAGTTACAACCATGCATTCATGTTGCTTAGCTCAAGGTTTAAAAAGGATAGGTTAATTTATGAAACCCTAAAACATAAGCATCCATATATAGTTTAAACTCTTTTTCAAATATAGTCGAATAGATGATTCCTCCATTTGACCAGTGGGATTAGAGTTCAAGTTTCATGTAGCCTAGTGGTCCATCATCTCTTCACTTAGTGCGTGATTCCAAAGCCATAGGAGCATGTGCTTAACACCCAAACCCTAGAAACCCTAGTGTTAATGTCATGCATATATATATGATCCTCCTAGTTTTATCCCCATCATGTTAGGTTCCTCAAATATGTTAGAGAAAAGAGCATGCATAAGTAGGTTCTTTCCATCAGGTTAGACACTCCTAATTAGGAACCTTGCACAAGTTTCGTGCATATGTTCATGTTGCATAGTTCGAAGATGAAAGGGCATCGTAAAACCCTAAAAACCCTAGCCACCCTCTAAGATCGAGGTATGGTTTTAAATATTGCTTGAGCATATTTTTGGATCTTAAATGGATCTTCCTCGCGCCGTTAGTGATTCGTTGTTTTTCCGACGTGTAGTGCGACGTGGCGATACCTCACGCGCAGGATTCCCGATGTTTGTCGTATCAGGTTTGCGATCGACTCGGCCGTTAACGCCAGGTAAGCTCTCCGCCCTTGATCATGTTGAATCCCAGTTTTACGAAATATTATTTTGTTTTCGAACCATGCATGCTATATTTTACCCCTGTTATTTTATGTAGAGTAGATATCACCGATGATAGGAAACCCGAGTCCGACCCCGTAATCCTTGTCGCCTTAGGACTATTGTATTCCGAAGATTTATCGGAAACTTAGGGTAGTGTATATATATATGCTTAGCCCCGCAGTAGCAAAAGTTAGGTTTTCAAAAGGAAAAGGAAGCAACACCCCATATTTCATGTGATGAAATATCGAAACGGACCGTCGCGTCCGGTTGTAGAGGTGCATGGAAGGTAGGATATGCATGGGTTGGGATATTCTACCGTGAAATGGTTTGTGAAACCAAGCTGAAAATGGAGAAGATTTTGATCCGGGTCGGAAATGAAGGGGGAAATGCAGGGAGCATGTTGAGTGTGAGGTAATGCCCGGCGTGGTTCTCGCAGCCCGTTCCGGGGTGAGGTGTGGAGTCCTTCTCGGATCACCTAAGGACCTGTCTTAAGTGCCGTTTGACCAAGTCTTACCGTACGTCCACATGTCCTTTGTGGGAAGGACTTGATCTAGTAACCGGCCTGGACTAGCATGAACCCGTGGGCAGTTAGTAGAGTGCAGATGGGGTGGGTTTAACCCCTGTAGAGAATAAACCCGTGGTTTTAACGAGGTATTATTCGCCACAGAGTTGGAACACCAACCTCCTTGTAGCGATGATACTGACTCAAGCTAGGTGTGGGATATGTCCTTCTGACGGGTTCATGGCTGGGTTCACACCGGCGAAGAGTCTCGTTGTACTAGCCCTGGTAGTATGTGTGGCCACACTTACCCAGGGTGAACTACATCGTGTGGGTAAAGCCGTACAACCTCTGCAGAGTGTTTAAAACTATTCGAATAGCCGTGTCCTCGGTCATGGACGAACTTGGTCGGGCCACACTAAAGTAGTCTGGCTTTCTGAGCCCCAAAAAGGATTTCTGGGTTATGGGTTTAAGGACGCGAACCGTTGTGTTCGCAGGGCAGTTTGCCAAGTTCCCGCCGTAGCGGGAGGTGTGAAGTCGGGTTTTCCCGTAGACACGGGCAAACCCTAGAATCCCCGTAAGTACGAGGTGAGCATCGTCTACCTGAGGAACCGGGTGATTGGAAACCCTGTAAGTACGAGGCGAGCAGCGTCTCCCTGTGGAACCGGGTAAGTACCGTGCTGTACCGTTGTAACGGTAAGCACAAAAGTGAACTCCCCATTGCAACGGGCGAGTGTATTGAGCAATACTTTATCTCGCTGCGTCGAGATAATTTTGATAAAATCGCTTTTACATCTATGTACTTATTTCAAATGCAAACTTATTTTCTCGCACAACATGAAACTTAGGATAGAGCCATGTTATTGATAAATTCCGAGCATGATCATATCCGTACTAAACTCCCCGGTGGAGCGCTTGCGAGTACATTCAATGTACTCACCTGGCTTGTTGATTTGGCCAGACCGATGGGCGACCGTTCGAAAGCAACGGCGGTATCCGCGATAACTAGGGCAAACCCCCAGTCAGTTGCCTGTTGGGAACGGCATATGATGGGCTCATCACCGCTCGATTTTCCGCTGCAAGATTTCTAGCCGTTGGGCTAAAGGTATAGTTTTTCGATCTTGAAGATCGGATTACGTATTCTATTCTAATAAGTGCGTGTATGATTTTGATACACAGGTAAACTTGTGGGTATCGGCTACTGATCCAGGGACCGGTACCGTAAACACAAGGGCTTATCCGGCCTTAAAACCGGGTGCGCCACACTAGGGTTACTGTTAGTTAAACATTCCTTAGGGTAATTAAACAGCGACCAGTATTACTTTAGTGACCTAATCACTGTTGTCTAGGATGTGCCAAAATAAGTAGTGTTTGAATTTAGATTTTTGATCTCGAAGCACAAAGGGTCATCAACTGATGGATTAGCTCATTAACTGCCGCTTTTAGGAATGTCTTAACCGGATCCTTTGGCTCACAGTTAAAATAATCGTAACTACTGTTAGCTGAGCATTGGGTGGAGTGAGCAGACAGTAATTAGTGTCCAAAACAGCTAGCACTTAATCGGGATATAGATAGTTTAGCCGTTTGGGTCCGTAGGCATCTCAGTTAGCGTCGCTTGAAGAGAAAGGCGGCTGAGCCGATGCTCACCCTGGGTGCTGAGGTGCTAGAGCCAGTAGCTTGACTCAGAGAGCAGCTCCACGGCTGGACTTCTGAGGAAGGTCACCGGAACTCGGGCTTGCGTCGGAGAGGAGCAGAGGTACCTGGTGCGGCCACGCCGGAGTTGGGGAGTAGCTGCTCCGGTGAAGGTCACCTGCAAATGCCTGGCGCAGCAAGAAACACGGGAATGAGAAGAAAAGGAGCGAAAAGGAGGGAAGAGTTCTTGGCACTGGGGAAAAAGGGGAGCTCAGGCGGGGGTGAGCAGCAGGGGTGGTGCGGCGGCCTGGGGAACCGGGGTCGACGGCGGCGCTGAGATGAGGCCGGCGGCGAGGTGCAGAGGTGGCGGCGCGCGGCCACGGGGCAGCCGAGGCAGGCCTCGGCGGGACCTAGAGAGGCGGCGGCGTGGAGGCCCATGGCGGCAGGGGCGGTTCTTGGGGGAGCTCGGCGACTCAAGGAGAGGGAGGAGGAGGCCGGATGCGGCGGCCAGGGAGGAGGTCCGAGGCTAGGCGCGGCAGCGGGGAGCTGAGCAGCGGGGAGGCGCGGCAGCTGAGAGCTGGGCGCGCGGGGAGACGCGGCAGGAGGAGGGCGGCAGTCTTGGGAGGCGCGGCAGGAGGAGGGCGGTGCTGGTCTCACCCATGGCAGAATGCCCAAATCTTCATGCATGTCGATGCTTCTGGTATGGATTGGATGCACAAGAGCTAGAGAATCCGGTGGTATAACATGTGGAGCTTAATTTCTTGGTTTTGGATGAGAGATTGAAGAAGAAGGCATGGTTGGGGGACTTGAAGAACTTGGTGGAGCAAAGAAAAAATGAGGTATGGCTTACTGTTGAGCTGCGTGGAGAAGAAAAGGGCAAATGCGGGTGGGTCCCACGGTCAGAAAAAGAAAAAGGTAAGGCCCCTTGGTTTTTATTCTATACCTCTTTTATTTTGATTTTGTCTCTTTACTGATTTAATTTATCTCTACTTTGTTCAGGGCTAATTTTGGAAAAAAGAAGTTCAAATTTTTGTTTAACGACATGGGTAGGGCTTAAATATGACATTTCATGGGAAATAAGAGATTCATCTGGTTGATTCGTTCTCATTTGGTTTGGAGAAAATTTTTAGAAAAACATTTACTAAAATATGCGGACCTGACTCGATTCACCGGAAATTTTGTATATTATCTCTCAAAGGCATTCACGACCTTAGAAAATATTTCGAAGAAGGCTTTAACAAAATTAATTTCTCATATTCTGTTAAAGTGGTTTTTATGTCGCAAGACTAGGGTTTTCGATCTGAGCTAGATTCAAATGACCTAGATGCATGCATGCAGTAGAGGAACTCCAAATTAGCCACGGCGATCTTTTCTGATCGCGTGCCTTAAGATTTAGGGTCATTACATTTACATACAAGATTTTATCTTACTCACTAGAGACTGAATCCTGCAACATTGTCATGATTTTTTAGAGGAATAAGGCTGCCATGATTGCCGATGATCACAAACAATATAAAGAAGATTATTGATGATCTCTATTGATTGGTAGCACTACACACTCTTTTTATAAGGTCCGGCAATGTGTACGTGCATATAATTGGAGCCAATATGATTGGAACATGGCAGCACCATGCTAATCATAGTTATCTACATGCACCAGAATATTAATAATAGCGGCACGCGGATCATCTCGACATTGCCGCTGATACGAGCCAGCGATGCCGCACGAATGCTATTACCAAGCCATCATCATGCAACGTCGCAGCATCAGCCATTCATCAGAAGCAGATACCATTTTAGACAAAAGTACAAGGCACAGATTTGTTACAGAAACGATAAAATGATACAAAGAACTGGGGAACACCAGTTTACAACAGAAATATTTACAAGAACAAAGCGACAGACAAAATCCTAACCAAATAACAACATTCTGACGCTGTCGACAAGCTTGTACCAGGACATCAAAGGTTGTAGACCAGCCATCAATCTTCAGTTGCTCTCCCTCCTTCAGCGACACTCTCCAACGCTGCAAAAGAGACGAGGCATTTGAATGGGATAAAAGTTTCATGTTCTATAGTCCTTTTGTCGCGAATCATCCAAAGACTCCACCCAACTGCTGCCAAACCCTGCCTATTTTAGATGAACTTCTGCGCAGTCCCAATTGTATGCAGAAAAAAAGAACCTGGACTGATATTACATTATCACATCTCTACATCTCTGACGCAAGCCGAAATAAAACATTAGTGTGGTCAGCATCTTCTAAAAACCCAGAAAGTAGGCAATTCTGAATTTCAAGGCCTTCTCTTTTCACTAACAGCTATCCTATTGGTAACCGTATTTCTGCATCTTTACTTTCAGTGGCATCCTTTTTATTTCCAAAGATCCTACAGCTGTTGACAGACAGATCACTCCTCCCAAAGCAAAGAAGCAGATATTATTAACACCACATTCAACAATGGAGCCTGGAGGTTAAGCGAGTCAACTGTTGCTTCCACCAGCAAGAACCAACCACCAATCTCGCGAGCTCACGATAATTTCATTGCATGCTCGCAGATCTCATGATTTTGATCTCCTGACATTAAACTACACGTACGTGCTCGTGCACAGTTGCCAGCAGCAGTTGAGCTGAGAGACATGCCAGCCTCACAGGCTCTCATTCTCAACTAGAGATGTGTCTCGACATGGAGATCAAGTTCATTATCAGGGAGATTAATTCTTGTCGTCTGTTGGATGTTGAGCAATGTAACATATAAAGGCAGAGCCAGGTGTCGACGCCATCACAGCACTTCGTCTCCTCTTCCATTTCCAGAGAGGAAAGGAAAAACAATCTCACAGCTTCCATTCCAACCATGGTTTTCCATGTCAGATCTGCGAGCGTGCCTTCGAGTCCTTGCTCGAACGAAACCAACGTCGAAGAGCAGCTGCGGAGCCTGAAGGCGACCATCTCTTCGCCCTCCGCGACCATCCAGACAATGCGCGGTGGTCTGACGGAGCTCGTGAGCATCTACAGCTGCATTGACGAAGACGATCTCACGTGCTCGACCAGCAGCAGACAGGGTCAGCAGAGGGAAGCGGTCGAGGACGAGCTTGAGCGCTCTCTCGTGCTGCTCGACCTCTGCAGCGCCATGCAGGAGAGCTTCGCGGAGCTCAAGGCGAGTGTCCAGGAGGCACAGCTGGTCCTCAAGAGAGGAGATGGCGCGGCAGTCCATGCCAAGGTTCAGTCTTACGCCCGCTTGGCAAGGAAGAAGGCTCAGAGGCAGTTCAAGAGGGTCAGCATCAAGGCTTCCTCTGACATGGAGGCATGCAGGGCGATCAAGATGATGGCTGATGCGAGAGACATTGCCGTCGTGATGCTCGACTCGACGTTGCATCTCTTGTCGAAGCAGATCGCTATACCAAGTTGTTCTAGCAGGTGGTCTCTTGTCTCTAAGGCATTCCAGAAGAAGAGATTTGCGTGCGAGGAGGAGCAGTTGCAGGTGTTGGAGTCAGACATTGTTGATCTTGAGAGTGGAGTTCAGCTTCTCTTCAGGAGATTGATCCAGAGCAGGGTCTCTCTTCTGAACACTCTTAGCTTGTAGAGAGATGATGCAACAACTCTCACCCCCTGTAGTCCGCCTTTTAGAGGATCTGCTGGTCATGGAAACAATTTCAGATGTATGTAAGAGAGAAAGTGTTTTATACTTCATAGAAACCACAACAGTCAGTTACCTAAAATTTGGAGCTATTCAGTTTTAAGTTTTCTTTTCCCTTGTCAGTTGTCTACGGAGTATAATTTCAATCTACTACACTGGGCCCATTTTTGCGATGCTAGGCCCATAACCAGGCCCGAATTGTGGAGTCCGGGTGAGCCCAATGTCCCGGTGCTAGTAGACAGGCTCTGATCTGAAAGGAAAGAAACAGAATCGAAAGCGGAGAAACGAAAAGACAGAGGAGGAGGAAAGGGGAGAAACAAAAGCGGCGGCGCGCCGTGAGGGTCGGCGCCTGCGTCCATCCCGCTCCCTCTCTTCGTACTCTCCTCACGAGGTCTCTCTCTACTCTCTGGCTTTAACTTCATCCAGCTTTTATTTTGATTTACCACATCGATAGCTGTTCACTTTTAGTGCACTAAGCATGCATTATGTGGAAACAGATGAATTCTTGCGCCCCGGCAAGGTTGCACGATTGTATGTTGGTCAAGTTAATGTTAGGATTTCATAGTCCTCAAGAAAAGCAAAAAAATTGAGGTACTAGGGTACATGGTTTTGGCAAAATAAAATAAAATAAAATTGGGGGGCCTGTGGATTCACAATGCTCTACACTGTAACCTGCTAAAATGATATGGATGTTAAAGATTTTGAAATTTCAGGAATTTTTTTTGGAATTTGTTACGTATATCCATTCTGAAACTAGGTTTTTTTAATTGTGTGCCAGACTGCACATCCATGTGGTGGTGGTGGGGAATCTGAGTAATTAAATTGATTTTTAGTGCTAACAACAATCTTAGCCCTTATGGCTTCGACCTGGCATGTGTAATGTACATGGAGCAAGATCCACTAACCAAGGATATCGAAATAAAGTATACTTGAGATCACAAAACCACATCATGAAGCCTGGAATAGATCAAAACTCAGTCTTTGTTTCTATAATTTTTTGTACATTTGTACTGTATACACACGGGAAAATTGTATGAAGATCAGCTAATCCTCAAAAAGGCGGATGCCAATCGCAAGGCATCAAGAGTGATGTGGAGTATCTATGAGCTAAGAATATTTAGGAGAGAAACTCTGCTCTGGACCAATGTCCTGAACAGACGTCCTGCTCCACTCTCAAGATCTCCGATACTGCACTCTAACTCCTGCAATTGCTCCTCGCAAACAACTGCTTTCTTCTTGTGAAATGCCTTGGAAACAAGAGTCTGTTTAGGCATTTCGATTTGCTTCGACAAGAGATGGAGTGTGGACTCAAGTAGAGAGACTGTGATCTCCCTGGCCTTGGTCAACAGCCTGACCATCCCACACTCCATCTTGTCGAAAGTAGCCTTGTTGCATGTCTTCTTGAAATGTTTCTTAGCCTTCTTCGCCAAGCGGGTATAAGACTGGATCTTGGCTTGAACATCTGCGTCGTCTCCTTTTCTTAGAGCCACTTGCAGATCTTGGATGATGGCCTTCAACTCGACGAAGATCTCTTGCATGGTGTTGCAGAGATCTAACAGCTCAACAGAGCATTCCATCTCTCCATCCAACATCTTCCTCTGCTGGGAGGAGCAAACTTGGTTACTTGGCAGGCAAATAATCTCTTCAACACCATTGTAGATGTCTCCAAGCCTCCTCAGACCGTCACACATCGTGCTGATGGTAGCTGAGGAAGAGATGCTTGCCTCTAGGCTGAGCAGCTCTTGTTTGACTTCGGTCTCATTGGCGTGAGGCCTAGAAGGCAAACTTATCGACCTTAGGTGGAAAGCCATATCTGATCTTGAAGCTTTTCTCTGTATTGTGGTTGAAGAGAGGAGAAGAAGAGAGCAACTTTTGGTTTGATGTGTCTACCGTTCTGCTGATGCCTATTTATACCGAAGAAGTGTAGAAACAATAGCATCTGATTGGTAGACATTACGAATCGTGCCATTACATCTCCCAGATGCTGTCTGCTATGGCTTGAGATCTGGCAGCAGCATAGCGATTACAAAACTAAAGTCGTCTCATGTTTAGTACATTGTTTAGTGCGTCCACTATCCTCGAGATGAACCTTCACAGTACCATGTTCCAACAATGGGCAGCAAGAACCAACAATGGTATAGTTTGGTGGTGGATCTTGACATAATTGTATGGTCAAGCAACTATTCAATGGATTGCTAACCCAGCACTTAGCTATGACATGCGCGTTATTCTTGCTACTGGCCTGTCCTCAATTTAGTCCGGTATTTTTCTTTGGTGGAAACTTGTGCTAATCACAATTTGAAGCCTCATGGATTGGAGCTGGCATGTTTAGGAGATGGAAAACAAGATCCACTGCACAACGACCAGGGCTTGCTATCTATTTAACATTTCATCCCCGTTTTGCAGTTTGAGCCACCCACCGTGTGAGTAGCATGATCATTTCATATCAAGACATAACATAAATGAGGTTTTGATGTGTGCCCCTGGCCACCATATTAATATTTTTATATTTTTTATACATCTTATTTTTTGTTAGTCATACTAATTGATTCTCAAACATGAACGATCTTTCTTTTTGGTGATTTTGCAAATAATCAAACCTTAATCCTACTTCATTACTCTCTTTTTCAGGCTGTTGCTTATGTTGCCAGCCAAATCAACTATATACTCAAAAAGGCACAGAAAACAATTTTTCCTCCAGATCAGGGAAAATACCAAGTGAAATAATCCGGACATCTATGGTAGCAAACGCATCCATGAACAATGAAATTCACATCATGAGAACTGGCAAAATTTTGGCTTTCTCATACACATTTCAACTTCTCAGTACATTTAAACGTGTTTGAATGATTAGTGCATCCTTTAGAAGGCAGATTCCAATCATATAGATTCAGTGATGAGTATCTAGAAACTGAGAGTATTCAGAAGAGAAACATCTGTTCTGGATCAATTTCCTGAACAGACTCTCCGCCGTTCTGTAGACCAACAATTGTTCTCTAGATCAACAATTGTTCGTGGCCGTAATGTCATGGAGACAAGAGATCACTTCTCAGCACTTGACATCGCAATTTGCTTGGAGAAGGAAGCTGCGGTTTCAGTTCTAGTGAGACAGTTGCCTCCCTCCCTCCTGTAAGTAACCTGGCCACTCTCTTTAGTATTCCTTGTCATCTAATTCAGAAGTATTTATCCTCTCAGCTTTCTTCATGTCCTCTTTTGAGAGCTAAATGCAGCTCTTGAACTCACTGCTTTCTTGCATGGCATTGCGAGATTAAGCAACAACAGAGAGCAGCACCACCTTCCTTTGTGGAGACTGCGAAAGGCTATCCTAGCTGTTGGACAGGCTCATCATCCATCAATGCAGCTGTATATATCTCCGATCCTCCTCAGACCATCACGCATTGTATCGATGGTCGTCGCGGAAGGCGAAGAGATAGCCGTGTTTAGGCTCTGCAGCTATTCTTTGACTCAAATTTCATCAGTGAGGTAGCCAGAACCAAGAAGGCAAACTCACAGGCATTGATGGCAAGCCACGCTTGGTATGAAAGCTAGTGTTGTGCTACTATATTTCTTCTATGAATGGAGCCGGAAGATGATAAATGGTGAGAGGATCAGAGAAACTCTGATGTGTTAGCTCCATCCATCCTCCCTGTGGCTTCTCTCTACTTATAACAAACAAACAATCTGCCTGTACAGACAAGAAGAATCTCGTGGATCATGTAGAAGACAAGCTGATGCTCTCTCGTTTTTTCTTTAGTGTTATACTACTAGTACTAGCCGTCTCTACTTGTCTGTCATGTCTCCAGTATTGGTGGCAAAGCGTGACTAAGGCGCTGTTTAAAACTTGCTCCGCTAGTGCAGCATCGCTGGCATGTTTAAGGTGCCTGAAACATTTGGTATATCATTTGAATTTGATAATGTAATGCATATCCAGATCTTGAGAAAAGCCATATGTTGTGCAGATATTTTTAAGTGCATTACGTGCATCTAGTTGAGCTTATCGCTGTGTCATTGTTGCAACTACTTGCATTACCCGCCGGCGCGCTGTGGGGGTCGGCGCCAACGTCCAGCCCGCTCCCTCTCTTCTACTTTCCTCACGAGGTCTCTCTCTACTCTCTGACTTTGAACTTTATCCAGCTTTTGTTTACCCATCCGTTGGTGTTCAGTGTTACTGTGCTAAGCATTATATGGAAACAAATGAAAAATTTCGCGGCCCGGCAAGTTTGCACGATTACATTTTTTTTAAATACAAAATGCAGCAGCGCTGCTTTCATTATATTAAGAGAGGGAAACACAGCCTCAAAGTACAGAAGTAACTACAAGATGAAGAGCACAAAGAAACATTGTCCAAGCAACGGCCATGGGCAACGGAAAAAAAAGGGTAAACAATCAACGAAACTAAAGAGGGAGCTCCTGGCACTCCTGCCTGCTTCTGAACCATGGCCTCCTCCATGATTTTGTCACAAATAATAGCTTTCCAGAAAACTCTGCTATTTCTTTCCTTCCAAATCATCCACCATATTAGGATTGTGAGAGAGCTCCACCACTGCCTATCATGTTTGGATAAGCCCTGCAACTTACCATCCACCATTGTTCCAGATTACCAGTGCTCAGCGATGGGGCCCAGCTGATTGGAAGGTTTAACCTTTTTAGGGGGTGTTTGGTTGAGCTTTTCAGCAGCTTTTCACTGGAAAAAGCTATAGCCTAATCAAACAGTCAACTTTTCAGTAGTTTTTGCCAACGGTAGATGTGGGCTTTGCAGTGCAAATTCAGCTGTTTGGAAAAGCTGCTTTCTGTCAGCTTTTTACAATGTGTTGAAACTTCAGTGCTCATTTTCCAAAATATTGTAGACTATTTGGATCAATCAAAAGCCATATGTTCACTTTCCCACAGACACAACAGCATTTCCAGACAGCCAGCCAACAGCAGCTTTGTCAACAGCTACAGCCCAACCAAACAGGCCCTTAGTGTCTCGTGCCACACATTGATTGCAAATGAGCAGTGGGCCACCATATGCCTCATGGATTCAGGATGGACTCTGCATTGGGTGCAGGTTAGGTTATGATCGCGCGATACATGTTTCTCAAATTAATTTTAGTATTCCATAATCCTCAAGAACAAGCAAAAGAATTGAGGTACTATGGTTTCGCCAAAAAAAGGGGGCCTCTGGATTCACAATGCTCTGCACTGTAACATGCTTAAATGATATGGATGTCGAAGATTTTAGAATTTCAGTACACTAATTTGGAATTTGTTACGTATATCCATTCTGAAACAAGATTTTTCTAATTGTGTGCCAGACTGCACATCCATGTGGTGGTGGTGGGGAATCTGGCTAATTAAATTGATTTTTGGTGCTAACAACAATCTTAGCCCTTATGGCTTCGACCTGGCATGTTTAATGTACATGGAGCAAGATCCACTAACCAAGGATATCGAAATAAAGTATACTTGAGATCACAAAACCACATTATGAAGCCTGAAATGGATCAAAACTCTTCTTTCTTTCTGTAATTTTCTATACATTTGTACTGTATACATACGGGAAAATTGAATGAAGATCGGCTAATCCTCAAAAAGGCGGATGCTAATCGCAAGGCGTCAAGAGTGATGTGGAGTATCTATGAGCTAAGAATGTTTAGGAGAGAAACTCTGTTCTGGACCAATTTCCTGAACAAATGTCCCGCTCCACTCTCAAGATCTCCGATACTGCACTCTAACTCCTGCAATTGCTCCTCCTCGCAAACAATTGCTTTCTTCTTGTGAAATGCCTTGGAAACAAGAGACTGTTTAGGCATTTCGATTTGCTTCGACAAGAGATGGAGTGTGGACCCAAGTAGAGAGACCGTGATCTCCCTCGCCTTGGTCAACAGCCTAACCATCCCCGTCTTGTCAGAAGTAACCTTGTTGTCTACCTTCTTGAAATGTTTCTTAGCCTTATTCGCCAAGCGGGTATAAGACTGGATCTTGGCTTGAACAGCTGCGTCGTCTCCTTTTCTTAGAGCCACTTGCAGATCTTGGATGATGGCCTTCAACTCGACGAAGATCTCTTGCATGGTGTTGCAGAGATCCAACAGCTCAACAGAGCATTCCATCTCTCCATCCAACATTTTCCTCTGCTGGGAGGAGCAAACTTGGTTGCTTGGTAGGCAAATAATCTCTTCAACACCATTATAGATGTCTCCAAGCCTCCTCAGACCGTCACACATCGTGCCGATGGTAACTGAGGAAGAGATGCTTGCCTCTAGGCTGAGCAGCTCTTGTTCGACTTCGGTCTCACTGGCGTGAGGCCTCGAAGGCAAACTTATCGACCTTAAGTGGAAAGCCATATCTGAGCTTGAAGCTTGTCTCTGTATTGTGGTTGAAGAGAGGAGAAGAAGAGAGCAGCTTTTGATTTGATGTGTCTACCATTCTGCTGATGCCTATTTATACAGGTGTAGAAAGAGTAGTGTTTGATTGGTAGACAGGAAGAATCGTGCCATTCATCTCCCAGATGCTGTCTGCCATGGCTTGAGATCTGGCAGCAGCATAGCGGTTACAACACCAAAGTCGTCTCATGTTTAGTACATTGTTTAATGCGTCAGCTATCCTCGAGATGAGCAATCACATTATCATGTTCCAACAATTGCCAGCAAGAATCAAAAGTGTGGTTGAGTTCTGTGGTTGTTGAGTCCAGTGGTGGACGGTGGACTTTGAGTCCTTTACATATTTGCATGCTCAAGCAGTTATTTAATTGGTTGCTAACCGAAAATTTAGCTGTGACACATGTGTTATCCTAGCTATTGTCCAGTGCTCAATTTAAGCAGGTATTTTCTTTGCTGGATGTTCGTGCTAATTGCAAGTCTCAACCCTTGTGGTTGGAGCTGGCTTGTTTAGGTGATGGAGAGCAAGATCCACTGCACAAGGATCATGCTTTTGTCATTGCTTCAACATTTAGTATTTTAAACCCTTTTGAAGTTTATCAGCCCGGTGCCAAATGAGCACTTGCACCCAAGAAAAAAGTTTGGCACCTTGAGTAACAGCACCATTTCATATTAAACTCTTTCAAAAAACAAAAGGAATTTTGTATATATCAAGGATCACACGCTAGAAAAAAAATGAAACTTTACTTTATATACCTTCAACATCCAGATATTAATTTTTAGAATGGATATTTAGTTTTCGATACACTAAATTGGAATTTCTTACATATGTTTCCATTCTTAAACAAGAAATATGGAATACCAGTGAGACTGTACAATCATGTGGGGGGAGAATCTGGATAATTAATTTATTCTGCTAATCACAAGTTTCCTGTGACTTCGAACTGACATGTTTCATGTACGCCAAACAAGATCCACTAAAGAAGGATCTCAAACAAAGTAATGACATCACAAAACTATATCGTGAGCATGAAATAGATCAAAACTTTGGATTTTGTTTCTGTAATTTTCTGTACATCTGTACTACATATACATATGGAGAAGATGTAAGATCGGCTAGTCCTCAAAAAGTCGGACGCCAATCACAGGACATCAAGAGCGACAAGGCTCTTGGAGATCTATGAGCTAAGAATATTTAGGAGAGAAACTCTGCTCTGGACCAATCTCCTGAACAGATGTCCTGCTCCACTCTCAAGATCTCCCATACTGCACTCTAACTCCTGCCATTGCTCCTCCTCGCAAGCAACTGCTTTCTTCTTATGAAATGCCTTGGAAACAAGAGACTGTTTAGGCATTTCAATTTGCTTCGACAAGAGATGGAGTGTGGACTCAAGTAGAGAGACCGTAATCTCCCTGGCCTCGGTCAACAGCCTCACCATCCCACACTCCGTCTTGTCAGAAGTTGCCTTCCTGTTAGTCTTCTTGAAATGTTTGCTAGCCTTCTTCACCAATCGGGTGTAAGACTGGATCCTGGCCTGAATAGTTGCGTCATCTCCTTTTCTTAGAGCCACTTGCAGCTCTTGGATGATAGCCTTCAACTCAACAAAGATCTCTTGCATGGTGCTGCAGAGATCCAGCAGCTGGAGAGACCATTCCATTTCTCCATCCAACATTTTCCTTTGCTGGGAGGAGCAAATTTGGTTGCTTGGCAATTGAATGATCTCCTCAACACCACTGTATATGTCTCCGAGCCTCCTCAAACCATCGCACATTGTCTCGATGGTAATGGATGAAGAGATGCTTGTCTCTAGGCTGTGAAGATCTTCTTGCACTTCGGCCTCACTGGTGTGATGCCTAGAAGGCAAGCTTATTGATCTTAGAGGGTAAGCCATATCTGCTCCTGAAACTAATCTCTGTAATGAGGTGGAAGAGATGAGAAGGAAAGAGCAATTGTTGGTTTGGTGTGTATAGTTGTCTCTTGAGACCTATATATACAGAGGATGTACATGAGGAAGCATCATTTCGATGGTAGACACAGAGAATCGTTCCATTTTATATTCCAGATGCTCAAGGTCTTTGATCTGGAAGCAGCATAGTAATTAAAATATCAAAGCTGTCTCATTTGTAGCGCGTAAATTTGGTGCGCTGGCTATCTTCCTGTTGAGATGTCACGTTGTAATGTTTCAATTATTAACAGCAAGAATCGTCATGGCAGTTTATTATAGTGATGGATCCTGGCTAATTTTATTTATGTACTGGTTTGCTTGTATCGTCGATGCAAAGCTGTTCTAATTACAGTGTCAAACCTTGTTGTTTGGATCTGGCATGTTTAGGTGATGGTGTGCAAGGATAGTGCTTGTTGTCGGTTCAATATATTGTCCCCATCTTTTAGGTTTGGTATGTAACCATTTAATATTAAATAATTGCATATGCAAACTTCTAATGTTTTCTTCTGGTTAAAATACTCGTCTGTTTTTTACAAAAGTATATTGTGAATCATTCAAACTTTTTCCTCCAATGTAAATGGGTACTTTTATAGTGACATTGTAAATAAGCAAAACATTGTTCCTACTGAATTGCTCCAAAATTTTATGTTATTTTGTTTTTCTTTCCTGTAGGAATCATCTCTAAGTGAGCTTATGAGGCTGTCATGTTTCCATTATTGGCGGCAAAGTCATCTTGCACGAGGATGCAGTTTATTCATGGATTCAAACAGGTCGTAGCATGAGGCAAAATGAAAAGGAGGAAGCAACGTTGGTGTTTCTTTGTTGTACCTGCTGATGATAGGACGAGTTGACTTCAGGACTCGTGCAACCTAGCTGGCCTGTTTCTGCGATCCGTTGCAATCTCGAAATAATCCACGTGTTCTACAATTTTGTAGTGCATTACGTGCATCTAGCTGAGCATATCACATTGTTATGTTTCAACTATTGACAGCAAGAATGTGCACAGGTGTCTAATATATACGTTGGTGCATGGAAAGTGGTGGTATAGCTTTAGATGGATTGTTAATTGTTGTCTAGATTGTTGGTACGTGGGTGCATTAGTCCGATAGTCTGGTTGTTGGTCATTTGGCACACCTGCTCATTGTTGATTCAACATTTTATCCATTTTTATTTCTTGAGGCATTTGCCATGTGAGTAGCATGGCAGTTTCCTACGAAACCACAGAGAGACAAACTGCTAAGGTGTGCTTCTGGCTACAATAATGGTCCGAGTCTTTTCGTGCTAGTTTTGAGTCATGATAAACGCTTCTCCAAAGTCGGCAAGCATTCTTTGTCACATTGTGATAAGAAAAAACCTCTTCTGAATTGCTTCACGTTTCAGTTGATTGCTCCATCGCAAGCTATATCAACTATATGATCAAAAGGGCATGGCAAAGAAGACAGCATTACTTTAAGATCTTGTGAAGAGCAAGTCAGTAGAATGTCTAAAAGGTGATATATTTTTCCACTTGTATGTACATTGGAATTTGTTAGGATAATCAGCAAATCCTCTAAAAGGTGGATGCCAATCACAGATATTCGGAGTTGGGGATCTACGAGCTGAGAGCATTCAAGAGAGAGACTCTATTCTTGATCATTTTCCTGAACAGGTTCTTGACTCCGCTCTCCATATCGACAATGCCCATCTCCAATGCCTGCAACTGCTCCTTCTTACACACAAGTTTTCTCTTCTGGAATGTCTTGGAGACAACAAGACACCACCTGCCAGAACCTGGCATGGCCATCTGCTTTGACAGGAGGTGCAGAGTGGATTCAAGCAGCAAGCCAGTGGCCTCCCTCGCTTCTGTAAGTAGCCTGGCCACCCTGCTGTTGTGCTTATGATCATGACCAGTTTTCTTCCCAATCTTGTTCATATGTTTCTGCACCTTGCTCACCAAGCGGATGTGAGACTGAATCTTCAGCAGAACAGCCGCGTCATCTGCTCTTTTCAGAACCAAATGCAGCTCCTGGACATTTGTCTTCAGCTCATCGAAGCTCTCTTGCATGACGTTGCAGAGATCGAGCATGACGAGGGACCGCTCGAGCTCTTCCTCCAGCACCTTCCTTTGCTGAGCCTGGCAAAAGGTCACTTGGATGCTGGGCATGCGCACAACCTCCTCGGTGCAGCTGTACACTTCTGCAAGTGTCCTCAAACCATCGCACATTGTTTCCATGGTTGCAGAGGGTGAAGAGATGGTTGCTTTCAAGCTCTGCAGCCGTTCCTCTACTCTGGTTTCATTGGAGCGGGGGCTGGAAGGCGCGCTCGCAGATCTCAAGTGGTAAACCATGCTTGGAATGGAAACTGTTGGATCGCTGTCTTGCTGTGTGGGGATGGAAGATGATGGATTGGAAGGTGAGCTGTTCTCTGTTGGTGCATAAGCTTCTGGTTTGCCACTATTTATAAGGATGCATATGTGAGCAACGCAGCTTCAAGGGCATGTTGAATTTTCACATTGTTGAACCAATGGACGGAAAGAATCTTGGTTTAATTGTTCAGTGTTGTCCTGCTGCTGCAACCGAGGCACCCCATCTCCTGGACAAACTTGTATCCCCTTTTTGTCTCAGCAATCAACTGATCTTTAAGTGATCTTATGATTTGTGAGCCTGTCATGTCTGCATTATTGGCGGCAATGTTAACTGCACGAGGGTGCAATGTATGCATGTATTCTTAGAAATGTACACTAGAGATATGATGTTGCTGTGTTGGAAGAGAGCAACTACCTGTAGGTGCGAAACCTTGGAGCAGTCCATGCAATCTAGTCGGATGCATGTCCAAAAGTCATGAAAAATTCGGGTAAAAAATGACAATGTTGACACCAGATTCATGTATTATGTCACCAAAATTTAAATCCAAATACAATCCACTTATCAAGAAAAAAAAAGGCAAAATATACTGTTAATACTAGCTAAGTCGAAATCTACTGTTTAGGTAGTATTGATAACATAATTTATCTTTTTTTTTGTTTCTTATAGCTTGGATCGATTTTGGATTTGAATCTTTGTGATATTTTAGATGCATCTCGTGTCAATACCGCAAATAAAACTAGAATTTTCTACTGGATGTGTCATTTGATCGGGTTGTAATATCCACTCTAAAATTGATATCAAACTATCAAAATCTACAATGGTGAAATTTCAAAACAAAAGTCAAATTTGCAATGGCGGTGATGGAGGGGTGGCAAAATGGTCGTGTGCGGTTGTGGAAAGGCGTTGGATTAGTTTGTCCTAATAAAAAATGAGAGGAAGAGTCCCCCCTTAGGCTACTAGTCGAAAAAGCGCCCGCACTTCCTGCAAGGGATCATAAATTAGTGTTTGTGGTGTTGGAATACATACACTCCCTAACTTGTGTGTGTGGATCGAACACTTTTTACTTGCATACTTACCTGAGATTAGGCCAACATTAAGATGTTAAGCCCAATAGAAAGGATGCAAGCATGCAAAAAAAGGGTGACGTGTCTCAGCTCCCTGTGCACCCCTCCTTGAGAACAGATCTAGTGATACCACCGATTAGGTGTACCATGGTACCAATACATGGTATCACCTCTAAAAAGTCATGAAAAATTCTGAAAATAATTCACAACATTGACAACACATGTATGTACCATACGATACAAATTTTCAAATCTAAATTCAATCCACAACTCGAGAAATAAGAAAGACAAATCCTACTGTGAATAGTACCAGTTGGATACTATTTGCTCCAGATTTGAATTTGGTACTATTCACAAGAAGATTTATCTTTTTCATTTCTTAAGCTATGGGTGGTATTTGGATTTGAAATTTCTTAGCATTGTAGATACACATAGTGTCAATGTAGTTAAAAATTTTCAAAAAAATTCATGACTTTTTGGAGGTGATACCGTGAGATGGTATCACGGTATCACCTAAGAGGCGGTACCATTGCATACTCTCTCCCCCTCCTTCTTTCCCCTTTTTGGACAGTTTTCCACCATCGTAATTCACCATCATCAAACCCTAATCCTAGAGTCAGTCGAGCCTAGCCACCGCAATGTCGGTGTTGTTGGGAAGCCCAGACCAACTCGATCGCCTAAAGGAGACCACCACAATGTCGGTGTTGTTGAGAAGCCCGAACCAATTCGAGCTCCTGGAGGATGCCACCGCGATGTGGGGAAGCCCTGACTAGTCTGGTGAGAGCGTCGTGAAGGAAACTATCACGGTCTTGGATCTCGGTCGGGGTAGGAAAGGGGATTTGGGAGAGGAATTGGGATGGAGAGGTAGAGATAGAGAAGAACTAGGACTCAGGATGCAGAATTCAATAAGGGAATAGAAATGTTTTGTATCGTTCACCCCTCCCTCGTGCTATTTGGTTGCCTTGTATCGAGACCCCCAAAGTAGCACCGTACAATATGCACATATTAACAGGTTTACATGGCTACTCCAGCCCATACGCGGGACGCAGCCTGGGACTCAACCAACACTTGTGGCTTGGTCCATCTTCATCATGGTGGTTTGCCTTAGGCGGGCACCAGTCGTGACAATGCCCCCTCCTCTAGCGGCAGCTTGACTCGAAGCTGGTTCAACAGGAAACCGGCGACGGAGATCAACAACATCTTCCCAAGTAGTGAGGCACTCCGGAAGACTCGACTAGGTGACACGGATCCGAGGCACAGTAGCAGTGTAGCACCATATCGGACGAGAGCCCGGTCCACCACTAGTGTAGGGACAGGGGAAGTAGAGTCAGCAACTCAAACAGAAATAACTCAAGAATCACCTGATCATTAGGAGGCACGTGGCGTTTGAGCTAAGAGACGTGGATGACCGGATGGATTCGGCTTGAAGCTGGTAGCTTAAGATGATAGGCAACAGTCCCAACGCGCTCCAGCACCTCATATGGTCCAAAGAACTTGAAGGCCAAATTCTGATTCCCCGAGCAGCAATGGAGGTCTGAATGTACGGCTGAAGTTTTTGGTATACCTGATCACCCACGGCTTTAAAACTGGCATTTCGTGAGATTCTTATCCCCCTGGGCTTTCATGTGCTGTTGAGCATGAATTCGACCATGACAACACGATCTTTTAATCAAGTCTCTAGATCAGGGAATGTGCAAGCTATTGAATCCATAATGCCAAAATGCCGAGGAGGATGCCCATACAATACTTCATGGGGTGCAACCCAGAGCAGAGTGGAACGAGGTATTATACAAATACCTGGCGAGGGGAAGCCAGTGAAACCACTTCTTAGGACAGGAATGCACCACACATCTGAGATACGCTTCGAGATATTGGTTTAGGCGGCTCGGTTTGGCCATCCAACTGGGGATGGTAAGCCGAACTCATATGGAGGGCCGTGTCTAAGAGATGAAATAATTTTTTCCATAAAGTGCTAGTGAAAATGCGATCACGGTCGGAAATGAGCACGTGAGGGAGGCCATGTGGACGATAGACTTGACTCATGTACACTTGAGCCACCTGGAACAGATTGAAGGGGTGCGAAAGGGACAGGAAGTGTCCATACTTTCAAAACTTGTCAATGATAACCAGAACAATGTCATGATTGTGTGAGCGGGGCAAACCTTCAATAAAGTCTAGACTCACCGCTGTGCAAGACTGGGAAGGAACAGACAGTGGCTGAAGCAATCCTGGGGCTTTTGACAGGTTCCGGTTTGGCACAGTAGCCCACAGTACAGCTGAGCACATACTACCGCACAATTTGCTTCAGTTTGGCCCAGGCAAAGCATGTCTTGATGCGATGGTAGGTGGCATGAACACCGGAATGGCCACCGATTCTACTGTTGCACAATGCTTGAAGAATATGATTTTGCGCCAACTTCTTGGATCGCACCCCAATGCGGCCCTTGTAGCGCAACAAGCCATCATGTAAGGAGAATCCTGCCTCATTGTTTTACTAGAAGTGACACTCAAGGATGTAATGAGCTGCTGCGCCTGGGGATCATCAAGATAGCCAGCCTGCAAGTTATCCATCCAAGAAGGTATGGAGGAGGAAATGTCGCACAACGAAGGAGGAGGAAGTTGGCGAGACAGGGAATCCACAGCTGCATTGGAAATGCCCTGCTTGTACTGTATTTGGAACTGCGATCCCATCAACTTAACAAAGGCCGTGTGCTAAATACCCGTGTGAATCATCTGATCAGCAAGATGAACTAAGCTCTTGTGGTCCGTGCGAACGAGGAACTCACGGTGCTGTAAATATTTTCGCCATTTCTCCACGGCAAGTATAATGGCAAAGCACTCTTTCTCATAGGTGGACAATACTTGATTGTGAGGACAGAGCCCTTTGCTAAAAAATGCCACCGGGTGTCCCTCTTGCATAAGCAGGGCCCCGATTCCTGTGTTAGTCGTGTCAGTCTCAAGCACAAATTATTTTCCAAAATTGGGCACTGCCAAAACAAGAGCAGCCACCATAGCTTGCTTCGACGTGTGAAAAGCAGTTTATTGATCAGGCCCGCAAGGGAATGGTACTCCCTTTCTGAGCAGCCACCTATTCGACCCCACAAGATTATAGTTCAGGAAATTAAGATTGCAGTTCTTTCGAAATCGTACTAATAGATGCTTGGTTGATTCATTGATACATATTTGGCTTATAAGAAATAAACAAGCGTTCCTTTGAGTACACAGAAACCAATTTAGCTTATTATTTCTTAATTGATCTTAGAAGGTTATGATATAACAGTTTTGGCGCAATATTACTCCCTATATTCAACAATATATTTTATTTTGGGTTTTTACACAGTCTCTGGCACGCAATTTTGATCATTATTTTTATATAAATATGTAATAAACTATTATAAAAGAATTTGTTATAACTAATCTTATGATTCTATTTTTACTTGACCAATTCACAAGTAACCTTGTGGTACTTGTCTTTTTCCAACATAACAACATCCAAAATGGACAAAATTCTAAAATAATATCGATATATTTGTCATAAAAAGTGCAAAATATGAAATCATAAAATATTTACACAAAATCCAAATGAATCAGAGTCGAAAGTTGGGGCTTCGTCACCTAATGTGCGTTGCGTTGGAAAAGGGGCGATGGTGTTGCCATGCGAGGAGAATGGGGCGGCGGTAACGAAGAGGAAGAGACGATTGTCTAGTGGGCCACATGTTTAAACGATGGGTTTCCGTAGTTTTTTCATGGGCCCAACAAAAGCCCACCCGGCCCGTAAGACCAGAAAAAGGCATCGCCGCGACCGCCGCTCTCGGAGCCATCTGCCGGCCGCCGGCGCCGACAATCTGCACGCGGTATCCCGCCCCCGTCGCCGCAGCTTCTCTCCGAAGGTCGGCCTATCTGGAACCCTACCAGCCCTTCACTGTTCCATGCCGTGTTAATCTAAGCTAATTGGTGCTAATAACGAGGTCGGGCCTCGTGGGGGTTGGAGCTGGATTGCTCCGTGTATGCAGAGGAAGCCAGCATGATCCCCTCCGTAGTGATAATGCTAATCACAAGGTTATAGGTCGTGGCTTCGAGCTGGCATGTTTCATCAGGGTAGAGCAACATCCATTTCGCAAGGATCTCGTGATTGAGGAGGCACTTGTGACTAATATGACCCTTGGAAAAAAGAACTACTTCCATGGAACCCATAAGGCCATAACAGTCACCTTCTGGCCTGTGGAGACATCATTACTTCTTTTAACATCAAGCAGTGTGTGTGAAATTATGAACAACACAATGTTTTCGTGGACTGGGTTACTTCAAATTTCAGGTTGTCGCTCTATCTCCCTCTAAGAGCAACTCTAGCAGATTCCCTAAATCCCCTCAGTCTTTAAAAAAACTGCTATTATAAAGAATAGAGGGCAAAATTCTACTCTAGCAGATTCCCTAAACCTCCCTCTATCCCTAAAAATTTTAAAGGGCACTTTAAAAACTGAGGTCTAGCCTTTATATTTAGAGGAAAGAGGAGGCTTTTTACAGTGCACTGTATCTACTATTTTTTTTGGCGCCATGACATTTCCGCTCTCCCGCGGCCCCTGCTCCCTTCCCCCCCGCCGCCGGCCGCTGCTCCCATCTCCCCGCGCCGCCCCTGCTCCCTTCCCCCACGCCGCCGGCCGCTGCTCCCTTCCCCCGCGGAGGTGCGCGACGCGGCCAACCGCGCGCTCGCCGTCGCCGCCCGCGGCCGCTCGCGGTGGAGCCGCGCCATCCTCGCCTCCCGCGCCTCCTGCAGCCGCCGACACATCCGCCCCCGCCCCTGCCCCTGCCTTGCCGCCGCCGCCGGAGCCGGGCGCGACCTCCAGCAGCTCGAGATCCCCAGGGGCGCAGGCGCCGGTGCTGGCGAGGAAGGCGAAGGCGCTGGTGCTGAGCGGGGCGTGGGGCGGGGCGCCGGTGCTGAGCGGGGCGGCGGCGCGCAGCGCGGAGCGGCGGAGGGCCGGAGCGGCGGCGCGCGGGGCAGGGCGGCGGAGGGCCTGAGCGGGGCGGCGGAGGGCCGAGCGGCGGGGCGGCGGCGCGCAGCGCGGAGCGGCGGAGGGCCGGAGCGGCGGCGCGCGGGGCAGGGCGGCAGAGGGCCTGAGCGGGGCGGCGGCGCGCAGCGCGGAGCGGCGGAGGGCCGGAGCGGCGGCGCGCGGGGCAGGGCGGCGGAGGGCCTGAGCGGGGATTTTTTCTGTTTGTTTTGCAATTATAAAGGCTGCAGTTTAGGGAGTCTGAGTTTGTACACTTCCTCTATAGTCTTTAAAATTTTTTAGGGAGTCCTTTTTAACAGTTTTAAAGACTCTCTTTTTAGGGAATCTGCTAGAGTTGCTCTTATATACGTTTGTTGCGACAAATGATCTCCCTGGCATCCTCATGCACAACTATCTCCATGGGTGGCACAACTAATGGAGGCACGAGGAGAGTGGATATGTCTAGTTGTCATACACGCTCCTTGTCGATTACCCCCTTTCGAAACATTGCCTTGCACAATATGTCTAGTTCTCATATATCGGCATATTGTTAGCTCATTGGAGAGTAGCTAGCAAGCTAGCATCGTCGGTAGCCAATGGCCGCTCTAGGCGCATCTTGCCTCGTCGGCCCCGTCCCGTTCAAGGACGTCGTCGACGACAACGATCACCACATCTCCCCGTCCGAAGAGTACGCGGACATCATCTCCACCATGCCGAGCGCCACCCTACTTGGCGTCCTCATGCGCAACTACCGGGGCGCCTGGATGGTCCACGAAATGGTCACGGGGGCCCTAGCCGTCGAACGGCACTTCGCCCCGCGCCTCGGCGACGTGCTCCTGGCGAGCCCGCCCAAGTGCGGCACGACGTGGCTCAAGGCGCTGTCCTTCGCCACCATGGCGCGGGCAGTGTACCCGCCCTCCGGCGGCGCCGTCGCCGAGCACCCGCTCCTCCGCCTCAACCCGCACGACTGCGTCCCGTTCATGGACGACCTGTTCAGCGCCGGTCAGGAAGCCAAGTTGGAGGCGCTGCCGTCGCCTAGGCTCATGAGCACGCACATGCAGCACCACTTGCTGCCTGCCTCCGTCACCGAAAACCCCGACTGCAAAATCGTCTACGTGTGCAGGTAAAAGGTTTTCTTGTCAGGGTTTTGTACATATTTGGCAGCATAATGAGATGTGCTACAGCTTTGCCGTTAGCCATTACAGATAAGGGTTTTGGTTACCTGGCATTACAGATAACCGGACTTACTAGACGCTCCCCAGAAACATAGATAATGGTAGAAAAATTTCCAGTTTGAATAAGTTTCATATAAATTTGGATAAATTTTGTTAGTTTCAAATTCTATCATTTTAATTTTTGGATTATTTTGAACGGTAAAATTTCAGTTACCTGCCGGTAACCACGGTAACTGGATTTTTTTCCCTTTTTGGTATTTTTTTTTCTTGAAACCGGTAGCCAAAATCTTGTTACAGATTCACCACTGGTCCATCACTGTGATGCAGGCCCCAACACCCCCCCAAATAGAATACGTAACAGAAATTTCGCTTAATGGCAACATTTTAAAAAGCTTTCTTTTATTCAACAAGCAATTTTCCAAGTATTATATATTCTTGTAAGCATGCAGGGAGCCCAAGGATATGCTCGTTTCGCTATGGCACTTCGTCAAAAGCTTCATGCCTGCAGACAGCACGTTCACGTTCTCCGACCTGTTCGAGTGTGCGTGCGAGGGCAAGACCCAAAACGGCCCCGTCTGGGACAACATCCTCGGCTACTGGAGTGAGAGCAAAGCCAGCCCGGAGAGGGTCCTCTTCCTGAGGTACGAGGAGATGTTGCTTGATCCGGCCGGCACCGTCAGGGAGCTGGCTCGGTTCCTCGGGGTGCCGTTCTCGGCCGCCGACGAGGCGGCGGGTGTGCCGGCGGACATCGTGAAGCTGTGCAGCATCGAGACGATGAAAGGTGTGCACGCGAACAAGACAGGAGCAGCTGGGCTGTTCTTCAAGTTCCCGCACGAATCCTTCTTCAGGAAAGGGGTGACGGGAGACTGGGTGAACCATATGACTCCGGAGATGGCGCAGCGCTTCGACGCCATCATCGAGGACAAGTTCCGTGGGTCGGGTTTGACTTTCAAGTCTTGACTCAGCCAGAGGAAAGGATGTGTTGGTTTTAGTCTATGTACCGAAGACCTGTTGCCTATGATCTATTGAGTATAGTTACAAAGATTTAATGGTTGTGCTTTAGTTAGATCCAGTTATAATAATCTATTGGTTTTGAATTATTTAGATACAGTTATGAAGATCTATCGGTTATAATTCATTAATAATAAAAAGTCCACCAGATTAATGACCGAATGTCTTTTTAAGGAGTTTCTAATATGTCTTGTCTTTTATTTGTTAAACCGTACTCATGTATATGTTCATAGACTGAAGTTGTGTCTGGCTATGCCAAGTATTAACCACCTGTTGTTTGCGGATGATTCGCTACTGGTCATCAAAGCTAATGATGATTATGTGCAGGCAATCAATGATGTTCTGGTACGCTATGAGCTAGTGGTGCGCGGCCAAGTCACCAATCGAGAAAAGTCATCCATCCGGTTAAGTAAGAATACACCGAGAGGTGTCAAGGAGAGGATCATGTAGAGGTTGAATATGAGAACTGAAGGAGAGGACCATGCTGTTCACCGGTGTTGTTGGGCGCGGGGAAGGACAGATCGACTAGGAGTACATTAAGCAGGCACATGACTACTAATTAATCAAGCACGTATCACGTGCGTGCATTCACCAAGGCTAAACCTCGATTGTGGCTACTCCAGATCCATCGTTTCCGGCGGTCTGTATGGATCGATGCACGTCAAAGACTATCCCATCGACGTGCTTGCCCCATCAGCGAACGGAAGGGCATCCAGTACTATATGCGTTTGAGTGTCTCGTGAAGGGGCTATTAGTTGTTCTCATATATTTTTTCCCCGATTTGAGTACCGAATCATCGTGACAAATTTCGAACTCTTTTATTTCTGATGTACTATCGTTTAGTCTATTCTTTAGATAAAGGAGAAGATCTCTCCCATATATCGATCAATGCGCATAACATTTGATTTTATTCCAAACAACATCTAAGTTATTAAAGCTGAACAAATCAGTTCGCATGAGAGAAAACAAATTTTGGTCAGCTTGAGCGAACCAACTACAGCAACGAAAAATTAAAGGTTAAAATACCTATGACGCTATCAAGGATCGAAACTAAGTTCAACCAGTGAATATCAGAACAAGAGTATTCACTCGACGAAGCGGATCGCCACCTTTTAAGACAATGAACTCAAGAAGGAGAGGACACATATGTTAGAAATCAGTCCACGTGGCCCATGTGAATGAGGCCTATTTCTAAAGTTGGAAAGTCGTTTAATCCCATATTGCTAAGATAAAGAGGTTGAACCAACATATAAGGTAGAATTCATCTCTTTCACTAAAATATGAGACAAATGACATATAACACTTGAGCTAAACACAAACACATGTGCGGCAGCAGCGTGGCAATAAGCACACAAAATTCATTAGCACACAAAATTCACTTATTTCTTTTGCCAAATTTTGCGGTTATCTTCTCATTTAAATGGTTTAATTCGGTGTTAATTCCATCAGTCATTGATAGACATTGAAGGAAATTAAATAATACGACTACTAGTAATTAAACAGCTGTTAACTTAGCCGTTATTGATGTGAAACTGCAGCTATATTATGTAAAAACATCCACGTTACTCGGTAACTGAATCTCTCCATCCCTCCGACGGTCGACGCGCGCGAGCAGTGGTGCCGGCGGCGACCGCACAGCAGCGAAGTCAAGCTGCTAACCAGACCAACCAACGGAGGAACCTAGTAAATGACAGGACCCAACCACGGACGGGGTAATCTAACCTCGCAATCATACTGCAGTTTTGTGCACGCTCTGGAACAGGACATATACCAATTCACAATTGGGAATTGATAAAGGATAATTTGTAATTGAAGTCGATGTAATCCCTCCTTCAGAATTACTTAGCGTATTTTGATGATCTTAATTTAACTTTTAACTAATAATTAAGCCAATAATATTATTAGTTATATGATATAAAATTGATATTATTAAATTCTTATTTAATTTTTTTTATAGTTGTGATATTGTAACTATCAACGAAATATTGTATAAGAGATTATGGCCAAATCATGAATAGATAGTCAAAATAGGCCTTATAACTTTGAACAAAGGGAGTATGTGCATCCTTATTCTTAGTTGTATAAAATTTTCATAAGTTTTAGTCACCTAAAATTATATAGTGCTTAGCCTAAAAGTAGGAAAAACGGAGTCTAAAACTACGGTTTGTAAAGTGAGCAATTTTAGCAAGGCGTTACTACAAATTTTACCATATAGGTTATATGTTATATGTTATATATGAAGTGGGGTGGGACGAGAATGGTTAATTGTTGATCCAAAAGCTTAGAGAGGTAGCTTAGATTTACAAAAATCTCATGCAACTTAGAATTAGAAAATACCTTCTAAAAAAACTAAAAATAAGTCGCAGATATATAACATGTTATAATATGTGTGTTTGAAATGATTTCATTTTTGATCCTTCAGTTATTGTCAAAGTCTAAGTTTAGTCGCTCAATTCTATCCCGGATATTTTTGGTTCCTCGGGTGTTAAAATCGTCTAGATTTGATCTCTCGTCACGCTGAAAGCAGTACACAAATTGTCATAACTTTTTTTTTGCAATCGTACACATTATAGCATGTTGCACTTCAGATATTTAAAAATTTACAAATGCATTTCCAAATCCACGCCTAACCGTAGATAATCTGCACTAATTGAGAAAAGAACTACCTCGATATTGTCTCCGGTGGGTTTTGGGTGCCGTCTTTTGCAGGTTGCTCTCCTTCTGGTCCGGCGAGGTGCCATGTCCATCTTGGCGGTGAGGTTCTTCCTCCCTGCCTTTTTGGGGCGAAGCCCCGGCCGATGCACCTTCTTCGTGTTTCAAGATCTGTCTCCCGAGGCGGACGATTATTGCGGCTGCTCAACGGACCGTGTGTCCTATTGTTGCTTGCGGGGAGGAAGCCAAGATTTGGAAGATGGTGCGTCGTTTCCTCTGGCTGGAGCGGCGGCAGCAGGCCGGCCTCACCCTCATCGGCGGCTTCCGAAGCGGCGGAGAAGTCGGCCCTAGGGGCCTTGTTGCTATTTTCTATTTCTGTATGGACCTGTGTGCATGTTTTCCTTAACTTTTATCAGAAATGGAATTGAAATGCCCTTGGGGTGTTTCTTTCAAAAAAAAAGAACTACCTCGATATCGAAACGGAAAGGCTATTATACAAGCGATTATGTGGGGTCCGTCTGCACGTCACATGGTACACAAGCCTCATACTTTTTCGTTAATTTTATTTTTACAACCGTGTCGTGCCTTCTTCGCAGCACATGCCAACGCCGCAGCTTTTCTCGCACCCCCACCAAAGGTTAGTGAAACTCTAACCCTAGTTTGGACTTTTGTTGTTTTTTCTTTGAGTTTTCGTGATTTAAGCTACTATGGTTCATTTGTATGTTTTTGAAATTTCACAAGTTCATACTCTCTCAGCTGAAAGTTGCTATTTAACGATGACATGGCACCTGGGTATCGTCAACGAGGACAATACCGGCCCTCTGGACATAGGGTGGGCCCGGCCGACTACTCGGAGTCCGACTTCTACACAGGGACGCCTTATCGACTTGGAGTACAAGACAGTGATAAATACTTACCCGACAACCCCGGATTCAGTTGTAACTAATTAGGAAATCAATATGTAAACTAATCCGGACTCTTGTAACCCTACCCGGTCACCTATATAAGGCCAGGTAGGGATCTCCCGATCGACATGCTCTCACAAGCAATCACGTAGACTCATAAGTTCTCATATTCTCAAACATCCATAGCCCTAGGCAACCGAGAGATCTGTTCTCGAGGTCTTGCGGCACTCGGGATACAAGCAATATCCGCCACCAAACACAGGACGTAAGGTATTACCTCCTCTTAAGGGTCTGAACCTATCTAAATTTTGTCTCTCGTGTGCACCCATCTAGATCTGTTGTACGTACGCTGCCCCGCATTCATTATTGCCGGATTATAACACCGACACTATTCGTTATGGAAGTTTTGCCCGAGTGAAAAATAGAAGAAGAAAAAAAAAGACAGAGAAAACACTATGCTGATAGGCGACACTTACTATTTCAATCTTTTATTTTAAAAAATATTTAAAGTGGTCGGACCCACATGCCAATGAAATGAATTTTAGTTCCATTTTTAAAACTATGTCTGATTTGCGGCCCCATGTTTCAGTCACTTATTGATGTTTCCATCAAATGATGTATGGGTTAATGTTGAGAAATTTGTCTATTAATGTTGAGAGATTTGTCTATGGATCTCTTCAGTAAATGGTGCACGGTATGTTATTGTCATGGAGCAATGTCAATTACTTGAGCAATGTCGTCATACCAAACATGATTTCATTTTTACTACTTTGAGATGCAAGGTTTTTCAATAGGTCCATCGCTGGTTGATGTTTTGCAATATGTTGGAATTTCTTCTTACTATTGTATATTTATTTACCAAAGTCAAAAAGATTTAAAATCTCGTATGTACACATCGGTAATATTGTTGGAGGAGGGTCCCCGTGCTACTCCGAATCGACGCTGTTTAGGAGCACTGCAACGCTATTAAGGTTCTCATCGACACTCCCCTTCGTCGGGGCTGTCTCCGACGAGCCCACTCTCCGTCGTCAGGGCCGTCTCCGACGAGCCCAAGCTCCGCGTCGGGGCTGTCTCCGACGCGCCTACTCCCCATCGTCGGGGCTGTCTCCGACGAGCCCGCCCTCCGCGTCAGGGCTGTCTCCGACGAGCCCGCCCTCCGCATTAGGGTTGTCTCCAACGAGCCGACATGCGGGGCCGTCACATTCTCCAAGAAGATTCTCCTAAAGATGCCCGGGAATATTCTCCCAATATCCTCCAAGGATGGGCGAATGACCATAATGCCCTTGTAAATTCCCTCTCATATGAGGGCAAAATTGTAATCCTCCATTTTTCCCTCCCTCAAATCCTATAAATACCCCCCTGGGGGTAGTGTTAGGGGCTCTCTCTTCTCATTTGTGAAGCTCTCAATTCCACATTTTAACACGAATACCGAGTTACGTTGACGACTGCCTGACGCGTCGTTTTGGCTTCTCGCTCGTTTTCCCCTCGCACGCCCGGAGGTCGTTGTAACCGACCGGAGGTGCCACAAATCTATTGTCTAGACTTATATCTACGACAGTTGGCGCTAACCGTGGGGACACGGGCAAGAAGTCATGTAAACCAGGATGATCTTCGACGCTTCCGCGTCAAGGTTCCGGTCGACGTTCCCCGCGTCCGCGTCGGGGTTCACCTCAACTGAGCTGAACCTCGACGCTGTCGAAAGGAGCCCAAGGAAAAGGGCAATGTCTGCGCGTCGCTCGCGTTCGGCTGCCTCTGCTCGAGCTCGCCGACACGCCGCACACGTCCGACACGCCGCGCACGTCGCCCGCGCGTCGGGCGCACGTCGCGCGCCTTCGCCCGCACGCTTCCGCGTCTGCCCTCGGCAACACCAAGGGCTCGTCATTGACATCGTCCTTGTCCATGTTGTCCGCGCGTCGCCCGCGCGTCGCCAGCACGTCGTCCGCTCGTCGCGCGCGCTGTCCGCTCGTCGCACGTGAACTTCCCGGTCGGTCACCCATCCCCAAATTGCTTCAAACCAAGCACTCTTAACTTCGGAGTTCTGATGGGATCCGGTGCTTTAGTGCCCCGACGTCGCGCGCGCATCGCCCCCACATCGCGCGCGTTCGCCCGCCCGTCGGCCGCACGTCGTCCGCGCATCGCACACATCTCGCGCGCGCGTCGCCTGCACGTCGTCCGCTCATCGCACGTGAACTTCCCGGTCGGTCACCCATCCCCAAATTGTTCCAAGCCAAACACGCTTAACTTCGAAGTTCTGATGGGATCCGATGCTTTAGTGCCCCGACGTCGCGCGCGCGTCGCCCCCACATCACGCGCGTTCGCCCACCCGTCGGCCGCACGTCGTCCGCGCGTCGCACACACCTCGCGCGTGTGTCGCCTGCACGTCGTCCGCTCGTCGCGCGCGTCGTCGGCTCGTCGTGCGCGAACTTCCCGGTCGGTCACCCATCTCCAAATTGTTCCAAGCCAAGCACGCTTAACTTCGGAGTTCTGATGGGATCCGGTGCTTTAGTGCCCCGACGTCGCGCGCGCGTCGCCCCCACATCGCGCGCGTTCGCCCGCCCGTCGGCTGCACGTCGTCCGCGCGTCGCACACACCTCACGCGCGCGTCGCCTGCACGTCGTCCGCTCGTCGTCCGCTCGTCGCGCGCGTCGTCCACTCGTCGCGCGCGTCGTCCGCTCGTCGCGCGTGAACTTCCCGGTCGGTCACCCATCCCCAAATTGTTCCAAGCCAAGCACGCTGAACTTCGGAGTTCTGATGGGATCCGGTGCTTTAGTGCCCCGACGTCGCGCGCGCGTCGCCCCCACATCGCGCGCGTTCGCCCGCCCGTCGGCCGCACGTCGTCCGCGCATCGCACACATCTCGCGCGCGCATCGCCTGCACGTCGTCCGCTCGTCGCGCGTGAACTTCCCGGTCGGTCACCCATCCCCATATTGTTCCAAGCCAAGCACGCTTAACTTCGGAGTTCTGATGGGATCCGGTGCTTTAGTGCCCCGACGTCGCGCGCGCGTCGCCCCCACATCACGCGCGTTCGCCCACCCGTCGGCCGCACGTCGTCCGCGCGTCACACACACCTCGCGCGCGCGCGTCGCCTGCACGTCGTCCGCTCGTCGCGCGCGTCGTCGGCTCGTCGCGCGCGAACTTCCCGGTCGGTCACCCATCCCCAAATTGTTCCAAGCCAAGCACGCTTAACTTCGGAGTTCTGATGGGATCCGGTGCTTTAGTGCCCCGACGTCGCGCGCGCGTCGCCCCCACATCGCGCGCGTTCGCCCGCCCATCGGCCGCACGTCGTCCGCGCGTCGCACACACCTCGCGCGCGCGTCGCCTGCACGTCGTCCGCTCGTCGTCCGCTCGTCGCGCGTGAACTTCCCGGTCGGTCACCCATCCCCAAATTGCTCCAAGCCAAGCACGCTTAACTTCGGAGTTCTGATGGGATCCGGTGCTTTAGTGCCCCGACGTCGCGCGCGTCGCCCCCACATCGCGCGCGTTCGCCCGCCCGTCGGCCGCACGTCGTCCGCGCGTCGCACACACCTCGCGCGCGTTGCCTGCACGTCGTCCGCTCGTCGCGCGCGAACTTCCCGTGCCCCGACGTCGCGCGTGCGTCGCCTCCACGTTGCGTGCGTTCGCGCGCACGCTTCCGCGCCCGCTCTCGGCGACACCAGGGGCTCGTCATCGACATCGCCCTCTTCTACGCTCTCAGGCTTGGCGTCCTCCGTGCCCGCTCTCGGCGACACCAGGGGCTCGTCGTCGACATCGCCCTCGTCCATGCTCAGGAGCTTGGCGTCCTCCGCGCCCGCTCTCGGCGACACCAGGGGCTCGTCGTCGACATCGCCCTCGTCCATGCTCGGGGCTTGGCGTCCTCCGCGCCCGCCCTCGGCGACACCAGGGGCTCGTCATCGACATCGCCCTCGTCTACGCTCTCAGGCTTGGCGTCCTCCGCGCCCGCTCTCGGCGACACCAGAGGCTCGTCGTCGACATCGCCCTCGTCCATGCTCTCGGGCTTGGCGTCCTCCATGCCCACCCTCGGCGACACGAAGGACTCGTCGTCGACATCGCCCTCGTCCACGCTCTCGGACTTGGCGTCCTCTGCACCCGGCCTCGGCGACACCAGGGGTCTGTCATCGACATCGCCCTCGTCTACGCTCTCAGGCTTGGAGTCCTCCGCGCCCGCCCTCAGCGACACAAGGGGCTCATCGTCGACATCGCCCTCGTCCATGCTCTCGGGCTTGGCGTCCTCCGTGCCCTTCCTCGGCGACACGAAGGACTCGTCGTTGACATCGCCCTCGTCCACACTCTCGGACTTAGCGTCCTCCGCGCCCGCCCTCGGCGACACCAGGGGCTCGTCATCGACATCGCCCTCGTCTACGCTCTCAAGCTTGGCGTCCTCCGTGCCTGCCCTCAGTGACACTAAGGACTCGTCGTCGACATAGCCCTCGTTCACGCTCTCGGGCTTGGTGTCCACCGCGCCCGCCCTCGGCGAGAGCAGGGGCTCGTCATCGACGTCACCCTCGTCCACGCTCTCGGGCTTGGCATCCTCCGCGCCCGCCCTCGGCGGCACCAGGGGCTCGTCGTTGACATCGCCATCATGCACGCTCTCCGACTTGGCATCTTCTGCGCCCGTCCTTGACGATACCAGGAGCTCGTCGTTGACATCGCCATCACGCGCGCTCTCGGACTTGGCGTCTTCTGCGCCCGTCCTCGACGATATCAGGGGCTCATCAACATCGCCCACGCCCCACGCGCTCAGTTGCCTACGAGATTGCGGCTCGCTCGCTCGCCTGCGCACCCTCGGCGACACTAGGGGCTCCTCATCAACATTGCCCGTGCATGCGCTCAGACTTAATTGTCCTCCGCCCTACCCTTGGCGACATCACGCGAGCTCGACGTCATCAATAGCCGCACAGGTTCAGGCTTGGTGGCCTCAATGGCTATTCTCGGCAACATCGCTCGAGCCTGACGTCAACATTGTCAGGGCATGACTGCGCCACCTGCGAGCGTGTGTTCGGACTTGCATACGAGCACACTCACCCTCGGTGACATCGTGCGACCTCGTCATCCTGGTGACCACCTGCCACTTTAGACTGTGCGTCCTTCGCTCCTATCGTCGTCAACTCTGCACGGGATCGATATCGACATCAGTCACACGCACGTCCGCATTGCCCATGCCGCTTCGACCAAGCATGTCAGCAGCGGACATCTATGTTAGCGTCACCACACTTCATCCACAAGTGTAGACAACTCTGTCTCAGCAAAGGGCTTAACGCGTCGACATGGCTCAAGCTCCCCGTGTCGTCAAGCCATCTCCGTCCGGGATAGAGTGTCCCTTCCCTCCGGGGTCATGCGACGATAAGCTCCCCGCGATGTCGAGCCATCTCCGTCCGGGATAGAGTGTCCCTTCCCTCCGGGGTCGTGCGACGATAAGCTCCCCGCGATGTCGAGCCATCTCCGTGCGGGATAGAGTGTCCCTTCCCTCCGGGGTCGTGCGACAATAAGCTTCCCGCGATGTCGAGCCATCTCCGTCCGGGATAGAGTGTCCCTTCCCTCCGGGGTCGTGTGACGATAAGCTCCCCGCGATGTCGAGCCATCTCCGTCCGGGATAGAGTGTCCCTTCCCTCCGGGGTAGTGCGACGATAAGCTCCCCGCGAGGTCGAGCCATCTCCGTCCAGGATAGAGTGTCCCTTCCCTCCGGGGTAGTGCGACGATAAGCTCCCCGCGACGTCGAGCCACCTCCGTCCGGGATAGAGTATCCCTTCCCTCTGGGGTCGTGCGACGATAAGCTCCCTGCGATGTCGAGCCATCTTCGTCCGGGATAGAGTGTCCCCTCCCTCCGGGATTGCGTGATGGTAAGCTCCCGCGACGTCGAGCCACCTTCGTCCGGGATAGAGTGTCTCTTCCCTCCGGGGTTGTGTGACGATAAGCTCCCCGCGATATCGAGCCATCTCCGTCTGGGATAGAATATCCCTTCCCTCCGAGGTCGTGCGACAGTAAGCTCCCCGCGACGTCGAAACAGGCATATATACATCAAAGTAAGGCAGAAATGTTCTTGCACGCACCATCGAGCACCAAGTGTTTGCCACCGTCGAGTGTCATGTGTTTGTCACCATCGAGTGATCAATTATTTGTTGCCATCGAGCGCCAAGTGTTTGCCACCATCGAGTGTCATGTGTTTGTCACCATCGAGTGACCAATTGTTTGTCGCCATCGAGCGTCAAGTGTTTGCCACTATCGAGTGTCATGTGTTTGTCGCCATCGAGTGACCAATTGTTTGTCGCCATCGAGCGCCAAGTGTTTGCCACCATCGAGTGCCATGTATTTGTCGCCAACGAGTGACCAATTGTTTGTCGCCATCGAGCGCCAAGCGTTTGCCACCATCGAGTGTCATGTGTTTGTCGCCATCGAGTGCCAAGTGTACCGCATGTGCCTCAATGCCCTCCATGGGCACGGTTCATGTGTACCTCATCACCTTCCATCTTGCCAAGGGGCTCCCCCACAAACAAAGCCGAGCGGCCGGCATCATTGTCTCGCTTGGTGTCTACATGCTCCGCCCGGCGTCGACATGTCCCATCCGGCATCGACATGCTCCGTCCAGTGTCAACACACTCCACCCGGCGTCGACGTGTTCCGTCCGGCGTCGACATACTCCGCCGAAGTCGACATGCACCTCGGTGTCGACATACTCCACTGAAGTCGACATGCTCCGTAGCGTCGACGTGTTCCGTCTAGCGGCGACATACTCCGCCAAAGTCGACATGCGCCTCAGCATCGACATGCTCCTTCCAGCAACGACACTCCGCCCGGCGTCAACACGCTCCGCCCGGCGTCGACGTGTTCCGTCCGGCGTCGACATACTCCGCTGAAGACGACACGCTCTTCAGCATCGACATGCTCCATCCGGCGTTGACACTCCGCCCGCCGTCGACATGTTCCGTCCAGTGGTAACATACATCGCCGAAGTCGACATGCTCCTGGCGTCGACGTGTTCCGTCCAGCGTCGACATTCTCCGCCGAAGTCAACATGCTCTTTAGCGTCAACATGCACCTCGGCGTTGACATACACCACCGAAGTCGACATGCTTCTCAGCGTCGACATACTCTGCCGAATTCGACATGCACCTCGACGTCGACATACACCGCCGAAGTCGACATGCTCCCCGGCGTCGACATGTTCCGTCCGGCGGCGACATACTCCGCCGAAGTCGACATGCGCCTCAGCGTCGACATGCTCCTTCCAGCAACGACACTCCGCCCGGCGTCGACGTGTTCCGTCCGGCGTCGACAGACTCCGTCGAAGTCGACATGCTCTTCAGCGTCGACATGCTCCGTCCGGCGATGACACTCCGCCCGACGTCGACACGCTCCACCCGGCGTCGACGTGTTCCGTCCGGCGTCGACATACTCCGCCGAAGTCGACATGCTCTTCAGCGTCGACATGCACCTCGGCGTCGACATACACCACCGAGGTCGACATGCTTCTCAGCGTCGACATACTCTGCCGAATTTTGACATGCACCTTGACGTCGACATACACCGCCGAAGTCGACATGCTCCCCGGCGTCGACGTGTTTCGTCCGGCAGCAACATACTCCGCCGAAGTCAACATGCGCCTCAGCGTCGACACGCTCCTTCCGGCAACGACACTCCGCCGGCGTCAACACGCTCCACCCGGTGCCGACATGTTCCGTCCGGCGTCGACATACTCCGCCGAAGTCGACATGCTCTTCAGCGTCGATATGCTCCGTCCGGCGTTGACACTCACCCCATCGGTTGCCTCACGGCTTGAGCTGGGCCATGGCCCAAAGTGGGTAGGAAAGGTTCAGCCCGGGGAAGAAGAAAAAGGAAAAGAAGAAAAAAGAGAAGAAAAATAAGGGAATAGGAGGAGGGCTCGTCGTCGATCCGGCCTGCGCACCAACCCCTTGGGATTAGTGTGCCGGCTCGGACGGGCGCTGTTCGACCGCCCCAACCGGCAATGGGCTACTGTTGGAGGAGGGTCCCCGCGCTACTCCGAATCGACGCTGTTCAGGAGCACTGCAACGCTATTAAGGTTCTCATCGACACTCCCCTTCGTCGGGGCTGTCTCCGACGAGCCCACTCTCCGTCGTCAGGGCCGTCTCCGACGAGTCCAAGCTCCGCGTCGGGGCTGTCTCCGACACGCCTACTCCCCGTCGTCGGAGCTGTCTCCGACGAGCCCGCCCTCCGCGTCAGGGCTGTCTCCGACGAGCCCGCCCTCCGCGTCAGGGTTATCTCCAACGAGCCCACATGCGGGGCCGTCACGTTCTCCAAGAAGATTCTCCTAAAGATGCCCGGGAATATTCTCCCAATATCCTCCAAGGATGGGCGAATGACCATAATGCCCTTGTAAATTCCCTCTCATATGAGGGCAAAATTGTAATCCTCCATTTTTCCCTCCCTCAAATCCTATAAATACCCCCCTTGGGGGTAGTGTCAGGGGCTCTCTCTTCTCATTTGTGAAGCTCTCAATTCCACATTTTAACACGAATACCGAGTTACGTTGACGACTGCCTGACGCGTCGTTTTGGCTTCTCGCTCGTTTTCCCCTCGCACGCCCAGAGGTCGTTGTAACCGACCGGGGGTGCCACAAATCTATTGTCTAGACTTATATCTACGACAAATATCATGTAGGCCTGCTTGACAGTGTGCATCCTAGGATGCAGAAGCCGGAAGAGTGATCTTTACCAGTATCTAAAACAGTTTTGCTAGTGCTTGAAATCTTAACAAATCTCAGTCAATCTTGAGTCCATTCGATGGAGATCCAAGGGTTGGAAAGAAGTGACCCTATGCAGTAGACAATCTCATCTAAAAAATGTAGGTCTGCTTAATCAGTCAGCTTAAGCAGTGTACCTTTTTCCAAAATCTTGTATGTACACATCAACAATACCATGCAGCCAACCAGCAGGTGCTTCTCGGCTGCTGGCTTAATCAGGCATCAGCAATATGAGCCTGAAGCCTTGTTAGAAAGGAGGGGACTGGGGCCATCGAGTCGGCTCCACACATTGCGGCTGTGGATACTAAGAGCATCTCTAGCCCATCCCCTAAATTCCTTTAACTCCCTAAAAACTGAAATTTTAGGGAGTTATCCCCATCTAGCCCTTCCCCTAAATTTTTTTAACTCCCTAAAATTTGAGGATGGCCCCCTATACTTCCCTCTCTTCTGCTCAAATTTGAGGAATAGCTTTGGCTCCCCTATATTCTCCCTATCGCTCCTTTTTTTGGCGGGAGCAAATGTCAGTGCTCAACCGTCCCCCGCCGCCGCCCCGTATCACCTCCCCGGCGTCACCTCCGACCTCGCGCCGCCCCTCCTCCACGCCTTCTTCCTCTGCTCCCTCGCCCTCCTCCACGCCGGCCGCCTCTCCGTCGCCTCCCACCTCGCCTCCACCCTCCCGGAAGCCTCCCCTCCCGCACCGCTCCTCCGCCGCCTCATCCCGGCCCTCGCTTCCTCGGGCCTCGCCGCCGCCGGGGAAGCGCGGCCCGACCCACTGCCAAGCTCGCCCGCGCCCGAGCCTTCTTGAAGCCCGCCTTCGACCTCCGCCGGCGCCCGAGCCGAGCTCGTCCCCTCCGCCGGAGACGCGCGCGCCATCGACCGCATCGCCCGCGCCGATTCAATCGGAGCGCCGCACCGCCGGCCTCCTTGAAGCCCCGCCACCGAGTCTCCTTAAAGCCCCGCCGCCGAGCCCTCTTCACCGAGCTATTCGGCCTTCCCCGCCACCAACCTCCGGAGCTGCCGCCTTCCCAAGCTCCAGTGGTGGCGCGGACGGGGACGGGGAGGCCGGCGAGGAGGGGAACGCGGCGGCAGCCATCACGCGGGGGAGGGGCAGCTGGCGGCGGTGGGGAGCGGGGGAGGAGCTCGCCGACGCCGGTGGGGAGCGGGAGGGGCAGCTGGCGGCGGTGGGGAGCGGGGGAGGAGCTCGCCGACGCAGGTGGGGAGCGGGAGGGGCAGCTGGCGGCGGAGGCGACGCCGGCGGAGGAGCGGGAGGGGGAATGGGGAATTTGGGGACCAGGAGGGGTAGGGATTGAGCCCGTGCTCTCTGCCCCTTTTTATTTTGATTTTTTCTTTTTATTTTGATTGAGAAATAGCAAAAAAAATTATAGGGAGTTGAGTTTAGGGGAAGGACTAGGTGCAAGCTACTCTAACCCCTCAAATTTTGAGGAGTTAAATTTAGGGAGGTAGTATAGGGGGTTAAGTTTTAGGGGAAGGGCTAGAGATGCTCTAACACCCTCACAAAACCACACTACCCCAACAAAACCACACTAAAAAAATTCACAGGAGTCTCATTGATGAATGAATGAGAAGCACACTTGTTTCAAAAAAAATAGAAAGGATCATACAGAGATGCACAAAAAGGATTCTCGAGATGTGTCACTGCCAACAGTAGGATTCGCAGGCTTTGCTTTATTTTTCTGTTAGCAACCCCTAGTCGATTGAACCATCCAGAGAACAATATCCGAGTCGTGATATCCCGATTACAGCAAGTACCGATTACAGAGCTAGGTAGCAGCAAGAAATGGGGAATGAAGACTAGAGCCGGAGGTGGGAAGAAGAAGCAGAGGTAGAAGACAAGAGCCAATAGCCAGATCTAATCAGATAGTTTTTTTCCTTACGCTGCGGTGACTTTAGTACGCAGCGCTGGGACCCCGCATGGGCCTATTGGGCCTCGCGCCGAGTTGCCGCTTCTGCCTGCCGAGTCGCTCGCCCTGCCTGCCGAGTCGCTCGCCGTTGCCGAGTCGCTCGCCCTGCCTGCCGAGTCGCTCGCCGTTCAGCCGAGTTGCTGACAATACCCCCCCCTGAAACACCGGCTTGACCCCAAGCCGGGAGATGAGGGAAGCGACGCCGGAAGTCAGCTTCATCCTTCCACGTGGCCTCACCGGATGGAGTTGAAGATCAGCGACTGAAAGCCTGTTCACGCCTCTGGTTGGTCTGGCGCACCCGTCTGATGTCGAGCCTGTCATCGGTACATAGACGATGGGAGAAATGGCCGCGGAAACTGAACGCGGAGTCTGGATATGAGACTGCAGCTTCAAAACGATTTTGTCGCCGATATCACCAGGACGTTCGCCCCGGTGCTTATCAGGCAACGTGCTTGCACCGCCTAAAAGTGGCCCCATGAGAAGGGACGTCTCAATTTTCCTCAATTCTGTGTCCTGTGGAACAGCAACTGGGGCACCATTCGGATGTGAAACGTAGAACCAAGTATAGATGTGTGGTAGTAGCCGATACCGTCCTAGCAGCAACTGAATAACCATTGGTAGACCCATGTGCAGATGCTCCCAGTCCGACAGATTAGCACCGGAGAATATTGCAGCATAGCACTGGCTTCCGATAAAACCAGCTCGTGTAAGAACTATTGGTCGTTTAACTGCATTGGACATCATCATTCCTTCAGCAGTAGATCTCGCCAATAGCATTCCATAGATACTTGCAGGTAGAACTGTCTGCTGCTTATACTCATTCCCGCCATGCTTGATAGAACTCAGGCCATTTTGAACTACCTTGCGGACATCCAGTAGATCAGCACAAATAGATTCATCACTGGGGGTTCTCGAGTAATCAAGCTCATGACAAGAGACGCTGTGAATTAGTTGACCCAGCAGAACCAGGACGGGGAAACTGCATATCATTAGACCACAAGCAATCTTCAAACAGGTTACTGGATCGCATTTGGTCAATAGAAGGCCAAAAACTGAAGCACCAGCAGTCTCAGGAAGAAGATCAAGTTGATTAAGCACAGCATTAGCTAACAACACAACCCAGTTGCAACTAGTCTGCTTCAGCCCTTGTAAAGGAATGGTGCGTCTCGCTGATTGAAACTGCAGCGTCTTAAGCCCCCAGTCCACTGTCCTCTGACTATGTTCTTCCAGCCACGTGCCATTCGTCAATTGTTGGAAACGGAATTCTCCCCCGTCAGCAGCTCGAACCTGAACAACAAGAGCCAACTCCTGAACCCCTGGCAGGTGGGCGGCCCACTGCGCGCTGATGAAGGATGACGAGCTACTCGAATCGATCAGCAGCAACACTTCCATGCCTTGCGCCCAACTCTGTAACTGGATTGCGCGTGGAGACACACTGCCTTCGTCCAACTGCTGGTGTGGAGCACCTGCCGTCACCGCTTCAACTGGCTCGGACTGTTGCAACTCAAGAATTGGGAGGAACTCTTCGATAAGATGCAAGGGAACTGCAGCTGGGCATTGGTGATCCCGAGCCAATCGCCCCCCACGGATGAAACACAATCCGCGGGCGCGTCGATGGTCCCACACGGTGGTGACGCCGTCTGGCCATGCATCGGCACTGGCCCCTTCAAGGCCACGACGATCCTCAGTGAGCAACGCTTGAACATGTCGGCCCGGAAGCTGTAGCTGAGGGCAGTGGTCCGCCGGACGTGCTGGATGTGTGACAGGAGAGTTGAGTCGCCCCGGTTGGTCCTGATGTTCGCCTGCAATGACCTCCGCCGGAAGCAGCACAACAGAGAACACGGTGTCCCCATCATATGGCCGCTCAGCAGGCCACTCGTCAGGAAAGTGAAACAAACACAGACAAATGAATCTCCTACATGAGCTAAACAGATAGCCCAAGACTGCAAATCTGCAGCATTGTCGCATTACGCTCCTTCATTCCAGCACAACAACAAAGGATCAGTTCACGTTCCATTCTCGATCTCCATACTTGCTACTGGAGAGGCGAAAAACAGATGATTTTCAGGTTATGCCCAGAATTCAGAACTTATGTTTCTGCAGGACTGCAACCACCCCTCTTGATTAAACTGGCTCCGGTTGGAAATTAGGATTGCATTGCTACTAACCAGCAACTTGAAACTTGAAAGTATATTCCTTGCAGGAAGTTCAGCTCTCTATAAACAGTTGATTATAATTCACGTAATATGTTTCTGCAGGACTGCAACCATCCATCTTGATCAAAGTGGCCCGGTTTGGAAATTAGAATTGCATTGCTACTAACCAGCCACTTGAAAGTCTATACCTTGCCAGGAAGTTTAGCTCTCTACAAACATTTGATCATCTTCATGTTCGAAACCGTTGTCGATTCCTTGTAAGCCGACTTCACCATGTATGTCCCCCTCATGTCTGTCAGTTGCGCACACCAACTGATCAGGTACAGCTCCTAGAGTTTATCTCTTCTCTTCAGACAGGGTGAGCAAGTCCTGAATGCTATTGTTCTTGCAATCGTTCGTCAGGCTGCTTCTTTCTGGAAATTGTACTCCACTCACTCAGTCAGGGTCATCCATTCACGATGGTGAAAAGATCAGGGAATTTCCCTACCAAGATTTTGCTGTAGCCACATCCCCAACTGCCTTTGCAATGCTTTGTTAACTAACTAAACATTCTACAGCATCATATTCACGAATCGAGATAAACTATGTAAAATTGAGTTGCGGGCAACAAGAAACCAAGAAACCATCAAGCAAAGCAACCACTCAATCGAAAGCAGCAGCAACAGCCATTTAGGTAGAATTCAACATTGTAGTCACAAACGGTAGCAGCACTTAACAATCTCAAACAAAAATCATGCGTGCGGAGAGTTCAAGGAAATGAAATACAGAGGGCAGGGCCGGCTTCTCAGAGACGGCGTCAGTCCGCGGCGGCGGGGGCGGCGGCCACCTCCACGACGGCGGCGGCGGCGGGAAGGGGCTCCTCGTCCGGAGCTGCGTCGGCCGTTTCACCGGCGGCAACGAGCGTCCAGTCCGCGGGGAGCGCCGGCAGCGGGGGGTACTCCGTGGGGCGGCGCTTGATGTCCCACCGCTGCGTCTTCTTGGGCCGCGTCTTCATGTGGTGCTTGGTCCCCTTCTTCTGCGGCCGCGACGAGCACTCCACCACCAGCGCGCACCCTCCGCCGACCCCGGAGAAGCCCACAGAAGGCGGGGGGGAGTTCCTCGGCGCCGCCGGCGCCGGCGCGGCGGTGCCCGCCAGGAAGGCCGTGACGAGCGACATGTTCGTCGGAATGCCTCTGCGTCTTACGAGCGGAGAGCTATGGAGTGTTTTTTGAAGGAACGATCAAGCATTCCATTATATTAAGATATGCTGGCAAGATCACCAGCAACAGCATTCGTTACAAACTCAGGAAACTGGCCAAACCAAATTACAAATCTACAATTTCCCAAGCCAACACCATGCGCAGCTAAAGTGTGCGCAGCCTCATTACAAGACCTAGGACAAACATTTACAGTTACAGCATCAAACGCAACTCTTAACTGAAGCTTGATGTCCTGAAAAAGAGAACCCAGCGCTGCTGAATTATATTCATCAGAAGAGATCGCCCTCTTCAGCACAGTGGAATCGGTTTCTAAAATGATTCTATTACAGCCCATCTCTGCTGCACCATTTATAGCACTTAGCATAGCTAAAGCTTCAGCGTGAAGAGCATTAGTTAAATACCTCAGATTGCCTGATCCTGCTGCAACTAATTCCCCCAAGTCATTCCTAATTGTGAAACCCCAACCTCCCGTGTTTGTTGCTTCATAGAAGGCGCCATCAGTATTAATCTTCAAGAAACCACATGAGGGGGGGAGACCACTTCTGGATGAGGGGTTTCTTCAGAGTCATCTTCGTGTGCTTTATGTTCCTGAATTCCAGTAAATGGTAGTTAATAGAAGCTACAATAGATTGAGGAGTTCTCAGTTCATTACCTGCAACCACCATGTTTCTTTCATGCCACCAAATCCAGCATAGAATGCACACTTTCAATTGTTGTTCTACCTCCAGCTGGAAAACCTCTTCAAAAAAGTTCAGAGGGTCAAGGCACTGAGAGAGCTTCAATCTGATCTGTTCCATTTGGGCCATTCTCCAAATAATTTTCACTCTTTTGCATCCCAAAAAACAGTGACCACCATCTTCATCAAACCTGCAGCATAAAGGGCAACAAGTATCCACATCCAGACCTCTACGCTTCAATCTTGTTTTGAGAGGGAGGCTGTATGTTGCCATTCTCCACAAAAAATGCCGGACCTTATTCGGAAGAGGCAGTGCCCATAGTTTTTTCCAATTGAAACCATGATGTTCCTCTTTGCTGGCTGAGCTAGATGCCAATCCAGAAGTTGAGTCCCTGCAATTGGAGTCCATTGCCACTTTATATGCTGACTTCACCGAGAAGATCCCTTTCTCATCAAAATGCCAAGCAATGAAATCATTAAAATTCCCATGAACTGGAATTCTCATGATTATCTCTGCATCTTCCGCATTGAAGGTCTGATTTACTAGCTCCATATCCCATGAATTTGTGACTGGATCTATGAGCTGGCTTACTTTTGAAATTAGGTGATTTCCTTTAAGAGAGGTTACCTTCCTAGTTGAGCCTCGAGGGAGCCAAGGGTCTGCCCAAATGTTGATGTCTCTCCCATCTCCTACTCTCCATATAATTCCCTTCTTCAACAGTTGAACACCTTTCAGAATACTTCGCCATGTGTAGGAGATACCGTTGATGGGCCTTGCTTCCAAAATGCTGCTACTAGGATGATATTTAGCTGCAAGAACCCTAGCACACAAAGAGGAAGGATCCTGTAATAGGCGCCATGCTTGTCTTGCAAGCATAGCTATGTTGAAAAAGTGTAAGTCCCTAAAACCCAGGCCACCATCCTTCTTTGGCTTTGATAACTTTTGCCAGGATAGCCAATGGATCTTGTTCTCTTTGTCCGCCTGACTCCACCAAAATCTGTTAACCATTGAGCTGAGATCATCGCATAAGGATTTAGTGATGTCAAAACAAGCCATGAAGTACATTGGGATCGTCTGGGCTGCTGCCTTGATTAGCACTTCTTTGCCTGCTTTGGAAAGAAGTTTTTCCTTCCAACCCTGCAGCTTGTTCCACATCTTCTCCTTAATAAACTGGAAAGTCTTGGCTTTTGCTCTCCCAATGTAAGCAGGCAAACCTAAATATCTCCCTTTGAGACCTTCTGAAGAGATTCCCAAAGTGTTTCTCACTTCTTCCCTTTGCCAAGTCTTGGTGTTCTTGCTGAAAAGAATTGTTAATTTATCCTTATTGATCATTTGACCCGAACATGCTTCATAAGACTCCAGGATGGAACTAATTACTCGAGCATTTTGTGCATTTGCCTCCATGAGCAAAAGAGAGTCATCCGCGAAGAGGAGATGGCTTATACTCGGAGCTTCCCTACAGATTCTTATTCCCTTCAAGCTGCCATTTCTCTTCGCTTCATATAGCATAGCAGAGAAGCCCTCCGCACATAGAAGAAAGAGATATGGCGATAGAGGATCTCCCTGGCGTAAGCCTCTTTGAGGTAGGATTACATCTGTCACATCCTTGTTCACCTTCACTTGGTACCTGACAGAAGTAACACAGTTCATTACCAAATTGACCCAGTCACGCCGAAACCCCAGCCTTATCATAATGTCATGAAGAAAACCCCATTCAACGTGATCATAAGCTTTACTCATGTCCAACTTCAAAGCTGCATAGCCCACTTTCCCGCTTCTCTTCCTCTGTAAAAAATGAGTTAGTTCGTAGGCTAACAAGATATTATCAGAAATTAAACGGCCGGGAACAAAGGCGCTTTGATTAGGAGATATAATGTCGGGGAGGAAGGATTTCAATCTATTAGTGATTACTTTAGACATCACCTTGTAAATTACATTGCAAAGGCTGATAGGACGCAACTCCTTCATGCTTTCAGGATGGGCATTCTTCGGTGTCGCGGGGTGTTCGCGGCAATAT